>CAKKXW010000004.1:63359115-63386059 GCA_920937365.1 Sphaerophoria rueppellii | reverse complement strand
ACTATCAACTGGTCATAATTCGGTCGTACTCTTGTGCGGAGAGAAGTCACAAATCGATTGCAAACTAGTTGTAAAACAGTTGCTTGAGCAACTGACTTCCGACTCTAGTTGCAAAACAGTTGCTTCGTGTGCGGAGGGCCTTAGTTTAAGACCTCTTACAAAACAAAAGCAAATCTCAAAAAACCAACATCGCACTCTCGAATAAAAAATTAAATTTCTCCATTAGAATATTCGAGTTAACATCGCTGCGAGCCTTCCCATTTCATCTTCAAGTCCCAACAGATTTCGCCGTACATTGAATCAGACCCTGGCAGGTATACAAAGTTAATAGTCCCTCGTGGCATCCTTATCATGATTGTTCAAAAGATTTCAATGCCTTCGCAAAAAAATGTGCTGCATTCACTACATCTACTTGTACTTGTATGTATATATGCATAAGTGGAAATTCTACCGCCTACATCCTTATGGTAAATTCCCCCTAAAAACTCCACTCCAAGAGCTTCACCGAATAAAAGGCGAATATATATATTTTAAGGAATTTTACCGTTTTAATTCCTCCAGGGAAGACATAAATTTCACTTTATTTTCCCATAGAAAAAAGGTGTGAATAATGACAGGAATTTTATCAGCAGAGATTATATTGAGGCTCAACATCATGGTTGTAGTGGTACTAGCGCGTTTCGCAATGTACGCTGGGTGGGCCTCCCACCAAATTAAATGGGAAGAATAATAAAAGAAGCAAAATAAGTGTTCACTATCATTTCGATCCTTCATTTCAAAGAGCACACTCATTACGAGATTCAATGATGGCCTGCGTCCTTGTCGATCTGTGAAAGCATTATCTAGCTCGCACCAGGTCAATAAATGAGCTCTCGAATAGGTAACATTCTATGGGAAAAGAAATCGTAAATTAAATTAATAGCTGCTGCTGCAGCCCAGTCGAATGCAAGGATTCTTCGTCGTTCCTTGCTAATGGATTGTCGAACAGAGCCAATTTCATATCATTTATATTATTTACTCTATTTTTCTGACAGAATACAAGCAAAAGTAAGTAAAGGGCCATTGCATAGTCCTGGTTGTCTTCCTGTTCCAGGTCTAGATCTGGATCTAGTACCAAAACCAATATCATCGTATTATTTTTAAATTACATATATCCTTGAAGCTCTGTAGTGGTGGGTGGCGAGCGGTGGCGCACACCCGGCGTGCGGCGAGGCATGGTGACTATCTGATTGCGCGCAACGACCAAATGGATTTTCAATTGCCAGAGGCAAAACAGCGTTTCCGTTTGAGTATTTTAGCCGGAAATTTGGTTCAATTGCATTTCGGGTGAGCTTTGCCTTGCTTTAGAGTTTTTGGTTGAGTTTTTAGCTGAGCCGAAGCGCAAAGTGGTATTGGTTGGCCGGTTTGGAGTTTATAAATCAATGATTTTGGAACATTTTGCACTCCAAGTGAGTAAAGAATAAAGAAACATAATCATTGTGTATGTGTGTGTTGGGGTGGATTGTGGAAGCATAGTTTATTGAATCTTCCTGTCAGTAGGTATTTTAGAATTGTGCTGGTTTTGTTATTTAGTGTGTGCATTGGATTCATTGAATTTTCATAGTTTTATAAGTATCTGAAAATTCTCATAATTCATACCAAAAAACGACCTGTCGAAACGTTCTCGAATGGTTTTTGTATTTAATGTACTTGTTAGAAGTGAAAAATGTCGACCAATGGAGACTATTACAGACGAAGAAAATGAAATGTGATATTAGGGAGTGTGTCGTAAACAAAATTATGGCATTGATCTTGACATACCTATGTTAGAATTAGAGGATGGGAGACAATAAATTCATTAAATGAATGGTGAAAGCTATTCAAGGGGTTATAAATTGTGAAGGTATTAAGTGTTTTGAAATGCGTCGAAATTCTCCTCGTCAAGCTTTATTGAAGTTAAGACTATTTTCGTTGAAAAATAAGAAAAGTATACGCCAGAGTTAACTTTTCTTTAAATCTTTTTTAACTTCCCAGAGGAAGTTATTGTAATGGGTCCGATTTTGTGAATCTCCAATTTTTTCATATCTCCATGTTTCGTGGTCACTAGAATCCAAATCAAGCGTTTTTATGATGATGTCTGTGTGTGTATGTGTGTTCGTATTTGCGTATGTGTGAACGTGCGTTACGTTTTTTCAGCTCGATTATCTCGCGAACCATTCATCGTATTTTCATAAAATTAGTCTCATTCGACGCGGCATTATGTTGTTGGGAGCTGATTAGGAGCGAAATCGGCTGAGCGGTTTTTTAATGACAACCAAAAATCTAAGACAACCCTAATATAATGAAAATTATGATAATTTCTGCAATAGTTTCAACAACAATTCAAAAATGTTATAGTTAGTGTGAAAAAAAACAATATTCAGGAGTATCATAGACTATACTTGATTACTAGCTGACCCACCAAACGCTGTTTTGCCATATAAATGTTAATTTTCAAATAGAAAACTACAATATTCAGAAGCAGTATAGGCTGTGTTTTAGAAGTAGTTGTGCATGAGTCCACGAGTTGATACGACCAAATTTTGGCAGATGGCGCCACTATTATACAATGTACTTAATGTGTGTCCTAAAACCAATCAGTTTTATGGAATTTGACTTTTAAAACCAACGTACAATATACGCGTACGTCAACTATACAACAAAAACAACTAATGTTTTACTCATTTTTCTACTCTGGGAAGTTATTCGTGTAGACTACATGGGTCGCACTCAATTTTTTTTTTTTTTGATAGGGATACAAGTGTGTCATAGTCATAGGCGACCACACTTCACACATGATTTTTTCCTGAATTAAAACATATTTTCACGTGTTTTACATTCCCAATGAAGCCTGGATCGTTCTAAAGTTCTTTTTCTCCTCTTTTGTGCCTACTTTAACTTCTCTGATGATCCTTCAGTGTGTTTGGTATATTAAGAACTCCAAAGAACCCCTTGAGTTGGCATTAAAAAAAACTCAATTTCTAGCAGATGCGTATAGAGACTCGCAAATCACATTGGTTGAGGTCCTTTACCACCTTTGTGTTATATTTCATTGTTGTGTTCGCCTCCAATTTCTAAAAATCCACCGAAAAATGCCAAAATTAGACATTGCTCTATATAGTTGGTCTTTACTACATATCTCTTTCAGATCGATGCTGGACTTCAACGAACTAATCAGGCTATTGGCGAATTACCTCAGGGGCTACAAAGTATGATAGACGAGATTTCGTAGGAGAGGTAAAATAAGTGGACTTGTGACTTTGTAGTAAGTGCAGGTCAAAAGAGCAGTGAAAACCATATTGTTTGTCAATATCCCTTTTATAACTTCGTCAATATTGAGGAGGTTGAATTGTTGCGCTGCATCTCCTTAATTATCGATATGATAATTTCTTCAGGCTTTGGCTCGTGATCTTAAATTTCCAGTGGATTGTTTTCGTTGTATTTTAAAGCCATTTATTGTTCTAACAATGAAATAAGAAAAGCTTGGATTCCTTATTGTAGCCCGTTGATCTTAGGTCAAACTTTGTGTTTGCTTAAAAAAAACCTTACAAGTGCAGATTTCATACTTTCTCATTCTGTTATGATCTCTTTAACGGTTCTTCTTCATATTAGGTGAGGTTAAAAAATATAAATAAAATATAAAATATAAAAATAAAAGTTAGCATCGATGCTATTCAAAGTTGTCGATTAACGTAGACCGGCTCGTTAACGAACCAGCCTGTGCTATCTATAAATTTCCTCATGTTTGCCATTGAGACCTGTGCTAGATCATCCAGTTTCCCAACAAACCTGTTCCCAAAATGACGGAGTCAGTTAGTTTAGAGGTTCGGGCAGTTACAGAGCAGGTGTTTAATGGTTTCTATTTCCTCCTCATCCTGACAGCTCCTACAGAAATCGGGTGCAAAAGTCCCTATCTTGTTGGCCATTGTGCCAATGGCGCAATGACCCGTTAGTTCATGTATCAGGATCTTAATGTTCCTTTTACTCAGCGATAAAATATACCTATTCATTAATGTTAGGCCATAAACTTCTAGAGATTACGCAATCGTCCCTGGATTTCCAGGAGTTATTGATTATCTCTTTTGATTTAAGGTCTATCTTCCTCTTGAGTACCCCAATCGGATTTCCAGGAGTCATTGATTATCTCTTTTGATTTAAGGTCTATCATCCTCTTGAGTACCCCAATCGGGACGAGTGGTCCCCTATCTGAATGGTCGCTACTACTTGTATTTGCTTCTGATCCTCTCCTGGCTATTTCATCAACTATTTCATTCCCTTCTATATTGCTGTGTCCAGGAACCCAGCAGAGCTTAACCTGGTTAGTGTGGCAGATTCTATTTAATTCTTTCCTAGTTTAAAACTGCCTTCGATCTTATGGTCTCACTGGCTAAGGCTTGGATAGCAGCCTGGCTGTCCACGAAAAAAAGTTATCTCCGAGGAGCTCTTCATGATGTGCCAATTTAGCTGCTTTTTCAATGGAATAGATCTCGGCCTGAAAGACACCACAGTCAGCTTGGAGTTTATACGCCTCTCTGATGTTGAGAGATTGGCCATTTTCGAACCGTCAGTGTAGAAAGGGATACCCTGTTCACTTTATAAGTGACCCATATAACTAATAATATGACTTATAACGGCGACCTATATCCATCTACCCATCCCCAATCCTTTCCACTCCAACAAAGGTATGGCGCAAAAGCTAGCCTTTGTCACCACTCCGCGCCACCTCCCACGTTGGTACGGCGAAAAAAGCTGTTCGACGCTCCTTATCCACAATCGGTGTGGTTTAGGCGTTAACCCACACAAAACCGATTTGGTCCTATTCACTAGATTCAATAAAATTCCGCACATCGACCCTCCTTCTATAAACGGTGTCCAATTAAAGTTTTCAGAGGAAACTAAATATATGGGTCTTATCTTAGACAGAAAACTGAATAGGAAGAGCAACATACACGAAAGTCTACGCTCTTTTTAACTGCAAGAAAGCCATGGCAAATGGGGTCTGCAACCCAGAATCACTCACTGGCTGTACACATCGGTAATCAGACCGATTCTTCTTTATGGTGTGTCAGTATGGTTGACTGCTTTAGACGTAAAAATGAATGCGATAAGCTTAGTAAAGTGCAACGCTCAGCATGCCTAAGTATAAGCAGATCACTTCGTACGACCCCATCTGCGGCATTAGACTTCATCCTCTATCTGACACCTTTGGATATAATCACCAAACAAATAGCTGCTAGTTCTGCTATTCGCCTAAATGCCTCTTCACAGTGGGCTAACAATAACATTGGCCACTCTGTTATTCTTAATTATTTAGAATCAATTCCAAAGCTTACAGACTACACCGTTCCTCAACTACAGTTCGATAGGAAGTTTCAAACTTCTATCCCTTCCCGATCCTTCTGGGGAAATAAAACATTCCTAGAAGAGGCAATTCACTTCTATACAGATGGATCGAAAACTAGTGATGGGGTTGGTGGAGGTGTGTACTCCGAACGACTAAAACTAAGTCTCTCATTCAGCCTTCCAAATCATTGTTGCGTGTTTCAGCCAGACTTTAGGCGATTAAGGAGGTCCTGTCCTGGCTCAGAGAAAACGTTGTATCCTCATCTGATATCCGTATTTTCTCAGATAGTCAGGCAGCTGTAAAGTCCCTGGACTCTGTGTCTACAAACTAGATTACGGTCCAAAACTGTCGATCGTTTCTAATGGAGATGGCACAACACTTTAACATTCACCTTCACTGGGTGCCGGGCCATAGAGACATTCCAGGAAACTGCAAAGCCGACGAACTCGCCAAACATGGTACAACATTACCCATTAAACCACAAATGGCTAATGTTGGTATACCAATCGCTACATGTAAGCTTTTGCTACAACAAGATGCTATTAAGAGAACTAACATCAGGTGGAATAACATAACCACCTGTCAAGCGACGAAAAACATTTGGCCTAATTTGGGCTTAAGGCGATCTAGATATATCTGATATCTCTAAGCAGAGCGCATATAAGCTCCTTAATTGGTGTCATTACTGGACACTGTCTAATTGGAAGACAGGCTGAGCGACTGGGCGTATTTTCTAATGATTCCTGCAGAAGCTGCATGGATGAGGAGGAGGAGGAAACAGTTATTCACTTCCTCTATACCTGTCCTGCTCTTGCTTATAAACGTATGATTCACTTAGGAGAATACTTCTACAATGATCTAAACGATCTCGTACATATTAATATAATTAATCTTCTACGTTTCGTAAAAGCCTTTCTAGATTCATATGGTATCACAATGGGCCTTTGATTGTCCTAAGTGAGTCTTTTAACATTCTGACAGCCACTTTAACCTAACCTAACCTATAAGTGAATTAGGATCCCAACCCTGTCTTCCTGGTTTGCAAATAGAAAATTTCCTGTCAAAATACAGTAGAGGGTGAATGTAATCGGTAGTCTCCATCAGTCTTGGAATCATGTCATATCTTTGTAAGATTGACCCGTGTCCATAAGTGCTGTGCTTCCAAAAACTCAGCTCTTTTAAACGAATTGCGGTCTTGGCTGCCATGCACCTTATGAACTCATCCAGAGCAGGGAGATCCAAGATCATTTCCAAACAAGCCTGTGGTGTGGATCTCTAAGCCCCTGTTATTCCTATACAGGCTAGTCTCTGTACCTTATTCAGGTTCTTGAGATTGCTTGATTTTTCCACTGCTTTCCACCATACAATAGAGCCGTAGGTGAGAATGGGTCTGACAATCGCTGTGTACATCCATTGGATGACTTGCGGTCGCATACCCCTACGTACACCGAAGTTTCTTTTGCATGTGTAGAATGCACATAATGCTTTTTTCATTCTTTCCTCGGTATTACGCTTCCATGTTAGCTTGGAGTCAAGGACCACCCCTAGAAATTTAGCTTCTTTAGAAAGTTTAAGATGGAATACCATTTAATTTAGGAGGGTTAAAGCCCTCCAGTTTCCGTTTTTTCGTGAACAAAACTAGCTCTGTCTTGGTGGGGTTGACCCCGAGACCGTTCTTAGTTGCCCAAGAACATTAATCTTTTAATGCGTTTTCCATAATGTTTCCGATGGTGGTAAGGAATTTGGCTGATACCAAAACCACTATGTCATCTGCATATGCTACACTTTTTATTTTTTTTTTTTGAATTTCGTTTACTACGAGGATCCAGAGTAGGGGTGAGATGACCCCTCCCTGTGGTGTGCCTCTAGTAACTGCTTTCTCAATAGTGCTAGATCCCAATTGAGGGTTGATAATTCTGCCATTTAACTTGGTGAAGATCCAATACAATGACAGATTTAACTCCAACTTCATCTAAGGCGGTTTTGATTGATTCCGTTTTTACGTTATTAAATGCACCCTCGATATCAAGAAATGCCGCCAGGGTATACTCTTTTTGTTCGAGGCTTTTCTCAATATGTGAAGGATGAGGTTCATCTTTCTTCATATTAGTGATCCGCCTATGCGGTTTGCCGGGTGGCAAAGCCTCCTGATTTTCTATTGTTCCATTTAAGCGTTTTCTTGTAACAGGACTTTTTCATCAGAAAATTGTATGATATTCGCGTTGGGAGCAAAAGTGGGTAGTTTGTCCTATTTGCCCATAGGTATGTGGTACCATACCATCGGAACATAATGTTTGCGTGGTCTGGTGTTTGAACTTTAAACTAAATTGTTTTTCAAATCTTCGATATGCGAAAATATAGGAACGACGAAAAATATAGCCCAAAGCATTTTGCTTTCTTAAATGGTTCGTATACGTCCGATTGTCCTTTTTCGTCCATTTTTTTTTTGGATATTGTTTGCTTAGGAAGTTATCTTAAATGTTCACCTAAAACTAGAAACAATGTACAGTTTTTATTTTCGAATTTATTAGCAATTTGTGTATTTTTTGCTTTTTTCAAATTAATTGTTTATCTGTCCTAATTAATTTAAAATAATGAATATTTCCTCAAATCCCACTTCAGATAAACAATCCATGAAACAGAGCACTCGAATAATTTCCGTATTTCCTTTCTTCTTATTTGCATATTTACTTTAAGGCCCACTCACTTTAATAAATAAACAAAAATTCTTCTCTCGAGGGAAGAAACTCAATAAAAAAGGTTAAAATCAGTTTTTACCAAAACGGGCTGTCAAGTGACGAGTGATTTTGTTCAACAATGAAAAATGATGTCGAAAAAAGGAAGTATCTTCCGGTTTTTTTTGTATTTACTTAAAAAGGTACCGCGGTGATGATTTCTGTTTGACTTTCAAAGCCGATAAGACAGACGTTGTTTTCATCTTTCAAATCTGCTTTGTCGAACATCGTTCATGGTCGTCTCATCGACGGACTTAAAGTCAAACATGAATAATACATACCAACAAATGTTGATGAGACGAATATTTTTGAATAATTTAAGAATTGTTCTTGATTATTTTTTTTTTTCTTAATGTCGGTTTTGTACCAATGGAGTAAATTTATAATTGTTGATTTCTTAACTACACCCGCTTCATCTTTTTTTTTTTAATTGAACCTATTTCTTCATTAGTGCAATAATTATTCATTTGTTTGTTTTTTTTCTAATAAGGCTCAAGTTATTTTGTAATACGAACCCCCTTTTGGTATTCGTAGAATTCTTGAGAATTCCCTCAAGGGAACAATCGTCATGCAGACGCAAGAGCTCCAAGGCGCAAGTTCCTCGATGTGATATGGAAATGGAAAAAAGTCAGTCAATTTATGACTGCGTTGTGTGTTGGGATTTATTTCGAGAGCATATTTATACTTTCATAGGTCCTTAAAGGCTCTAAGCAAAGTGACTTCTTTCGATTGCTTTTGTCTATGCCGTTTTTATCGTATAGTCTTCAGGTTTTCTATAAATACCGTATAAATATCTTTCTAATCCAAAGAAGAAGGGATTCGTCGATACCGAAGGCACGCATTTTCGATAAAAGATCAAGATGCCAGACTTTATCAAATGCCTTTGAAATATCAAGTGCAACAATTTTACTTTCTCAAAAACGATGTAAGTATTTATTCCACTGTTCGGTGAGATAAACCATGAGATCATCAGTGGACCTGTTGCTGCGAAAGCCGTACTGCCGGTCATTAAGAAGCTTTCGGTCTTCGAGATATTTCTTGAGCTGATAGTTTATCAGCGTTTCCATGAGCTTAGAAAGAAGGGACGTAAATGCAATCGGACGATAATTGGAGGGAGAAGAAGATTCACCTTTTTTTTGGATTTGCTGGACAAATGCTGTTTTCGAACTGCTCTGAACGAGCCCAGAAGAATAGGACAGATGGAAAAGCTTACGCCAGCGTGGAAGAACACCTCTTCAGAACAATAGTGGGGATACTATCCGGACCAGCGGATTGATGTTGAGTTCCCTTAAGACTCTCGACACAGCACGAGTGCGGAAGAAGATTTGTCCCATGGCATCATTGACGCGCTCAAGAACTGGAGGAGTCATGACACTCTCTGGCAGAGAAGAGTTGGCGGCGAACTGCCTAGCAAAAAGGTTCGCTTTCGCAAGCGAGCTAACAACTGGAGTGTCATTGTCAACGAGCGTAGGGACAGAGGAAGAAGAAGAATTCTTCATATTTCTTACAAATGACCAAAAATTCTTACTGCCTTTGGGACATTGCAGTTTTTTTTGCCCTAATTTTTGGTCATGTAAAAATTTTGTCCGCGGAATATGGGCATTGCAGGCCTTCCTTTTTGCTCAGTTGGGTTGGCTCTAAAACACCGGAACTTTACATCTTTGTCCCTAATAACCTCTTTACAGCTTGAATCAAACCATGACTTTTCCTTGGGTTTGATGCTTTAAACCCTATTCGGGATAAAAGTTTTCATTCCCAAAATAATCATATTAGTAATCATATCTGCGCTGGAGTCTACGTCACTACCGAGGAAGCATAGTGACCAGTAAAAGATCCGGAAAAAGTTGTTGAGACCGTCCCAGTTGGCTTTCTTGTATTGCCACGCGGTTCTCTTCGGAGCTCTTTCTCTAACTGGATTAGCTTGACAATAGAAATTTGCAGATATAATACTAATTTTGTTTTAAACATTTAATGCCGGTGTAAATTTTAAGTCGAAAACAGAAACCGGGTGCAAAACTGTCTTTTCGTTTTTGAAAATTAAAAAAGAAAAACCAAAATCATTTTTTTTCTAAGAAAATATTTGTTTTTATTTTTATCTATCTGGACTTTGAGTTTAATTCATTTATGAAACATTAACCTTTCTTTTACTATTTGTTCTGTAATTGGAATTTTATGAGGACTGAATAAAGTAGAAAAGTATTGGAAGACTGACCTGCAATTTTTTCTTATTATGTCTGGGGGCCGCGGCCACCTGCACGCGAAGAGTTCTACCTGCTAGGAGTTTAAAATAATTGAACCGCAATTTTTCTTTAACGAAAAATTATTAAAAAAGAAGACACAATGTTTTAAAATGCTTAATGATTATAAATAAATACGAATACAAAAAAAAAATTTTTGTAAAAACGCTCGTGAATCACCTTGTATATGAGGAGCAATGAGAGGAACAATTTAATTAGTACAGAAAAAATTATTTCTCAATGGCCTTCGTAGCATAAAAAGCATTTATTGACTAGATTAAGTCTTTGTTTGATTTAAGCTTAATACTTAATACTCTTAACATTATTCATTAGCCATTAGCGGGCTTTAATCTTACGCCAATATTTTTAGACATTTGAATGCGTTTCTGCATCTAACATACCTAACGTAAGGCACACAAAAATATGTCTTCGGTTTTGAGTTTCGGAACGCATCCAAAATCATATGTTGTAGTATTTTCGTGATGAGTTTAAGAAAATCGTGTTTGACAAATTCAATCTAGTTATCCACGTTAAAGTTGAAAATGCGAAAACAAACAAAAGAGAAGTGTAAAAATAGAAAAGACTCAGCTCATTTCTTTGTTTTTGTAACTCACGTGTATTCATGTAGACGAAAAGAAAAAGAAAATGAAGAAATATGAAAATTGCGGGATCTAGGGAGTGAAACGTAAATCAGTTTCCGATCTCCTTTCGTCTCTGTCTAAGGCTTAAGGTCGTCCCAGTTACAAAAGTGAACCACATCTGGGAACGGGGCCTGGCACACACACTTACCGCAGATCGGTGCCGGCAAAATGCCGGTGAGTAGCCGGTCACTTACTAACTCACAGATACACCAGACCTGATTGTTAAGACCCACAGTACACAGAATATAAGGTATTATATTGCGCATCTCTCAGAGACCAAGATGACAGAAGTGAGAAAAGGCACAAAAAGAAATGCCGATAAGACAACAACAATTTTTGTTGTGTTTTGACATTTAGGTCTCTGAAATGTGACATATGCGCGAACTTTGGGGGAAGAAAATCGGGAATATAATACCTTGTATTCTGTGTACTGTGGCTTAGACCGATAAAATCCGGTGAGTGTACTAGCACCCGATACCGGTAAAATATCGACCGATTTAGTAACAGCTGCAGCCATCCTAAATCGGTGGTATAGCCTTATAGATCTCGACTGAATCCCTATTAACACAATATAAACTGCGGTCTATTCTCCTCATGTAACGGATCAAGGATGATAAGTGTCTAATAAAACGATTCTTTATAGTCACTCGCCTTCTATGTAGGTCCAAGAGTTATTATTTTCTTAGTTCAACATTTGTGTTGTATTTTCCTAGAACAAAACAAAACCTTTTCTACATCGATCGATGTAAAGCTGTTGTCTGTCACTTCTAATCAAATCAAGCATTTTATTGAGAAGCGGCATTCCTGAAGGCTTATGGCTGCTTGGTATGGTGTCCTTATCCTAGTTGTCTAGACTTGACTCTAGAAGTAGTTTGACATTCAAGCCTCAATCGTATGTCCCTTACCTACCCTTACCTAGCGAGAATGTGGTCAATCGATGTTGTATCCAAGAAATTTACAACCCTTCTGATTTATTGTTCGTCGTTCGTGGTCGAATGTGGTCAATCTGTCCTTGTCACATTATAAACATCGTCTCGAGATTCAGGAACAATATTAATTGCTCCGTTCTCCGTTGTCATATTGAAAATTCAACAGGAAATCTCAATCTGCAGCCTTGATAAATGGAATATAAATAGAAGAAATGAAACCCCTCCCGTGTTCTCTTTTCAAATATTTGAATAATTAATTCGATTTAATCCAATTCTAATTGTTATCTTTTTTGTATGAAATCAAATTTCAAATGATTATTTAGCCCAATAAAATATAGGTATTAACTTACCCACACAATTTTACTTCAATTCCAAGAATTTCCAAATAACAACGAGATTAAGATGACAGACATCCGCTTGCCTTCTTCCAATCCTTATGACTTCAATAATCAATATCAAATTCCTGATTTGGATTCAATCCCCTCTTAACACGATTTTTCGTGCGTATCCTTGTGATATGAAATCTGAAATCTACCCGGAATAAAAATGAAACAAAGTCAAAGTCCCTTGTTCTTTTTGGCACAAATAGCAACAATATACACATTTATCGTACCGTACATCCAGTGGCGGACTAAACGTTGAAAGCGAAATAGGCAAGCATCTCATCGGCGCCCCTATATCAGAAATAACTCGTATTACAGTTTGACCGAAACCGCCATAGAAATACGTTGAAATGGGTGCAGAAGAAAAGTAAAACAAGTTTTATAAAGAAAATATAAGCTTAGAAAATAGGCATACCTACCCGGCGAACACCCTGTTCTTTTTTTGTTTTTATACACACTACCAGAATTTGTAGTATTGGCTTATAGCAAGCACGATTGAAAAATATGAGAAAACAGAGTTAGCTACTGAACGGACACTGACACTGTAAGTGGAATTGCTCTGGACCGATTTTTATTTTATCATAAGTTTGCTCCTTTCCAGGAAAGTCATCCATCGACCAAATTTTCACGTTGCGGCAGATCCTGGAAAAGACCTAGGAACTCCAAATCGATACATACCACCTTTTCATCGATTTTAAGGCCGCGTATGACAGCATCTACAGAGACGAACTGTATAAAGCATTAAGGCTATCTCTAGTTTTTGCATCTTTGCCAAGCTCGTTCTCTTGTGGAAAATGACGATAGAGAACTCACGCTGCTCCATCGAGGTTGGCAACGAGCTTACGGAATCTTTCGACGTCAAAAAAGGATTCAGACAAGGCGATGCACTGTCATGCGATTTCTTTAACATCGTTCTTGAGAAGATAGTGCAAAACTGCAACGTCAACACCAGGGGCATTATCTTCCAAAAATCTGTTCAACTTCTCGCGTACGCCGCGCCGATGATATTGATATAATTTGAATAACATAGTGTGATGTCAATGGCGCCTTTGTGAGAATTGAGACAGAAGCTAAAAATGGGTTTAGCGGTAAATGAGGGAAAAACGAAGTATAAGCTGTCTTCGAGGAGGGACACCCAACACTGACGGATCGGACAGAACGTCACAATAGACGCATATAACTTCGAGGTAGAAGAGGAGTTTGTCTACCTAGGCTCCGCTATAAACACGGGCAAATACACCAGCGCCGAGATCAGACGAAGAATAACTCTTGCTAATCGCTGTTTCTTTGGGCTAAGAAAGCAATTGAGTGTAAAAGCCCTCTCTCGATCAACTAAGGTAAAACTGTGCAACACACTCATCATCCCAGTCCTGCTGTACGGTGCAGAAGCTTGGACTTTGACAAAATCGGATAAAAGTGCCTTAGGCTTTTTCGAGACGAAAGTTGTTCGGGTCATCTTTGGCCCCGTGTGCATTGAAGGGGAATGGCAAAGTAGATATAACAGCGAACTTTACGGGTTGTACATCGTCATGGTCCTTGCCAGAAGGGTCAAGGTCGAGAGACTCAGATGGCTTGGTCATTTACAGCGGATGGACACCAATGCTCCGGCCTGGAAAGCCTTCGACACTATTCGCGAGGGACGTAGGAGGAGAGGAAGACCGCGACTCAGGTGGCGCACTCAAGTGGAAGAGAACCTCAATCAACTTGGAGTGCAAAACTGTTGGCGGAGAGTGTTGATTGAGGCCCAAGTCTACAACGGACTGTAGCGCCACCTTAAGTAAGTAAGTAAGTTTGCTCTTTTAACAACCACATATGGTATGAACTCGCTGCAACCCCGCGCCCCTCTGTTGCCTCGCGCCCCTAGGCACATGCCTAGTTTGTCTTTAGGATAATACCCCACTGCGTACATCGCATTTCATTGAAATTGAAACAAATCAAGTCAAACATAAATTTCAAACATGCCTTTGCCTAATGGGTGAGGTTAAATTCGGACGTCTTGAATACTTCCCAAAAATATGTCTTAGGCTTATGATGATGTGCTCATTCAACCAAAAATCAAAATTTGAGAAGGTACATTCAAATAGAAGAATACATTCAAATAGGAGTAACCGATTTAAAATATTTTGATTTCAGATCTATCAAGGAACCTATGATTCTAGCTCCTCTTTGCAAAAAAAAAAAACTTTCTCCAATGAAAGGAGACCATCTTCTTTGCTTTCATAATCTGGTCTGGGTACATTATACACTCACTCGTCCTTTTGTCCCCCGCACAACTCTTCTTCTCTGCCGTCTTGCTTTTGATCCCGTCCCTGCTATGTTGTTTGTACCTATTGTTTGTTGACTTTGTTAAAAGTGATTTTTTATATTTTTTCTCAGTAAAACATTAAATTTAATACTTAAAGAAAAAAAAACTAATGAAGGCATACAAAAATATCAAAAATTATGCAAATATCTCTACTGGCGTTGTATTCGTACCTATTCTTATTATTATCATTATTTTTAATAGCATCTTCAATCTTCCGTGGTTTCCTTTTTTTTGGTTTTCTGATAGCCATAGTATCAATCAATAAAAAAACTTATTTTCTTCCCTAAGGATATCTGAGCTAGTTAAAATATTATTTTGGTATTGCTTTGTGAAGAGTAAAAGGCAGACGGCAAAGGACAAAGGGGTGAAATAAAAGGATGTGTAGGCAATCAGTAGAACTAACAGTCTCTTAATTCTAAAAAGAGCTTCTCTGACTGCGGCTTCTGTCTGTTTGTTTTTTTTTTTATTATCGTTAAGTAAGTGATTTTAAATTTGTGTAAGCGAAAAAATCATAAAATTAATGATTCTTTTTATTATAAACGAACGAAAAGACAATGGCAAAGACGATGACGATGATGTTAAGAATGGATGTTAAATGGACATGTGTGAAGAGGGAAGCTTATAGTAATCGAATGAGCGGAGAAGAGAATGAACTTTGAAAGTCAACTTGTGATAAAAATGGAGTGATGTATGTTAAGGGTTTTCCAATAAGAGGTGTTATTTTGAATAGCCCGCTATTTCGGTAGCTGTCACTTTTGAAGCTGTCATTTACATTTGACAAATAGAAACTACGCCATTAATAAAAATGGAAGAATACACGCTTCAACAACGCATTGAAATTAATCAAATTCACTATAAAAATGGTGAGAATTTGGCAGAGACGGTTCGTAAAACTAAAACAATTTTTAGTCGTCGTGAAGCACCTTGTCGGACCGCAATACAGAAATTGGTGGAGAAATTCGAGCTGTTGGGACAAGTTAGTGATGTGAAGAATAAAACCCCTGCACGTCGCTCAAGAACAACTGAGAATAATGCTGTTGTAGCCCAAAGTGTTGAAGAAAACCCGTTCTTCTTTGGAATTAGGTATTCCACAAACGTCATCACACCGTATATTGTATAAGGACTGGGATCTTAAGGCTTATAAAGTTCAGTTAACAGAAGAACTCAAGCCAGCTGATCATCAACAACGTCGTGTCTTTGCTAATTGGGTCCTTGAAATGCATGGATATGATCCGGAATTTCATCGAAAAATCATTTTGATTGATGAAGTCCATTTCCACCTCGGAGTCTACGTCAACAAACAAAACTGTCGCATCTGGGGCTCAGAAAATTCAAGAGTTATTGATGAAAAGCCTCTCCATCCTCAATGCGTGACTGTTTGGTGCGGTTTATGGTCCGGTGGGGTCATTGGACCTTACTTTTCGAAAATGAGGCTGGAACAAAAGTTACGGTCAATGGATCGCGCTACCGAGAGATGATTAATGATTTTTTATAGCCGGAATTGGGTGGTATTGATCTGGACACAAGTAATGAAACCATCGATATTTTACAGGAAAAGTTTCCGGACCGTGTTATCTCTCGAAGAGGTGATCACAATTGGCCATCGAGATCCTGTGATTTAACACCTTGCGACTTCTTCCTTTGGGGCCACGTGAAAGACAAGGTCTACGCCAACAGCCCAGCGTCGATTCAAGACCTCAAAGATGGAATTCGTGAGGCTATCGAGGACAGTCACGCAATTTGGTTATGGGAAATTTCATGAAAAGGATATGGTCCTGTAAGCATGGTCGTGGCGGCCATTTGGCTGATGTTGTGTTCCAATATTAACGGCATACCTTCTTCTTTATAATAAAATAAACATCCTATCATTTATATCAAAAAAATTTTCTTTGAATTTCAAAATAACACCTCTTATTGGAAAACCCTTTATATCAGGTGTTGAGTAGTTTTTCAAAGGTAGGGCAAAGAGCAATAGACGAGCAAACTGATAACGACACAAGAGAAGGTTTTTTTATGAGTTTTTAGTAGTTTTAGTTTTAATTGACTCTTTATTTCATTTTAAGTACAAAGTAACAATTTGTTATATATTCAACAAAAGCTTATCTTAAGTCATAATGGTTTGGCCTATGGCCGTCTACCAGACTCACATTTTGAAATATACAAATAATATTTATAGTGGCAATGGTTAAACAAAATTATAGCAAATAACAATTTTAGGGATCTAGAAATCTTCGTTTACTATACAATTTCTATATCGAAGCGCAGCAACAGCATACGAGTAAAGTGCATCCCATCCAGCGGATCCGTTTAGTATGTCAAGCAGCTCAGTATCATTCGGACTTTGTTTACCGAAGTGTCTGATCCTAAACTCATTTAAAATTGGACAAATTGCGATGAAATGCTTTATGTCTTCACGTTCGTTTCGATTGCACAGACTGCAGAGTATTGGCAGGTCAGGACGGTGAGGAATAAAATTGAGAGGGAGAAGTTCTCCTCGCGTTTTGAAGATAATACTTTTTTTATGAAATTGTACCGCTCTGTAAAATAAAATAGATATAATATGTATATTTACATGATCTTGAAAACTGCATACCCAAATTAATTTTAAGACATTTATGAATATAAAAAATTGATTAAAAAAAAACGGCTCCGACAATTTTCAAAAAAAAAAATTCAATAAATCAAGAATAAGGTTTGAATTTGCTTGGCATTTAAATTTTTGGAATGAAATGTATTTACGATTTTATTTTAATTTTTTTAATAAATTCTTATTATATTTATGTATTGAGTTTTTTTTTGTGAGTTAAGTGCAGCTGGCTCTCCTACTATAAGTGATCAAATTTTTAATGAAAGAACAGAATATATATTTATTTCAAGTAAATATTTACGTCCAGTAATCAGAATTGCTTAAAGTATATCTCTTATTTTAACACTACTTTTTGCAATTTTTAATAAAGTAATCATAAATATTTAGTTTTAACATGCAGGAGTAAGTTCGTACGACCCAGTCGTGCACATTTTTTTTAAAACATTTATGTGTAAGTTCATTATCAGTGGTATGGAGCTTTGTATATGGAACAAATAGATATATAAAGGTATGGAGTGTGGAGTAAAAAGGAAAGAATTTTCGATGTCTGGCTTGCAACAAAGGTATTTGCTGACAATTGTGGCGCGTATTTCCGATTTTGGCGTGGCATTGCCAGATATACAAAACCGAAGATTTGGGACTTTACACCCGGAATAAATGTCTTTAATCAAAAAAATTGTTTGCCTCAAATTCTTCGCTACATAACTAACGCAAAACCCAAAAATCATGTGTGGTTTTTTCTATCAGATTCTGATTTTCCCGATTTCGTATTGGGTTTCTTTTTTTTCGACTTTTCACCATACTTTAGGGCGTCTCTTTGCATGTGTGAGCAGCGAGTGTGTGCGAAAACGTGTGTGATTTTAATCTTCGAAGAAAGCATCTCTCAAAATCCAAGTCATGTTTGCCGCAAGATATAACCTTAACGTCAATTCAACTTTCGCCCACCTTACAAAAAAGCCACCAAAGCAAAACTAATCCTTTTCAAAATAATTCGTCGACAAGGGCTCTCGAGTCTCGACGTGTCGTGACATTCGTCGGTCGTCTCGCCCTCCTCTAATATATAGTCGATTGTAGTGTTTTTCTCAAGTGTGTTTGTTTTTTTTTCTTTGGCATGGTAAAATGGGTTGAAGTGATTTTATCAGACATGACATTCTACGAACATTTTTCGAACAAAGAAGCCTTTTGGGGGTGGTTACGTGCCAGTAAAATTATATGGAATACAAATATTTTAAACTGAATTTTGTGCTAAATGATCTATAAATTATATAGACTACCAACAATAGACCTTTGTACAGCTCTTTGGCATTTCCTTACTCCTATAACACTCTCTTTGTGGTTATGTATGTACTGTTCACGAAAACAGAAGGTGTTGAGAGAGTGAGGTTAAATACAGTGTCAGGAAAAGCTGCGGATTTTCGTGATATTTATCAAGCAAGAAACATAAGAAAGAAAATAAATAAAACAGCGGAGGTCGAATGGTGAAGTTGGAAATAAATTGAACTAAATATTTATAAGTGGGTGATGAAGGAGTGAGTGCGTTAGATTAATTCCTTAACTTTGAAGGTCATTTAAAATTTAATCTTACAATTATTTTGCGAAAAGAATTCATTCGCGATTTACAAACTTGTATTTGGGATGAAAAAATAAATTAATGCATCATTTCTATAGTTTTGTTAAGAATTTGTGAGAAAATAAGGCTTGAAGATACTTTTATAAAACGTCTATTAAGGTGGCAAATCAATATGGGCACAAGCGATTGGGACCTTTACCATAATAATGTGTTCCTTATGTTTTAATTATGTGTGCAGTTCGCGATTTTGGGGCTGATCAATTTTTGTGTATATTATGTCAGCTTTATATGTACACTCGGGCGTATACGTGTTTTCTATGTTTTTTTTACGCTTCTTTTAACTTTTTGTATGAGAACCCTAGGCTTTTTTGTATCAAGTGTTATTGTTATTTCTAACAACCACAATAGTTTTTGTTACTTACGACGATGACTAAGTCGAGTTAATGATTCAAAAAACCGTCCGACTGACTCCTCGGTAATTGTTTCATACTAGAATATCAAAAAACATCAATTATAAATTTTACACCTCTATATCTGAAGTGATGATCATAAACTGAAAAATTTCATCGTATGGCCTTGAATGCTCCAATTCTTCAAATAATGATTTTTAAGTGCTAAGGTATCATACTTATTTGAAAATTGACAACCAGTTTCGCATTGATAATGTTCCTCAAGATTGGTGTCTTTTTAAATAGCTTTGTTGCCATTGCTCCAACTTCCTCTTCGCATTGGACGAGTCCATCAGTCTCAGGAAACAACTGGGATAACATTTTTGCTCTTAGCCCGTACCTTCATGCAACTATTTCAAAGTTTAGTGCATGTAGTACAAGTTCAAAAATATCACCCAGTTTTACCGAGGAGTCAGTCGGACGGTTTTTTGAATCATTAACTCGGCTTACTCATCGTCGTAATTAACAAAAACTCTTCTTTTGAGGTTGGTAAAAATAACAATAATAATTGTTACAAAAAAGAAGCGTAAAAAATAAAAACTAAAAACAAAATGTATACGCCCGAGTGTACTTATGAAGATGACATAATTTTGAATATAAAAGGTGATTTTTTAAGAGGTTTAGAACTTTTTTTTTTTAACACAAAAAATTGGAAAAAATGAATGAAATATTTATTTGAATCGATAGTTCGAACCTTGCAATTTAATGTTTAAAGATAATTTCATGCAAATGTTGACCGCGGCTGCGTCTCAGGTAGCCCATCCGCTGAGTCCAATTTTGGCATACCCGCCTCGCAATTGCGCCATTGTTTGGTGTTGTGGTAGGTCGGCTGGCTTTAGTTCTTGCACCAGCTTTATCCTAAAAGGCTTTACGCCCAAATCCTTCCGCAAAATTTTCAACGTAGTGCTGTAACAAAGGCCTAACTGCTGGGAACGGCGCCGAATCGACATTTCGCGGTCTTCTGTCACACTAGCTCATACGGCCGAAATATTTTCTTCACTACGCACAGTACGTAAACGTGTTGGTGGTTTAATGTCCAACAAAGAAAATTTGGTGCGAAATTTGGTCACAATCTTCCCAATAGACTGCTCAGAAGGTGGAGAATGCCGACCATAAAATGGAAGCAGCGCGTGATGAACATTTCTAACCGAGCACGAATTTTGATAGTAAAATTCAATAATTTGCAAGCGTTGTTCATTCGTAAGATGATCCATGGTTAAATTGCAAACCAAACTGAAGCTGTTTGACAATGACACAAGTCACTTAACACACGTCAGCTGTCAAAACCAGTGTTGCCAAAACCAAACCAGCTAAAAAATCACCCGTTACATACAAATTGATCAGCACAAAAGTCGCGAATTGCACACATAATTAAAACATAAGGAACACATTATTGTCTCAATTGCAATGGGCACCATATTGGTTCGCCAGCTTAATAGACGTGTTTATAAAATCTTTTTTCTCTCATTCGTCGTTCGTTGTCCATGCACCAGTGCTGCCAGATTTATGGGATAAAGTAAGCTAAAAGGGATGAAGGGATTTTTTTTCATCTCGTAGAACAAATAAGAAGGATTTTTCAATAATACAATAATTTGTCCGTTTTGATTCATATCTAGCGAATCTAAGTGAATTTTCAACATAAATGTATACGGAATTTTTATTTTAATCATTTTTTTTACAACAACATTCCCCATCCCCACTTCGTTCTTCGTCTTTGGTGAAAATGAGTTCCTTATAC
The DNA here is from genome assembly GCA_920937365.1 of Sphaerophoria rueppellii. Lineage (NCBI taxonomy): Eukaryota > Metazoa > Arthropoda > Insecta > Diptera > Syrphidae > Sphaerophoria > Sphaerophoria rueppellii. Next base: position 63,365,123 of record CAKKXW010000004.1, on the reverse strand, counting down.
TTGTTGATTTTGTATGGTGGCGTAGCAGTACAATGTCTCACATTCCCTCTTATCATTTTGTTATAGTCTGTGGCTAATGTCAAATGGCGTTTTTTTCTTTTTTACCTCTGACCAGATGTGTCAAGGCAAGGCTATTCGCTATATTTGCTCGGTCAATTCATCCTGAGCAAATAGATTTAGCTCCGACAATACAAACATCCCAGGTGAAATGAATGAATGAGTCGAATATCAGGGCGTGGTCGAAGTCCGACTTTAAGGCATTCTGTACGACCCGTGTTACGACAATTCAGTGCAGAAAACTATTTTTTACTTAATTATGCGCCATTAAATAGAAAGTCTTAAACAATATTTTGACTATGTTTTGATTTTGATAGCGTGTGGGATAATTATGGGATTTCTATAAGATCTGTGTGGGAAAAAGGGATTTCACGAACCTGCCTACGGTGGGAAAACCGTGTTTAAAACTATGGCAACACCGTGCTCATGTGCATTGTGCATGGTGTTTAAAAATGGAGCATCATAAGCAATTCGTCTGGCATTTAATAGGGCTGGGCATCCGCACAAAAAGTGCTGAAGGGTTTCAGTCCGTTCCATATTTTTAACTTCGACAAAACTCATTGCAAGGAATACCAGGTTTCATGGCGTGTTGTCAAACTGGCCAACATATGTCTCTTAATTTTTGTTATTATTATATAACGATTAACTTACATAATACTAAACATGAACATGCTTACAACTAGCTTAGATCTCTAAACCTCCACAGATTTGCTAAAGTTGATTCATTTGCTTTTTGATCGTCACGCATTTCACATTAAAAATTGTTTTTGAGCACCTTATAAAATAAATTAAAATTCTGCTGTTATAAGGAAAATTAAATTTTCAATAATTATTTCTTTCGTGTTGAAAACAAATGGACTTAATGAACATAATGATTTTGAAGTACTATTCCATGCTCCAACTTGTTCTAGTTTCAAACTCTTCAATATCAACTGTTTATAGTATCTAACTCAACTTATAGCTTTAATTTTGATATAAGCTGCTGAAGTACATGCTTCAAAATTGTAATAGTGAAAGATTTTAAGTATCTAGGGGTCAAAATTGATAAAGAGTCAAATTGGACTGAACACATTATGAACTTAAGCAATATCTTCTTTCAACAGTAAGAAGTTTTTTTTTTAACTTTTCGAACCACACTTTCTAGAAATTCTTAAAATTGCGTTGAACCGATTGAACCGTCTCTCAATATGTACCTATGTCCTATCTCATAATTAGGAAACCAAACTTGTGATGCATATTCGAAATTGGGTCAAACCAAACTGTTGTACAAGGCATAGGTGACCTAAGGATCAAGGAATTGTTTGGATCAACGTTTAATAAGCCCTAACATTCAATTAACTTTGTTGAAGATATTAACATATGTGTTCTAAAAAAATCTAAATTAGATGTGAAAAGAACTATTAAGGTTCCCTTACCTTAAAAGCACGGGATAAGGTATAATATTGGGAGATTATATGTTCTTTTCACACCATACAACAAGCTTATTTAAATCATCTTGAATGACATTTTTCTTTCGAAAACGTTTATTGAAATATTGATGATTGCCCAGAAGTTTTCGATTGGGTACAGATCAGGTTTCCCGGCCATTCCAGCACTTTGATATTTTTCTCCTCGAAGAATTGCTTCATTTTTTTCGACGTGTGACACGGAGCAAGATCTTGTTGAAAAATCGAATCCTGCCCTGAAGTTTCCTTCGTATAGTTGGAAGAGCACTTGCGTCAGGACCTCAGCATATTTCACGCTATTCATCATGACCTCAATGGACTTCAAGTTCCCAGGACCCTCAAAAGTAAAACATGACTTTTGGCGAGTGTTTAGAGGCTTGGACTATATGTCCAGGTCGGAGTTTTTCTTTTGCATTTCTTCTCACGGCACTCACTCTTTATCCGCGAAAATTACATTTTTCTAATCTCCTTGGGTCTAGCTCTGGTGACTTCTAGCCCATCATAGCCTTTTTTTCCTTTGGGCTTTTCCACCAACTTTAAGAAGCCTACGTCGAACCGTTGAGGCGTCTATTTGCACTCCAGTGGTTTCCAAATCTCTAAATAGTGTATACACAATTACTTACAACTACAAATAAAACTTTTGCTACATAACTATTCAGCTATAAAACAATATTAAAGTGATAGAGATAAATAGTGTATATACATTTAAGTATAGAGATATAGAGAGGCGGAGTTACAAAGTGTGTAAACATTACAATAGATTGACATACAGAGATATAGAGAGGTAGGGATATAAAGTGTATACATATTACATTGCCCCCTCCTTAGGATTGATCGTCCCGAACAATTCCATCGTCCTCTTCACCACTGTAGCGAGGTAGCCGGTTGCCATGTACAACTTTACGTTTTCCTCTGACTGTGTGTGGGCCTTCCCAATGCCGTTGAAGTTTCGGTGACATCCCCTTGTGTCGATGAGAATTGTAAAGCCACACTCGATCTCGTGCTTGGAACTCTGTTGTTGTCGCTCGTACATCGTAGCGTGTCTTCATTCAGTCACTGAACATCTTTGTTTTCAACCTGGTATTGTGGTGAATCTGAAGGAGTCTTCCTTTGAGTTCATCCATGCAGCCATCTTCGGCTTGCGGCTCCGATGTGGGACATCTAAATATTATTTTGCTTGGCAGTCTGATATTCTTTCCCATCAAAATCTCAGGAATGTGCCGATCCCAATCTCGCTGGTTGTCGTCCACAACTTTGCGAAGATGTTCCTTCATGGTTCGGTTCAACCGTTCGACCATGCCGTCAGATTGTGGGTGAAGTGGTGTTTTTCTTGTCTTCTTGATGTGAAAAAGCCCACAAACTTCCTGGAATATCTTTGATTCAAAGTTCCTTCCCTGGTCGGAGTGCAGTTCTAATGGAATACCGAATCTTCTCACCCAGTTGAACACAATTTGGTCTGCGACTGTTTTGGCTTCTTGATTTGGAATGGCGTATGCTTCCGGCCACTTGCTGAAGTAATCCATGGCGACCAGAATGTAACGATTTCCATTATTTGTTTCCGGGAATTGACCTGCCACGTCAACTGCATCCGAAATTATACTGCTGCATTTGGCTGTGATTCTTTTTGTTCGGCCGTTTGGTGGCAGCACAGGTATCGCATTTTCCCCACCACTTCTCGACATCCCTTGCATGTAGCCAGTAGAATCGTTGTCGAACCTTTTCTAGCGTCTTGTTTACTCCTATATGGCCTCTCGAAACTCCATCATGCATCTCTCGCAGAACGTCCATAACCTTCGGTAAGACTAGCTGCATTACATAGGACTTTCCATCTGCTGATTCCCACTTACGTCGAAAGACACTCTCTTGGACATGAAACGAGTCCCACTGTTCCCAATTGGCCTTCAGAGCCGGACTTCTATCGGTAAGACTAGCTGCATTACATAGGACTTTCCATCTGCTGATTCCCAATTACGTCAAAGGACACCCTCTTGGACATGAAACGAGTCCCACTGTGCCCAATAGGCCTTCTGAGTCGAATTTCTATAGGAGATATCAGCCCATTCTGGTTTTTCCTGGTGTTCCTTTCATGCGACGATGGGTTCGATATGTGGGTCCTCTTGTTGAGCCTTCCTTAACTCGTCGTTGCTCCAGCCATAAATGGAATCGACTCTGGTTCACGGCGCACGTCAAATGGTTCAAAAAATATGCATAAAAATCCCAAAGTAGAATCAATTTCCAATGTATGTACCAGTCTTAAGGTCGAAATGACACTCGAACATGCTATAGCATATAGCAGAGTCATAGAGAACTCTCAAAGAGTTTGGGCAACCTACTATATTTCCGATTGTCGAAGTTTTTTATTCGACTAAAAATTTCCGGCTGCACAAAAATAAGAATGCTCCTCCGTTCACAATATTTAAATGAAACATTTTCTTTTGATTTCAACCAAACTTTTTGAAATTGTAATGAAGACAGTGCAGATTTAATCCTTTCCGTTCATTAAAATTTGCAAATCCAAACAAAAATAGACCTAAAGAAAATCATAGCCTGATTAAATACAAGTTTCAACTCCAGATCTAATTCATAAGGTTCTTTAAATTGCTTCAAAAATAAGTAATTTCTAACGTTCCATTTACCAAATGCCCATCTCGGCCATTCTTTGTATTTTACTGCGTTAATTAAAACTAACAACAACAAGCTGCCCCTCTCAACTTTAAACCTCATTCACCTTGAAAATACTAAATTTACCTTAAAAATAGTAGTTCTTTAAATTCTCAAACAACATGTTTCATTATTTTAACTCTCTCTTTTAAAAAACAAAAGAAACAGAAAACAGAAAAAGGTCCTTACAATCATTCCACAGAGATCCTTTAAATTTCATCGCTGTCCCATCCTGTTCTATTTTGGCAGAAAAATTAAGACAGGGTTCAGAAACAAAAACAGTGCAGAAGCAGTTTTATCAAAAACAACAAAAACTCAATGAAAAAATGAAACCAACAGAAAATAAAAACTTCCAAAACCAACGATAGCGACCACACTACGGGACAAAGGATTGCTCTCTAAATCATTATGTACTCTGATGAGCGGTTGTGGAGGCTGGATCTTGAATTGATACTGCTACAATCTGAAATAACGATAAAAAAAATCAGAACTAGGTCAACGCAAAAGAGAGGTACATCCGTCGTCATTCGTTGTCGTTGGCTGTCAGTCATTAGTCGTGTCCGGCCTTTTACATAGCAAAAATAGTGAAATGAGTATACTTTGTTCGAGAGCAAATATCAGATAGGTATTTGTATCTTCGCACTCACGGATAAATAATAGACAAAAAAAGAGTTTTTGTGGTAGTCCAACTTGAAAACTTATGCCAGAGGAGCGACCGACGAGATGAAGTGCCTTTTGTGCGGTTGTGCTTGTGGTGGCTCCGTTGGCATCAAAGAAGGGCGAAACTACAGGAATCAGAAAACAGCTCCGCAACACTCCACACAACGTAATAACTGTAAAATCTCTTAATTTCATGTCATTAAGCAAAAACTTTGCTGATTAAACCGGACAAAAAGCCAAGTTCCATCGTCCTCCAATACAGTCTCTTTCTCATCCTATGTACACATACAAATCCAGTTCGAGGGAAGGCGACGAGTCTTGTCAAAGAACCCAAATATAATTAAAAAAATAAGACCAAATAGACGACAAAATGCCGAAAACCGTGTCATATAGGAAAAGCAGGAGAATAAGGACCTGTTCTGTTGAATGACACGTAATGCGAAAGGCACACCTCTTTATTTTCACTGGGATACCTAAATCTTCGTGAAGAGACGTGCTGCTGCCCGACCAAACGCCCGAGGGTTCCTTTTTTACGAGTTTACTATTAAAACAAAAAATCCAAAACTTACATCGAGCAGGGAGTGGAACCCTTTTAGAAACATAAACATTCCACACTTGTGCCTTTACTTCTTTAAAGTTTTCACTGATGCAGAAAATTGTTTGTTGTTTGTGCCTTTGTAAGGATTTTAATTAACATTTCAAGTCCAACTCGGATTTGTTTTCTTTTATTAGACGAAAAAGGACATTTATCTATACTCATCTCTCACACACACACGTATTACACACACAAACTCATTTTTTAGAAGGTGACTGAGAAGTAGAAAGTAGGTGGAGCCAACAGAGTTGAGGATGTAATTTTGATGATATATGATCTTTGTATATGGAGACATAGTAGCCGCGATATTATGAATTGACGACAGCGACCCTGGGGGCGCAACTACGGACTAATCTGGGGCGAATCTATGAATACGGAAAGTGCGTATTCAAGAAGGCGAAAATCTTTATATATATAGACTAGTCCTTTGTATATACATTTAACAGGTATAATCGAAATGGAATTCGACTGAAGCGCCAACTGGTTCCAAGCCGAGATAACCTTTTTTTTTACATATGTTTGTAATGTGTGTTCTCTGCTTGGTTTGGGCATCAACGCGGGGGTCCCAGCGACAGCAGTTAAGTATTATA
>CAKKXW010000004.1:63323792-63339940 GCA_920937365.1 Sphaerophoria rueppellii | reverse complement strand
CCAAGCTAACAAAGTGCCTATAAATAGATTGAGTCAATATACTTGTGATATCCCTATAGTGTGTTCGTCTTGCCATGACACTTGCTCTCCGATTGCCAAATGTCTATGAACTCGCCTCCCTTGCTCCGGTCCAATAAATCCACCATGAAATATGGCCCCCCGAAAAAAATCACAAACATCACACTTAATCATGGTGAGGTAAACCTACAAGAAGCCATATATAAATGCGAATCATAAATTATTCCTAAACTGAAATTCACCCGGATGTTGATTTTGGTGGTCGGATGGTTTTATTTCGTCTAATGGCAGATCAGAAAAAATAAGGATAATCAACGACAAATAATTCAAAGCATCAAAACCTAGAAAATCTGAGAGTCCTGACATCTGAGTTCATATAAATGACAAACACTTGAGAAGCAATTTATTTTTCATACGAGTTCTAATATGTCAAAATCTACAAGCCTTACCTCTGCAATGACATAAGGCTTACCATTAGCCAAAAGCTGTTACATTTCTTTTTTTTTTTCTTTTTTGAAAGGAAGAAAGAAAGATGAATACATTTTGTATGTTAGCTGCTCGGCTATTTTTACATCCTTTTAAGATGTTTGATTTGGGTTGATGGATTCCTTTCAAAAGATTTCGATCGATTGAACATAAAAGGTGTCCTTTTTGCTTGAAATGGAGATGGATGTCGTAGGATAAACTTTTTTAATTGGCTAAAGACCTAATTTTCTTGAATGCAATTTCTATAAGCCCACAGAAATTCTTCGTTGCGTTCTTCCGGGCCATTTACCTCAAAAGCATCACACAAGAACCTCCTAAATTTAAGCCACAACCTCAACAAACAAGACCCACCAAAATCCTAAAAGGATCTCAAATCTATTCTTATTCTACCCAAGAACCAAACATAAGTGCCTTACTTCATGCTTATGTTTGTGTGCTCTTTAGAAAAACCAAAACAAGCACATTCACTCTTCCAAAACATAAAATTTCCATTTGTGTACATTCTCCTCGAAAAAAAAGTAGAAAGTGAATAAAAAAAAAAAACGTTGTCTTGTGTTATTTTTGAAGAGGAAGCTCTGTCTGAGATCCAAAGTCTCTACAAACCGTCTGTCTGGAAAAAATGTATTCATATCCATTGACAAAAATTTAAGCTCCGCCAAATCCCATTGAGGTCAAGGCGCTTGGCAAAAAACCGATGAGAAATTATTTGATAGTCAATCAACTTAATAAATTGCAAAAGTGCTCGAGTTTATTCGAGCGTGAAATGAGGTCTGCTCGCTCAAGTCAACAGTTTTTCATGGGAGATTTAAATTGTTGTAATTATAATAATCTGTCTAAAAGCTATGGAGAGGTTCTGCAGAGCTAATTCAATTGACTAGACATAGATTGTAATAAAAAGGTGAGCATTAATTTGAATTAAAGAGATTTTTATTGAATGGAAACCACAAGATGAAAGGAGCTTTGAGATCACGAAAGAAACCCAGAGAGAGTGTTTTGTAGGGAAATGTGTAATTTAATTTAAAGATTTCGACCTGACTTGAAGATCTCATTCAATTTATTGGAGATGAATTGTTTTTGTAAAATTGCTTTTTACAGGTGAATAGTTTTCGGTGTTTGGCTTTTTTTTAAATCCTGTCAGAAATAATTATACACTGAGATGAGCACAGTTCGTGCCTGTTTGAATTTCTTTGATGTTGAAGTGATTTGTTTATTTCCTTTTCTATACACTGAAAGAAAATCTACTGCCGCTCAAAAGCATGAGACCACCTTTGAAATTTTAGACAGATCAAACGTTAATTCCAAAAGTTTGGTTTTAGGAAAAAACATTTTTCGGCATTCTTTTTATAACATCGTTTTTTTTTTCAGCAATTTTGAAGTATTTCCCAAAGAGCAGATTCCGATATTTAGTGATGATTTTGGTCATTTCTGTCAATTTCTTAACCCATAAAAGCTCTATTGGGTTAAATTTAGATGGGCTGTGGTGGCCACGCTCTAAAATGGGTTTGGTTTTTTTTTTTTTTTTTATCAAGGCTGAGGTAGAACTCAACGGCTTCAAGTTCTGACATAGAGAACAAATCTTTAGTTTTTTGAGAGTTCATATAATTCCTTTATTTTAATCCAAATAGTTTATTTTATTATGAGTTCAACATTCAATCTTTACAAATACAAAGATGAAATCAAAACTTTAAGGTCACGAGAAGGATTCGAACTCACGAGATTCTGCTTAGAGGAAAACGTACCTTACCACTCAGCCACGGGCTACTGCTACTTGATATATATTACAGATTAAATTTAAAGGCAATACTGGTAACTGGTTGTTACCATCTGAGAAATCAAATGCCACTTTTTAAGACCCAGAATTCACAGTCTGTTTATGAGAGAAACTCTCCTAGTACAACAAGTCTGATACGTATCCACTGGTTAATTGTTATTTCGACTTTAAATTTCACCTCTATCAGTCAATTTTGTGTCACAACATGAATGTGAATTATACAATGGCAAACGAAATAATTCCATGCATTTTGTTTTTCACTGATCCACAGTGTATTTGGCCGTTGTCTGGGTGTGAGAATCGACTGAAAGTGCTTGGTTTTGGAAGTGATTGAGTGCAGTTGCTGTTTTTCGACCGGTGATGGGTGGGTATTTGACTGTGAATGAATAACAACGTCATTATTGTTAGAATTTCCCCATTTTCTTTTCGTTTCAAATAATCACGGAAATTGGTTTGGGATATTGTCTTGCTGGATCGTATAAAGCCTTCATCAATTAATTTGAGTCCAGATACAAAAACATGTTTCTGTAATAACGTTGTATATAGACCTTGTCCATTCTACGAGTCACTTGTGTCAGATCTCCCACTCCATTGTACATAGGAAACACATCCCCATACCATTACCCAGCCGCCTCCATGCTTCACATTTGGGACTATACAGTCTGGAAACGCATGTTCAGCGCTGCGACTAACAAGGGACCTACACTCTGCGGTTTTAGTCACACATATCCCAAGTAACATCGCTGGAGCTAAAAGTTATTTAAATGTTCCTTTACAGCTTTTGAAGAGTCAAACTCATAGCTCTAGCTCTATTTAAAGAATGTTTGCAGCTCTATGTGTTAACTTTGACTGACCCTACTCTATATCAGAATTTCGCATCAGTAAAGAGCTCTAATTCCTTAAATCAGCTTCTAGTTCTACAAGAATGCTCTTAAAAAACACGTCTCACTTCTTTATCCGAGCAATACCTATTCTGTAAGTGTTTGCTCTATGAAAGTTGCTTATAAGTAAAGAAAAACCTGCTACGAGCTTAAAAAGAGCTGTTTGTTGTTATAATACATTTAGCATTATAAAATACATTTCAAAGACTCTTATAAAACTAAATGTATTCACTTAAGTCATAAAAGAGCATTTTTCAATTTAGGAAGTATAAAAGAAAACAAGGTAACAAATAGGCGTTTTTCTTATTTTGTTAAGAGCTCCGAACACTGACTGTTCAAAGTATGCTGAACAGACTCTGAAAAAAATTACCTCGGAACATTTTCTGAACGTTCTGATTTAATTTTGAAATACAATTATTCAGCTATTGAGTGCTGAATCAATAATTTTTTATTTGTATTGTATTTTGTATTGCATTGTATAAATAATATTCTAGAATATTTTATACACAAAATTGATATTATCTGCCATATCATTTGCTTTCTCCACCATTTTAATAATTTTAAACTTTTTTTTTCATTTAACCACATCTCACATGTCGATATTTGATTGTTCAGTCATTTTGTTCACAATGAAGACGAGCATTTTTTCGAGCAGGTCTGTCGAACTCTTCATTCAGAATCATTGCTCAGAGCAAAAAAAGTAACACAACTTTGTTTCTCTGAACACACTGAACTTAAAAAGAAACACAACTTTCAGTTTGGCAGTGCAGGCTCTGTTCAGATGACAAAAAAAAAACGCCTAATAAAGAGCCAAGCACTAATCTGACTTCTCTAACTCTAATGACAGCTTTGACACTTTGAATTCATTTTAAAGCTCATGTAGAGCTCCTTTCTTTAAAGAAGGTTTTAATGGGTTCCTAAGTAAAACTCACAACATCTGTCTGAATTCCGATTTTATATTGAAGAAATAGAATGGAATAATATAATATACAGGGTGTCTCCTCAAAATTAACGTCCAGTTTTAATAATAATTGTAATGCAATTCACTTGGCCTACCGCAATTCACAGCAAACGGCTAAATTTGACGCCATTTGTAACCATTTACCAAAACTTAACCAAGCTACAAGTTTTAATAAAAATCGGCCTGACGCAATTCACACAGTAAATGAGTAAATTTGACCATATTTCAAACCAAACGTCAAATTTTACCCAAACGTAAAGTTTAAAGTATTAATCACATGAGCACTACCAATGAATGACGAATGAATGATAATAAGCTATTTAAGATAAGTTTCAAGACCTATTTCTTCGCAAATTCTCAACGAAACTATAGAAATATAGTGATTTATGATGCATAATTCTAATTTTTGATCTGAAATGTTAATAAATTTGAGAAAACAAATGTATTCTTCGCAAAAAGGATTCGTTTTCGAAGAATAAACAATAAATCAAATTATAAACTCTATTCCTGAACCAGAATTTATTGTTGTTTTTTATTTTCATGTTTTGAATGTATCACACGTTCTTCCTCAAAATCGAAACATCAAACGGTAAAAAAATAAGGTAAAAGTTAAGTTACACTTGGACAAACTGTGTAGAAGTGACGTTATCTAAACTAGAATTCAATACGAATGCGATAACAAGAAAGTCGGTGACTTCATAATTTTCTCATTTATAAAAAATAATAATTTATATTTTCTTTTTTAACAGTAGACCACCCTGTTTCACTTCTATAAACATGAAAAATAGCTCTAGTACAACATAAGACAAAAGTTAATGAAATATTAGAGCTCTATATCAAAACTTCATTTATCCTTGAAAAGATGGTGGATTAAAAAAAATCAATCCATTTATTTTAAAAAGATTTCCTCAGGAATGGAAAATGAATTCGATCTAAAAGTTATGAACTATAAGCTTATACATTATTCATATTTATTCATTTTACTCATTCTAATTATCAATTCTTATTCTTATAAAAATACTGTTATATTTTAATATTTATTTTGTTTGGTATCATAATATATATAATTGAGAAGGCGCTTTAAAATTTACTTAGGCAGTTTATAAAAATATGTGAAAAATTTAGAACGGCAAATAGAAATTACATTTATAACACTAATTTCAGTCAAAAAGTATTTGATTGACTTTACTACTTTTATTATTTGTGTGCCATAATTTGAAAAGATACACATCAAAAGTAAGTTTCATACACAAGTATAATATTTCATTTTCATATATACAACTTCATATTCATTGATTATTTTTCCACACCAATACGAGTATAAAATATAATTAGAACTTCTTTTTAAAAACATGAAGCTTCGAATTAGCTCTAAGAAAGAATGCAATCGACTTAATTTTCATTTATAGAGATCAAAGGAACATTAATAACTGATTTAAAGTAAAACAGTTGCTATCAGTTTAAAAAAAAAATCAGCTTGTTTATAGCTTTACAATGCAATGCCTTCAAGAGTTTCTTAAGAGCTCAACCAGATCCATAGAGTTACGTCTTTTAATTTGCTTATATAGCGCAGAAATTAGCTCTCAAAGTTAAGAAATTGGCTTTAAATAAGAGATACAGTAGCTCTTCAAGCACTTCTAGTGCTCTTTTCAAAACTGATAGCAAATAAGGACAGCTTTATAGGCGCTGATAGAACTTCACAAAAGCATAAAATGTTACTTGGGATCAAACTTGGACTCATCGCTCCATAAGACTCTGAAAGCCTTATTTGTTTTATCGGTTTTGGCTCATTCAAACCGTTTAAGGTTCGTAGCATATCTTAATCTTCGTTGTGTTAATTAAAAAAAATTGTGATTTTTTTACGGATTTCTTTTATCTCTGTATTTCTGGTACTTTTTCTTTCTAGAACACTTGCTTGTGGTGTTAGGTCCTTCTGACTTCCTATAACAGCTTCCTTGGATATCTTCAGCGTCTTGGCATCCTTCGACAAGAATCATGATCGCGGATCGTGTTTTCAAGCAATGAGCCAGCTAATTAATGTCTAAACATTTGTTTCTATTATTGTAAAATATTGGTTATATTAAGAATGAAAAACGTAATTTGAGGAGTTAGAGTTAGCAATTTTTTTGCTAAGTGCATTTCTATTTTCGAAGGATAAATGCATTAAAAAAAACCTTATTTATCAAAGACTAATGGGTTCGTTTCTATCAAACTTAACTTTGGAGCAAAACCATCCCTTTCATCATGCTCATCATCATGTTTTTCAATGAAATATTTCCACAGAAACACAGGACTTTAACTTTAATAAGTTTTAATTAGATTTCGAGTTATTTTGAACAATTTAAAAGTAATCGCTAAATATTTAGATGAATTCTGTACGCATCAATAACTTTATTCTCGTTTTTATGTAAGGTGGAGTGGAAAAGGATAATTTGCACATTAATTGCTTTTATTTGACTATTCTGGTTATCAATTGAGAGGCAAAAATAAAGAAGTTAAAGGGATCAAAGATTTTGTTGGTATTTCTTTAAATTAAGTTAGTAAGGTCCACCCTCCTCGACGGGCCTCCACCTTGCGTTGGTGAGGAGGCTTACGATAGAACCTTTAGTGGGTTCAGTTGCAGATTCAAGCTCTCGAGCACCCAACTTAGGTTTAAGCAAACTAAGCAAATTATGAGCTCAAAGGATCACAGTTGAACTGAAGGAGAGGTAAATTTTCTCATTAACCCCTCTTCGAACCTGGATATTAGGAATGTAGCAACCGCGATCGACGTCGATGGTGGATGATGATGATGCTCGGTCACTAGCTCCAGCCTTTCGACTGTATCAAGGGCATCAAGAAAAAGCAGAATCACTAACAGCAAGAGGACTGTTAAGAGCTTAGGACAGTTAAATTGGACTGAGCACGAGAGGAAGAGGCAGGCTGCATAATGCTAGTCCTTTCTGGAAAGAGATTGTTTGGGAAAATACAGGCACACGTGAATCAAGCACCGAAGTCGCCCCCCCCCCCCTCTTCACCACCTGGCCCCATCGGTGTAATGTACTAGGATATCGTAAGGATGGTTGCCCCTTATCAACGGTAGCAGCAACTCCTCAAGACGGCGACCGACGTACGGGCAGGACAGATCCTACGGACAAACATTGAGTTGTCAATCATACCAGCTACTGATCGCACCAATATCAGTAGGTGTTAGTGAAGCAAGTGAGAGAGGGTAAGGATAAGATTCATTGCGAAGGCAGCGCTACTGGCCACAACCTCAGCGTTATCTTACATTACCATCGAATCCGTATCCGAATACGGACGATCAATACAACGAACGAAAGTATTGCAACGGTCATTGACAGAAGAACTTCAACACGCAAAGCTAAGGTTCTGGACGAAAACGTAATCAGACGACGACAAAGATGAAATGCTGAAAAGATTGTCTGATGCTTTGCTAACAGGACAGGACTTCTGAGTCCCTGACAGATAAAGAGAAGGTAGCGCTGAACAAATCCAAACAGCGCTTACTGACGACTACTAGGGGAGAGGAACGGAGAACCCTGAAAACGTCAATAGAAAGTGAAGCAAATCAACAACCACCTCGTGATGGGCCTTACTCCTCTACAAGAACAAGGAACGAACTTTCGTCCCCGACCGACTCTTCAACTAACAACGTAATAAAGAGGTTAAAGATCTCCTGGCTAACCGTGAGGGGGCAACATTTAGCCATTGCCGATTTCGACAAACCCAAAAATGCTGCAATCAATGAGTCCATCGTCAAAAACAGGCCCTCCCCGCTTTGTAAAAATGCCGACACACTCAAGTGGCTTCAAGAGTTCTCTAAAACCACTTCTGCACTATGGCAAAATGCAAACCTTCACCTATTTGACGTGAAGGAAATTAAAAATATCTCCACGACTTGAGAGATATAAGGGGTTTTCCAATAAGAATTATTATTTTGAATAGCCCGCTATTTCGGTAGCTGTTACTTTTGAAGCTGTCAAGTTTGACAAGTAGAAACTACGCAATCAATAAAAATGGAACGATACACGCTTCAACAACACACTGATATTTTTAAAATTCACTATGAAAATGGTGAAAATTTGGCAAAGACGGTTCGTAAAACTAAAACATTTTTGGGTCGTCGTGAAGCACCTTGTCGGACAGCAATACAGAAATTGGTGGACAAATTCGGGCTGTTGGGACAAGTTAGTAATGTGAAGAATAAAACCCGTGCATGTCGCTCAAGAACAACTGAGAATATTGCTTTTGTAGCCCAAAGTGTGGAAGAAAACCCAGAATTGTCCATTCACCGTCGTTCTTTGGAAATAGGCATTCCAAAAATGTCATTACACCGTATTTTGCATAAAGATTTGGGTCTAAAGGCTTATTTAGTTTAGTTAACACAAGAACTCAAGCCGGCTGATCATCAAAATCGTCGTTTCTTTGCTGATTGGGTCCTTGAAATGCATGAAAATGATCCGGAATTTCATTAAAAATCATCTTGACTGATGAGGCCAATTTCCACCTTGAAGGCTACGTCAACAAGCAAAACAGTCGCATCTGGGGCTCGGAAAACCCAAGAGTTATTGTTAAAAAGCCTCTCCATCCTCAAAACGTGACTGTTTGTGTGGTTTATTGTCCGGCGGGGTCATTGGACCTTACTTTTTCGAAAATGATGCTGGAGCAACAGTTACGGTCAATGGATTGCGCTATCGAGAGATGATTAATGATTTTTTATCGCCGGATTTGGATGGTATAAATCTGAACAACGTTTACTTTCAACAAGACGGCGCTACTTGCCACACAAGCAATGAAACCATCGATCTTTTACGGGAAAAGTTTCCGGACGGTGTTATCTCTCGAAGAGGTGATCACAATTGGCCACCGAGATCTTGTGATTAAACACCTTGCCACTTCTTCTTTGGGACAACGTAAAAAATAAGGTCTATGCCAACAGCCCAGCGTCGATTCAAGACCTCAAAGATGGAATTCGTGAGGCTATCGAGGACATAGGGCAGCCACTTTGCGATTTGGTTATGGAAAATTTCATGAAAAGAATATGGTCCTGTAAGCGTGGTTGTGGCAGCCATTTGGCTGATTTTGTTTTTCATTATTAACGGCATACCTTCTTCTTTGTAATGAAATAAACATCCGATCATTTATGTCAAAAGATGCCATTTTTCTTTGAATATCAAAATAACATCTCTTATTGGAAAACCCTTTATTATATCACTCAATAAAGATCTTCTCAGCCAAGAATGGGAAGTTATTGAGTGCGAAAAGACAAGCGAAGGCACCGAGGTTAGTCCACAAATCTATACCATTATTGAGGAAAGTGGATTTCAAAGTGCGCGTCGTCAGGATCAGTAGATGCAAACTTAGATTGAAATCTAGTAACGGAAAACAGATTAGTTAGGCGGTGAACAAATTCCTTAGTATGTAATGGGATTGAAAATCTTGCAAATCAATCTTCAACATAGTAAAGCCGCCAGTGCCAACCTGGTCGACCTCATAGTGAGTAAACAATATGACATGGCCCTAATTCAAGAACCTTGGATAGTAAGTGGCATGATTAAGGGCCTGCGCTTCAAAGACCTCATGCTGTATAAATTACCTAACCTAACCTATTTGAATTGTCACTTTGGTCACTTATACATATCCCATGTAAATTTATAATTCAAACTGTCAAATGTAGGACTTTGACATTTTATTTCACCAAATCATTTTTATCATGAAGAACACGTGCTCCATTATTTCCAACGTTTATATGGTATTGAGTTGATGTCCTAAATGTCCAAAAATGTGACCGACAAAGTTCATGTCATTAAGACCTCAAATTCATAATATAGAAAAAAAAAACGTTTTGGCACTAGGAAAAAACCTTGAACTAGAGACAAATTATGTGATTGTATGAAATTTGTGTGCCGGCCAACTTACTAGAAATAAAAATGTCACAGACATGCTGCCCTTTCCACACAAAAATGAGACCACAAGAAAAACAATTCCAATGACATTTCTCTGATGGAGAACTTATCTATTATTTCCTTGATAATGCATGCGTTGCGTCTTTCTCTCTTCTGGTCGGTTTAATAATTTATTAATTTTCTTCCAACTGAATGTGTTGTAAAAATCAAGGATATCACGTCCAGTTCTTTTTTCTTTTTTTTTTTAAATAAACAATTTATCAATCAATTTTTTTTTTTCTTAACAACCACCTTGGTCTTTTTTTATCGAAAATATTGCCACTTCTTGATCTCATTTACAATTTGTCTTATCGACTTCCAGAGCTTTTAGTAATTGTCTTAAAATCTTTGAAGCTTCATCAAAATTTATTTTTAAATCTGACATAATGCCCCAAGGCAGTCGAATAGAAAAAAAAGTTGAACGAGAAATTCCATCATGTCATGAATATTTTAAAATTATTCCAGGATGTGTATAGGAACTAAAATATTTTGGTGTTTTTGGTATTTAGATCACGTTTTGAAAATTTTCTTAATATTTTATCAGATTTCATTATTCCAATTGTGATGGGAGTACAATTTTTATCAGGATGTTTTGATAGTAGCTGATGAGGAGTTAAGTTGAGAAAGGTGGGCTAGGGTCTAGGGAGATTGGTGTTATTTGTTTTTTTTTCCCTCCCTCTGTTTCTGATAAAATTTCAAGAGTAATGGCCACTGGAGGAGAAAGGAAGTTTTTCACGAAAATGTACAAAAATTTATTAAACGTTACGCAAATCAATTTGAGCTTTGACTTTTTTAAATAATTACAAAATATTTCAGACAAGATGGAAATTTCAATTAATTTTTCCTAGTTCTCATTTGAACTTAAAACAAGGCTCAGACATTTTTTTCAGAAATACGAAGCCACCTCCTCACAATTCTTATTTGGTTGTATTTATTGAAGCGTTATTCACATTAGATTGATTTTCATACAAATATAGCTATTTGAAATGTGGAGTCATAAAGAATTAGGTGCGCATTATAGCTCACATTCCTATACCTATTTCTCGATTTCTGATAAACACGAAACAATCGTCTCAAGGACTTCTTTAATGCAATAATAACTACATTGCGGTATATTTTTGATGCTTTTATGTCTTTTTTTGTCAAATCAAATAACCAAAAATAAAATACCTGTCTGGAATAAAAAGCATATTAAGATTATAGACATTTCATGTAGCCTGAATGAACAATGAACGTTTGTCTCTAACAGAGTTGAAACATAACTTCATCTTCCACCATTTAATATGATTTATCTTTCATCACTGTAACACTAATTATTTAATTCCTTTAACAAATCAGTTGGTATTTTTTTTTTTTGTATGATGGACTTAAACATTCTAAATCCAAAAATAGATCAATAAAGATTATCAATCCCAAGGAAACAATAGTAAAGTGCTGCATACATTTTGTGTAATAAGTGTAGATACAGAGGAAACTAGATACACTATTTCTTGAGAATCAATGAGAACCATGACAACACAACTTACTTCCATGATTTCAGCTCATTGCGAAATAATTGGTCATTTGGTATATAATATATGCGACATAACAGCACTTCAAAAATCTTCGACGACTAGTTTTGAAACAGTTTGAGAACCTTCAAGTTAACAAATGGAAAAGGGAGGAGGTTTTTCTTACTCTTTTAATAAAACAAGAACGTAAGTACATTTTCTTAACGTTATTATTTCTTTGGTTATGCAAGAAAAACATCAACAAAAAATTAATTAGAGCATCATCGTCAATATTAAAGAAACATTTCGAATTCAAATGATCAACATCACATCTCTTAGAATTTAGGATTACAGGATCGCAAGTTGTTGAGAACATAGTTTTGTTGTCGAGTTCATACAAATCAAAGATATGAGAAGAGTAAAATAAGTATCTACCTTTTTCACAAACCAAAACGAAAATACACTTAATGGCTGAAACACAAACACGCTTCGCCTGACTTTTACGTGTTTTCAGCTTTAGGAATTCAATTACTGCTATCACAATGAAGCCTCGGCCTTACGTTTGGTACGTAATGTCACGTAATATTACTAAATGGAAGCCATAGCTTGAATATGCTGTCTTTTTGTCTGACAGCACTACAGCTTTAAAAAAAGAGCAAACGCAATTCATTTTTTGTCATTCTAAGCAAACGCGAAGCGGGTGCATAGTAACGCAGTAGAAGACGAAGTTAAAGAGTGTTTGTATTTCAATAGCCGTAAGGCTAACACCACAAACGTTGTTGTTCTTTGATAGCTGCATATCGTTGTACCCAATACGTTGCGTTTTAATCTTGGAATTGCCATAGAATATTCTATCAGTTCAAGTTTTTAAATATTGGTGATGGCATTCGCCTCTTTTTCACAGTTTGTTCGATTCGCATTGGTCTTAAATGCTCGATAATCGTTTTCGGATTGTTTACATAATATACACTCACCCAAAAAGGGCATTCATCGCAAATTTGTTTTCTTTTTTTAGTCTTGTCTGTATTTTCTTATTTTTTTTGTACACACTATCAGAATTGGTCAAATAATAGGCTTATAGCAAGCACCATTACGACCAATGGTTTGCCAGCACAGGACTTGTGTTATACCACGGGCTCATCACTTAGTATGGTGTTAGTTGTAAGTAAGCACTTAACGAAACTATAACAAACAACACAGCACACATAAATAGTAACATAAGACATACAAAAAACATGACAAACTCAACATAAAACATTTTAGAAAGTGGAAAACTGGTTTTTAAAACAAATTTGAGTTGAACTTTGCATAAATTAAAGTCAAAAAGTTTTGAGTTCAAGTTTACAAGTTTACCCATACGTGTCAAAGACTCATGCATTCCATAATTTGTTCGGTGAATATGGATCTTAATAAGATCCTAACTACAGAGATTATAACCTCCCCCTCGATAAGAAAAAAAATTTTTACAGAGAAGATCAGGAGCATCAGTGACTCCAGTTATAATTTAATGGAAAAATACAATATCGTTATTATTTCTTCTCTGTTGTAGTGTTTGCATCTTAAAGGATTGACAAACCATTTTCGTAAGCAGGGACAATCCATTGAAACCCTTTTAACAAAAAACGAGTGAAATTCCATTGCACTGATTCCAATCTGTCAATATAAATATTATAGAAAGGAGACCACACCTGCGATGCATACTCTAGATGGGAACAAACCAAGCTGTTGTATAAAACATTGGTGACATTGGGATCGCGGAATTCTTTTGACCACCTTATGATAAAACCTAACATGGAATTAGCGCTTTGTTAACGATGCCGTTAATGTACTCAGAAAAATCTAAGCTAGGTGTAAAAAGAACTCCAAGGTCCTTAACAGTTAAAACACGCGTTAAAATGCGGTGTGCAATGACATAGCCATGAGGTGAAGGTGAACGTGGTCTTGAGAAAGTCATCATTTGGCACTTTGACGGGTTTAGATTTAAACTGTTTTTTTCACACCATAGTGTTAAACGGTTTATATCATTTTGTAGTAAAATACGAACATTTGCAGAAGTTATATTTTTATATAGCTTCATATCATCAGCAAAGATGAGAATTTTACTATTATTTACACACGACGGTGGTTAATTTATAGCTAATATAAAGAAAAGGGGTCGCAGATGGCTACCCTGCGGAACACCTGATTTAGCAAAGTATGATTCAGAGTAACTATTTCTGAATTTAACCTAATAAGACCTTTTTTCAATATAAGAGACAATCCAAGTAATCAAAAAAGTTGGAAAGCCGTAAGAGATTAATTTAAACTTTATAATCTCATGAGATAGTTGATCAAAAGCCTTCGAGAAGTCAGTGTAAACACAATCGACTTCGTGGCCGCATTTCCAAAGCCTGTAAAAAAAATAACCAGATTTGTAACAGTCGATCTTTTCTGCATAAAGCCATGCTGTTGATTGCATATAACACTCCTGCAATTAAATGCCAAACCGTCACAAACTACTTGCTCAAACAACTTTGGATAACATGAGAGCTTAGAAATAAGTCTATAATTACAAATACTGTTTTTGTCACCTTTTTTATATACGGGAGTTATAAAGGCATTCTTTTCTTCCATACTGCAGGAAATTTACTTGATTTCAATAAAAGACAGAAAATATTACGCAAGGGAAGTGCTAAAACTGACCTACACTTTTTAAGAACTACGGGTGGTATTCCATCTGGACCAACAGAATAGTCTCCTTTAAGATGAGACATAAATTCTAAAATTTTATTATATTCTATTGTGATAATATTAAGAGACACTTGGGGCTTGGGGGGGCAGTTTTGCAAATAATGGAAATAGGTTTCGTCCACAACGACAGGAGAATCAATGAAAGATTGACTAAATTTTTTTTGCAAATTTGTCACAAATGACAGAAGTAGTGGTCGAGGTTATATTATTATAAGTGAAGTTAATGGGATAACCATCACACTTTTTCTTGGAGTTAATAAATTTCCAAAAGTTCTTTGGGTCTGATGTTTAAGAAGCCTCCATCTAGGTATTCATTATAAAGTTCGTAAGAGAGTTTCTTAAAATCTTCAAACAAAGATATAAATGACTTGATTTTCCACCGTCATATGCTTAATGCATTTCTTCCAGGCCTTATTTCTTTTTTTGCGAAGATGTTTAAGGTCCTTAGTATACCAAGGATGGAAATACTGTGAAATGTCAATGTCAATTTCAATGTCAACTATTGAAAGTAAACACTGTATCGAAACAAAACAAATACTATTTCTCCATAAGCCGAAACCCGTTTTAAAATTTTAACACCAGAACCGTCCGTGTAGCTGAAACCAACTCACTGAATGTTGAGTAGTTCAAATTTAAATTTTCAATAAATATCCAGTGTATTCGAATTAAGTAAAAAACGCCGGAAGGCAATCTGCAATACTTATGTACGGCTAGCAGCATCTTCCCTTGACCCTTGATTTATTGCATCTTTGAAATCCACAAAGCTTAGGCTCACGCATTAAATTATAGAATAGAGTAGCGCGACAGCTCTTGAAGAGCCAAGGCATAAGTGGCTTACACTCATCAAGAAGTGAAGAATTGAGGGGACAATTTAACGCCGATTCTGAACGGCAAAGTTGAGAAGCACTTTTTCATGACAGATGATACTCTTGGATGTTTTATCAGTTCTTCGCAAGAGGCGGTCAACGCGTTGACTCTCTGACGTCACAGAAAAATAAATATTTTCTCTGTCATCTCACCGTCAACGTGTACAGTGTCAATGCAAAAAAATGCAAAACATTGACTATCACACGATTGACACTATTGGGTCAATGTTGTCCCAAATTAAGTTGACGTACGGGTGTGTCAACGTGACTTTTACTCATCAGTGTCAACGCATTGACTCGCAAAACTTTGATGATCACACGGTTTGACACAAAGCAAAAACTCGTAGCCGTCAAGGCAATTCCAGGTTATTTTGGGGAAATAAAATAAATATTGAGTTTATTAATGCAAAACAAAACAAAACAAAACAAAAGGACTATTTTATTCATCGTTTTAATATATGAGACCAAATCCTGAACATTTTGTTGACTATTTTCGAATGTGTTCAAAAAAAATAAAAAGAAACCAGTAGCAAAATCACCCATATTTTCCCTTTCAATTTGATAAAAACTTGCGTTAAAAAACTGCATGCGTGCACTGCACAATAGAAAACAATGTACTACAAGACAAGACGTTGCGATATCTCAGAAACTTTTGCGACAATTTACCGCAGAAATGTTGCTGCAATATCGCAAGTTTGTAGGCACCACTCCATTTGTTTGTGAGTACCTATGTCGCAAAAGCGATATCGCTGCGACAAAAAAATCGCGTGTGTGCACCGGAAGTGCGTTTTTGCGCTGACGATAGTTGACTATAGTTTTTATGTCAAAAGGAAAATGGTTGATGTGTCATAGTTGAAATAGTTGAAATCATCCAAAAACGCTTTTTAGTTAGGTTTGGTTGATCTGTCAAACCAAAAACAAAAAAAAAAAACAAAAACAAATCTTTTCGATTAAAATTTTCTTTTATTTGAAATGGATAAAGAGACAATTTTCGATG
>CAKKXW010000004.1:63310353-63323292 GCA_920937365.1 Sphaerophoria rueppellii | reverse complement strand
GATGTAGCAAAGGAGAGCTCACTAGAGAAGAAGCTGGCAAATCTGAAGACCCTATACAATCTCATATTGGACAACAATAAGAAAACTTTGACAGGTCGGGGACGTATGTCTTGGCCTTATTTTGACCAGATGAGCCTTTTTTATGAGAAAGAGGCGAGTGTCAGGGAAGCGCCAACAGTGAGCTCTCTTAATGCTGCCTTGGGTTCAAGTTTGGTGTGTGCTCCCTCCACTTCCAGAGCACAGCAGAAAGAAAGCACCCCAACAGGCATTCGAGCTCGCTCTGGAGGAAGAAAAAGTTGCGATTGCAAAGGAAGTCTTGCAAGAGCTCAAAGAATTGAGAATTCTTAAACAAAAAAAATTAGAATTCGAAATGTTGAAGTACGACGAAGAGAAAGAAAGCCGGGCTAAAATGAAAATATGTATACAATGTAATTGAAGTTCCTTTTTTGTTTTTAATGAATTTTTGTTTTTGTTTTCGCGTTTTTAGTAATAAGCATTTAGTATTAGTACCTATATATAAATATTCTTGTGATATTTAAAGAACTGAAGTTCCTGTTTTGTTTAATTGAATTGTTGTTTTTGTTTTTTGTATTTCTTAGTAATAACTAATAAGATTTTTGATTTTAGCTGTAAGAACACAATAACTGAAGTACCTTTGTTTTGTATTTGTATAGTAAAAAACATTGAATTAAAGGGAATGATTTCTTATTAATTTTATGTTTTAATTTTCGAAAGCTTCTTAACAAAAAGTTTCTTTTACTAGCATTAGGGTTTCTCTGTTCATCAATGCTCGGAACAGAGGTGGAATCATTTCCAAGATCATCAACATATTCAGGTTCAACATATGAGAAATCTTCACTTTCATTCAGTAAATGAATGTGGTTGTGTAATATGCAACTAGCAGTCACAATTTTACTGGTCATCATAGGACTTTATACATCCAAATACTTCAGCCTTCGAAAGCGTCCTTTGAGGAAACCAAAAGTTTGCTCAATGGTTATTCTTGCACTTCTGAGGCGAGTATTAAAATTGATCTGTCTCTCCTGTAGGCGTCCATTATCACCGAATGGTGTTATCAAATGCTGTCCCAGAGGGTAAGTAGCATCTCCTACCAGATGATAATCGGCCGGCAAGAGTTGGGTCAATTGTTCAGAAAGCGTATTGTTTCTGAACACTCTTGCATCATATAGCCGTCCAGTGGCATGGCGCCTACATATATGTCGGTAAATACAGCTTGATGATCACAAACTCCTGTTTGAGAAATAAATATCTTAATGTATTTATAATATTTTGTATGACATTAAAAGTACCTTGTAAAATATCGAATGTGTTTTTTCCAATAATAGTAACCAATTAAATTTTTGACCGGCTATTTAATTTGGATGTGGCACCCATTTATAGCACATACAATTTCAGGGATATATCTTGCAGATTTTTCTCGAAATACCTTAAAAGAATAAAAAAAAAAAAACAACATGTAAAATGAATTCACGAAAAGTTCTTTGTACACATACCCGAGAAATTTTATTATATTGACTTATTAATATAATGGGACAAGAGGGAACATAATAATTCCAGGATATCGCAAAAGGATTTGTGTCCAGAACTGGGAGCAAAATTTAAACGATCGCCCGACGACAAAAAACTCTCCTGTTTGCTTAGGACCCAAACAGGAAACAAAAGTTTTTTCTCAAGTTTATGGACAGGCTTCAGACTTCCCAGCTTGGTCATAAGATTCTGAAAAAAAGAAAACTAAGTAGGTAATTAAAAACATACTTTTATGCAAAACAATAGAAAAATCACCGAAAAGCAACTTCGACTCATTCGAAAATAGCACCGGAATTCTTCAAGACTGCAGTCTGGAACTCTTGCTTCGTAGTAAAGTGTGTTTCTCACTTCGTTGTTCATCCAAGTCTCGTCCAAATTGTTCAGTTATATTTGCGAGGAGGTCATTTAATGCAACCACAGCTATAGCTATTTGAAAAATTTATCAATTGTGTTTATACTTACATATATCCTGATCGCAATTACCTAAATTATTTTACCTTCCAAAGACTTTATCTTCCTCTGAATCACTCATTGTAAACTTTGATTTAAATTAATTTAAAAGCAAATTTACTAAAAGGTATCTAAACTCCAACCAAAATTCAAACATGTTTCTTACTTCTTTGTTTACATCTGTCATATTTTGACAGTTTGCTTTCGACTAGCTTTGTATGTAGCGCAATTTTGCATTCACAAATAATAATAATAATTTTAAATTTGAAAAAAAGGTGAG
Organism: Sphaerophoria rueppellii; assembly: GCA_920937365.1. Lineage (NCBI taxonomy): Eukaryota > Metazoa > Arthropoda > Insecta > Diptera > Syrphidae > Sphaerophoria > Sphaerophoria rueppellii. The sequence continues at coordinate 63,321,014 of CAKKXW010000004.1, read as the reverse complement.
TTAATGGATATGTTCACAAACAGTGTAAATTTGGTAAACAAATATCAACGAAATAAAACGGCGCGCGTAGAAATTGTTCATGAAACTTTGTTATGTATTTGGTTCTTTCAAATTTTGTACGGTGATGAAAATTGAGTAATCCTTATCAATTTAAAATAAATAGTAATTTAATTTTAGTTAGAAAACACGTTAAATCAGATCAATACATACCTCTATTTTCTCGAAATATAAATTCAATTTTTTTTGTTTACGGTCAAACTAATAATTCAATTTTGTATATCTTTTATTTTTCAACAATGAGACATGAATATGAAGGATTTTAACCTTTGTTCTACTTGTTTTTAGAAACGATGTCACGGGCACTTATGATACGTTTTAAAACATATAGTTATATGAAAATACCGACAAATGTTTCGGCTTATTTTGTAAGTTTTAACTGTAAATTAAAAAAAAAAAATCCCATGAACAATAATCAAATTGATAATAAAACTTACCTAATGTCTCCTCAATTCAAAAGCGAAAAATTATAATCTGCTAATGAACAAGATTCGTGTGATACTAGCTTAAAATGACGTTTCAAACATAACTCAAACTTTATTTTATATGCTGATTCCACTGATGCTTATCACAAGATTTAGCGAAGTAGAGGTTTGTTCTTAGTCTGCTTCGCTAATTCTCGTGATAAACGTCAGTGGAATCAGCATATTGTAACATTAAATACTCTTAACATTGTTCATTATCGGACTATAATTTTGAGCCAATATTTTTAAACATTACAATGCGTTTCTGCATATAAGCATACCTAAATGTAAGGCAAACAAATATATCTTCGGTCTAAAGTTTCGGGACGTATCCACAATCATAATTCAAGTCTTTTCGTGGTGGGTTTAAGATAAACGTGTTTGACAATTTCAAAATTCAATCAAGCAATCCACGTTAAATTTGAAAATGCAAAAACAAACAAAAGAGAACTGTTAAAAATAGAAAAATCTCACCTCGTCTCTTTGTTTTTGTAACTCACATGTATTCGAAAAGAATACATGACGAAAAGAAAAAAGTAAGTGAAGGAATATGAAAATTGTGGGATCAAGGGAGTGAAACGTAAGTCAGTTTCCCATCTTGTTACATATTTAATCTTTGACGTAGTGACTAGGTTAGTGAATGCGGCCATTGCCTGTTTGAATTTACTTGAACATATTCAAAGATTCAAACAGTTTGAGTACTCAAACCAACTGAGTATATGTATATTCAAAGTTCAAACTGAATGAGTACTCAAACTGATCGAATATTCAAACAGACCAAATGGATTGAGCTTTGGTAAATATTTTTGATCTTAGTGCTAGAAAAAAAAAATAGGTTGATTGTGTTGTGAGGAATTGTTTATTGATAGTTTTTTGTGTTGCTATGAATGAGCGTAGGTATATAACACAATGTATATGAATATGAATATAAATGTACACATAAAGTTATAATCTACTGAATGTTTTAGATTGTAGTGAACTATTTAAGGATAAGGACAATACATTTGTTTACATGTTTGAAAACTAGCTTCGGACATACCTACATGCTTTATATTGCTTTGTAAGTAAAAAAAAAACAATTGCTTGAAATGAAAAATAAAGTGATCTTATAATAGACTAGTGTGGTCACTCCACTCCTTTTCAGATTGTCAGGAAAAAAAAACTAGAACACTAATACATATACAGACCATTGGCCGTTCCATTAAAAAAGCATTATGGATTTTATGTATCGTACAAAAGAAAACGAATGCGTTAGGAATCGAATTGTTTGTTGTGAACTCTTTCTTTCTTTTTAATTTTTCTAAGCCTAATACTTTTAAACTATTCTCTCCTACTGGAAACACTATCACATACACAGACCATTGGCCGCCAGGTTATTTATGCGGTGGAAAAGTGTCCCTAGTCCCTACTCATTATTAGATATACTCTGCTACATACAATATATTAACCTGCCTAATGAAGGGGCAGTAACAGAGTTGCATTTTAATTGGGAAGATTTTCTTGCCACTTTTCACTCTTTTCACTGATTTAGTTTGCAATCGAACTTTGAGTTGTGCCATTGGAAAAGTTTTTTGATTGGAACTGAAAAAAAGCTGCGCTTTTAAATACAAACAAAATACAGCAACAATTTTGGGAACATAAACGTAATCAAAATGTTTATTTAGTTTTGACATGCAGGAGCAAGTTCGTACGACCCAGTCGGGCACAGTTTTGTTTTTTTAGAAGTAATTTTGTTTATTGGCTACTGATTAGTCCTTGGCTTAGGTTTTCTGTGTGCGAGTCGGTATGAATGCAAATCTATAGATTAGCTTTAGCTGTTGTTGCGATTATTTATTGAAATTCAAAATATGAGTTTTGTGAGTTTAAATCTCTCCTTATAAATGAGGGACATATCTTTACCAAATTACCATCGCTCTGAGATTATGTTAGATAGCCATTTTGTCAGCGTAAAAGCACTCTTCTACAAAATTTGAGCAAGCCACCAAAAACTCATCAGCTGCTTTCGTTTCAAAGTATTTAGCAATTGTTCATTTGCTTGCCTATATTCAACGCTGGAGAATAAAGAAATATTTTTCCCCGCATTAAGCCTCTCTATAATTGATTTGGCTTTAACTTGTTCCATTTGAAGGGCTTCTATAAGCTTATCTATATTAGGGTGCTGGCCTTGCAAGGAATTTTGAAAAACTTTATGCCAAGATTCTAGGCTGCTGTTTGTTCTTGGCAAATTATCAATGAAAATGCTTGGACTCCTCCTTTTGCGTCCTACCCATGTATTTTCAAAGTATTCAAGGAATTCTTGATTTAGTTAAGAATTACCGATTTCATTGATAAATGCGTCTCCCAAGGCAATGTATCGGTGAGAAATGTCATCGGGTACACAAAAACATAGGGTGACAAACTTCTTAATACATGCATGATATGCTTTGTTTATGCCATATCTTTGCTGCATTCCTATGTCTTGAATTTTTCGCCGCACTTCCTCGGCTTTTTTCAAAATCTATAAATATGTTAAGTGGCTAGATATTATATAAACCACTTGACGATATAATAAATTCTAGAGCCCTTTTGTATCTAACATTTTGTTTAGGAGAGCGCAATAAATAAGAGGAGGAACTTTATTTCGGGAAAAGCCATGATAACTTAGTGCTGATAAAACATTTCAGGGCAGAGCTTGAATATTCCATCAGCCAACCATGTTTCACAGCGAAAAAGTGTTTCAAGTTCGGAAGGGGCACCTAGGATTATTATCCTATTTGGATCATCTCTTCCTGTGTCCTTCACAAGAAAGTTTTCGGGTGAGAGAGTGTTTGTAACAAGAAGACAACCGGGGATACAGATGTCTGATCTAGTATGAGGAATCGGCAGTGGCTGATTCTGACGTTTCCGTGCCCGCATTACTGATTCCCCCAGATAAACCATCTTTGCAGATTGAACCATTGCGGACCCAGAAACTCCTGCAAGAGCGTTGTTTACAATCGCCCTTGGAGAAAGCATGCTAGTTGAGTTCACCTAGATCTCAGTCTTTAAAAGCACTACCTCTACTGCTACTGGAGATGGAAGGTGGTTGTGCTCTTGAGTAATAGATATACTCTTACCTTCAGCAACAATTCTTCCATGGCATAAATTGTTATTAAAACGTTCGCACCTCGAACGGTCGAACTTGCTTTTTGGTAAATAAAGCCATTGTGATTCAATTTTGGCTTAGCTTTTTATGATAAAACAAAAGACATTATGTATTCAAAAAATATTTTTAATATGTTAATGCTGAAAAAAAAAAACGCTTCTTTCTAGTCGGTACGCTAGACGAAAAGTGATTTCTGTCTTTCTGAACAAGTTGAACATGCAATCAAACATCGTCTTGAGAATAGATTTAAAGGCAAAACTGTTTGTCTGCTATTACACAGATTAGTTTAAAAGGGAGATGGGAAACCTAGCTGTCAAAATGACAATGCGTATGCGTATCTCAGTAAACTTAGGCATCCCATCTGGGGAAAAAATTAAGACGTAAATTTGAAAATACGTAGTTTCAACGTACAAAAGGGAGCAGAAGAGGGATACGTTCAAAAAGATTGAAAAATGTATCAAGCAGCCGACATAAAATTGAACATAAATGAAACTACAGAAAAAGCTTCAGTCCAATAAAGGGCCGGTAATAGGTATCAGAAAAATCTATCATAAAATTTTGGAATAGTGGAAACATAACACATTTTTTTTTTTGTCATCAGAACAAATATGTATATCTGATGTGTTGGAAAAAAAATAAATCGAAACACAAAATGGGAAACAAGGCTGTCAAAGTGACTGTTGCTAACAAGCTAAAATACGGATTGCAAATATGTGTGCGTGTTTTCACTAAAACATTCCTTCAATCCGTCTATTGACCAAAGGTGAATAATTTTGGTAGTTAAATTAGAATTAGAGCTAGAACATAGAAATACAGAACGTTAGTATAATAAAACGTTTTTTCTACCCTACATTTCAGAAAAGTCGAGATATGTTCTTAATATACTTCGCTAAATCTCGTTATTAGCCTCAGTGAGATCAGCATATTCTAACACTTAATACTCTTAGCATTGTTCATTAGCGCACTATAATCTAACGCCAATGGCGCAAAATTATAGTCCGCTAATGAACAATTTTAGTGTGTATCACACTAAACTTGTTCATTAGCGGAGTATAATTTTGCGCCAATATTTTTAAACATTTGAATGGGTTTCTGTATCTAAACATACATTAGTAAGGCACAAAAAAATATGTCTTCGGTCTAAAGTTTCGGAACGCATCCAAAATCATGAATTCTAGTATTTTCATGTTGGGTTTAAGAAAAACGTGTTTGACAATTTCAAAATTCAATCTAGCAATCCACGTTAAATTTGAAAATGCGAAATCAAACAAAAGGGAAAGTGTAGAAAAAGAAATAGAAAAATCTCACCTCAACCTCATCTCTTTGTTTTCTTTTTTTTAACTCACATGTATTCATGTAGACGAAAAGAAAAAGAAAACGAAGAAATATGAAAATTGCGGGATCTAGGGAGTGAAACGTAAGTCAGTTTCTGATCTCCTTTTGTCTCTGTGCTATTACACTATGCCTAACGCTCACCAGTCACTACTCACATGAGTGCGAAAAAGAAAGCATATGTGATAAAATGAGATGCAAGCCAATTTCCAGTGAGTCGCAGGCAAATTTTTATAATTGCTGGGACAAACAACATCGGATTTGTTGGAAAACCAGAAAAGTGTGTAACTCCAAATTAGCAAATTTTACACGAGAGCAAATAAAAAACAAAAAATTCAACGGTTAATGTGAACAAAATGGGGATTTTCGGTTAGAGGGATTGTAGTATTCGCCTAAATCTAACAGATAGCATCAACATTTTATTTTCGGGAAATTTGGAATTACACACTTCTCTGTTTTTGTATTTGAATTTGAAACTGTCTCCAGCAATTTGGACACAAGAATCCACATTGGATCTAATAACATTTTTTGAAATTCACCCTAATTTCTATAATCCTTGTCACAAGGATTATATTGATAGGATTAAAAGATGCGATTCTTTACAGTCCATTGTGGATTCAATGTTACCGACCATGCCAAATGTTAACATTGAAATAATTAAACGAAATATCCATGTCATTAATGGCAATCGATGCCCAATTCAACAGCTTTAATAAATTTTCGGAATCCATTTCCAAATCCTATTTATTTTATTTTATAAATTTTACTCAACTTCAAAGGTAAATGAAATCGGTCAGGCCAGGGAAAAAAACATAGGCAAAATCTTAAAAATCTACGTTGAATACATTCTATTCTATTTATATGAATAGAGTAGTATGGTGCCCATACAACGCAACCGTATTCGAGAATTGGCCTAACAAAAGAAACATAAAGAATTTTGATGATATGTCATCACGGATCACGGAACTCACGTGAAAATCTTTTGACGAAACCAAGTACTCTGTTATTTTTTTTTATTATAAAATTATAGTGACCAGTAAACGTTAATTTTGAGTCAAGTAAAACACCAAGGTCAGGAAAGTTAGATACCCTACACAAGGATGACGAATTCAACACAAAGTCATAGTTTATGATATTACGTTTGCCTGTAAAACACATTGTTTTACATTTGTCAATATTTAAAATCAAACGATTATTCTTGCACCATTCCCAAAACTTATTTAGGTCCTCTTGTAGAACGTCACAGTCACTGATCGAGTTAAAAATTCCATTCGATTCCCAAAACTTATTTAGGTCCTCTTGTAGAACGTCACAGTCACTGATCGAGTTAATAATTCGAAATATTTTAAAGTCATCTGCATAAATAAGCGATAAAGAATTGTTTAAAACAGAAGGCAAATCATTAATTAATAAAACAAACAGCAATGGGCCAAGGTGACTACCTTGGGGCACACCAGACTTGACTTTAAATTGACATGAAGGGTTACATCGGAACATGACACTATAATATCTATCTTTAAGGTATGACGAAATCCACATAACAAAACGGTCGTTAAGTCCAATTTTACTCAATTTATTGAGAAGAATCTCGTGATTTAATTTGTCAAAAGCTTTGCTAAAGTCTGTATAAATGCAATCGACTTGAGAGTGTTTTTCAAATGCATCCAAACAAAAAGTAGAAAATTGTAACAAATTAGTTATTGTAGATTTTTGTTAAGTAAATCCATGTTGATTTTCACATATAACAGAAGAACAATTAAAAGAAACTGTATCACATATAAGGGATTCAAACAACTTAGGAATAGCGGACAGTTTTGCTATAGGACGATAATTAGTAACTAAATTTTTAGAACCTTTTTTATGGACCGGCGGCGTTAAGTATAAATACATAATATTTCCAAAGATCTGGGAACTTAGAACATTTCAGAGATTCATTGAAAAGAAGAAACAACGGATAAGAAATATGGGATACACATTTTTTCAATATAAACGGTGGAATTCCATCAGGACCAGGACTAAAACATTCATTTAGCTTTAAAATATTGTCACGCATAGAAGTCTCAGAAATTGAAAAATTAATTGATGAAAGATGACTGTATTCTTGTGTTAGGAGTGATAAGAGAACAAGTGTTTGCAGGAGAGAAATCTTCAAAAGCAGTCTTAAAATAATCTGCAAACATGTTAGAAATTGTCTCTGGAAGGTTGCTAGAAGAATTATGAAAAGTCATACATGCTGGATAGCCGTCAAATTTACGTTTACTGTTAACATATCGCCAAAATATATGGGGGTTCGTTTTTGTTTTTGTTTTTTTTTTTTTTCGAGGCTTCATTTATTTATTGACATCATAATGTTTACATATTTGTCTTGTAACCGCACAATTTACACAGAGTTATGATAATAATATCTTACTACTGAACAATTTTTTAATGTTTGAAAAACAATGGTTAATTATAGGTCACATTCAGTGTTCTAAATAAAATCAAAATACAAACAGTTTAAATAGGTCACAAAGTCGGTTTGCAGCTCTTGATAGACTGAAACGTCTCATCATTCATCGAAAGATTGAATTTCAACCAGACTTTATTTCTTTTATTTTTTAATGTTTTTAAATGCGAATCAAACCATGACGGATTACTGTTTAATGATTTCAATTTGCAAAGTGGGATAGTATCTAGAAAAAAATCAAATAAGATTTCATAAAATCGTAATATCATTTCATCTAAACACAGTTTTGAAAATATTGAATCCCAGTTAATTTCGAGAAGTAAATTAAATAGTTGAGAAAAGTTACATTTTTAAAGTCAAACTCGATATGATGTTTATATAAGTTTAAAATGTTGCATATACTTTAGTTTAAAGAAATAGTGAGGGCAAGATGGTGACAATCTTCGTGAACGAGCTTTGAATCACATGGGATAGATAATGGCAGCATCAGTATTCATAACGTCTGAGAACTAGACAAGATCCAATATTCGTCCATTTTCGTTTTTAACACCATTAAGCTGATTTAGTCCAAAAGATGCCATTCCGTCTATTAAGCAGAATTCCTTTATATTCGAAGCATTAGTAGGCAAGTATACGTCGTCGTTAGTTGATCGGGACCATAGCAAGTTGGAAAGATTAAAGTCACCAATAATAATAATCTCATCAGTTGGCTCAATTATTTCAAAAATAGTTTCTAGCGAATTGATCATATTTTCACAAATTTCGTTAGTAGAACCAGGTGGAATATAGCATGCAACCACATAGACGAAACCAGATGGCATTTGTATTTTTACGCAGAGTATTTCTAGCGAAGATTGCAAAAAATCATCAACAAGTGAACATATGAGAGATGTTCGTACTGCAATCAATAAACCACCACCAACGTTAACTGAATCATTGAACTGGTGGCGATCACGTAGAAAAACTTGATAGGTGTTGTCAAATAATTCAGTGTCATTAAAAGATGAGTTTAACCACGATTCAGTGAGAACGATGACGTCATGCACAATTATGTTTATATTTTTATAAGCCTCGCTGGTTTTTGTCCTTAGTCCGTTCACATTTTGGTAACGTGTAATAGGGGGCTTTGAGAGTGAAAATGTTGGAGTTCAATCCAATTTCCAGTGCCAACGTTTGATATGGTTTTACTACTCTTGATTAAACTTGAAAACTTAGGATAAATATCTTCCCCAACGATTTCACACTGACAACAAGCAATCTGTTCATGAGCAGGAAAGTGAAGTGTTCATGCCAAGCTTTGTATTTGTTTGTGATTTGAGAATACAGATTTACACTATATTATACAGAAGAAAAAATATTTTGTCTGTTGGATTGTGTGATTTGATTTAAATGAAATGAAAGAAGACGCATTACTAGTTGGCTGTTTTTTTGTTTTTTTTTTGGTTACGTAAAAAAATGAATACAATTTCAAGGATTTCAAGGGGATACAATAGTTTTTTATTTACAAACAAAACGATGATTTCAAATTAAAGGAAGCACTATTCAAATGAAGGAAATAAAATCCCAGCAAATAAGAAAAAATTACATGGTTAAACTTAATTTTTTTTTTAATTCTTAGATTTGAGTATGACACAATCAATTCTTAAAGATATGCCGTCCTCTGATGCATAGCGTCACAATTTTTCAAATTCGCCTGCAACAACAACATTAATGCATTTGTACCTCCTTCTCCCTCATTAAAAATTCTTACATTGTGCTCATCATGTTATCTTCATATGTATACTTTGTACAAGTCTTTTCTCAGTCATTTCGCTTTTGGACATCCTTCGTGTAATATTAGAAATAAAACTTACTTTTTAAAATAAATTCGATTTCTTCTTTTTTCGTTAACTTCAATTTATTAACAGAGCCGTTTTTGAGAAAATTGAAATATTTGGTTTTTGGCCAAAAAAACGTATGGTGGCTACCCTAAATTTTTATATTAAAAAAAAATTAAAAAAACTACCCACGTGAATCCACGTGAATCGGACCAGTGGTTAAGGCTGTAGGTGCGTTTACAGACAGACAGACAAACGGACGGAATCGCCGGACCCACTTTTTTCGACTTCTCTATCATCGTAATGTCATGTCTCATCAAAATTTCAACTTTTTTTTTAACCAATTCAATACTTGCCATACATTCAATGAGTGGATTCTGACTTCAAATCCAGAAGCAAAATTCTCTTCTCAGAATCGTCAGAAGTGTCATTTTCTTACCAATGGAACGGTTTCAGAAGACTTCCGGATGATTCTGGCCGCTTCTTTTCGTCCAATGGAAAGTGCTATATGTGTCGCAAGTAAAAACTATTTTAAGTTCAAAATGAAATCCGAAATTCCGAACATATTATTATAGAAACCAACACACACACAATATGTTGCTAACAAAAAATATTGCTCAGTATCTTTTGCCCAAGCATCTTCTGTCTGTAAATATCTTTTGTCGAAACAAAGGGTTTTCTAATAAGAGGTGTTTTTTTTTGAATAGCCCATTATTTCGGTAGCTGTCACTTTTGAAGCTGTCATTTTTGGACATTTGACAAGTAGAAACTACGCCCTAAATAAAAATTGAACGATACACGCTTCAACAATGCATTGAAATTATTAAAATTCACTATAAAAGTGGTGAAAATTTGGCAGAGACGGTTCGTAAAACTAAAACATTTTTGGGTCGTCGTGAAGCACCTTGTCGGACCGCAATACAGAAATTGGTGGACAAATTCAAGCTTTTGGGATAAGTTAGTGATGTGAAGAATAAAACCCGTGCACGTCGCTCAAGAACAATTGAGAATATTGCTGTTGTAGCCCAAAGTGTTGAAGAAAACCCAACGTCATTACACCGTATTTTGCATAAAGACTTGAGTCTTGATGCTTAAGGTTCAGTCAACACAAGAACTCAAGTCGGCTGATCATCAACAACGTCGTGTCTTTGCTGATTGGGTCCTTGAAATGCATGAAAATTCGTAGTTCTGAGTTCAGAAATACGTTTTATGCCACATTACTGCAACCCAAAAGAAGTTGTGAAACCCGATGTTGTCGTTATAAGAGTTAACAAGAACTCGCTGCACGTGCCCAAAATAAGAAGTGTAGTGATTGAATAGGGTTTTCGAACTTAAACAGGTGGTTAAAGACATAACGCCAGGCTGTTCCACGAAGTGCTGCTGGGTTTTTACAAAATCAAAATGCTTGGCAGAGACGGTTT
>CAKKXW010000004.1:63248780-63267024 GCA_920937365.1 Sphaerophoria rueppellii | reverse complement strand
TTTAGAGGATCTCTCTTTTTCAGGATCGGGCAAACAATGCTTAGGTTCCATTCATGGGCATGCATTCCTCTGACCATATCTTACAGATGATTTGGTGCATGCTCCTATCTACCTCGTCGCCTGCTGCTTTGAACAACTCAGCAGCTAGTCCATCTGCTCTAGCGGCTTTGTTGGATTTCAGCCGTGATATTGCGGTTTTCACTTCTTCTAGGTCGGGTTCACGGAATTGTTGGCTATCATCGTGTCCGATGAAAGGCTCCTGTCTGACGGCGGTATTTTGTTCGTCCTCGCCGTTATACAATCTACAGAAGTGGTCTTTCCAAATCCCCAGCATTGACTACGATTCTACTATGATGTTCCCTTGTTTATCTCTGCAGGCATCGGTTCTTGCTCGATGACCTTGAGCCAGCTGTTTAATCTTTCGATAAAAACCTCCGAACTTCATTCCTGCTATTGGCTCTCTCAACATCCTCGATCTGACGCTTCTCATGCTCTCTTTTCTCCTGAGAAGCCGGCGTTCCTCTCTCCTCTTTCGCTCGTAGAGCTCACGAGCAGCTCTTGTCCTTCTATGCAGCGCCGCTTTATATGCCTCCTGCTTGGCTGCATGGGCCTATCTGCATTCTTCGTCAAACCAGGGGTTTCGTTTTGGTGGCTGTGTGAAACCTAGCACATTAGAGGCGGCATCTCTAACTGCTTTCAGGCAATGTTGCCACTCGTCTTCGATACTTGATGTTGGCGGCATAAGACTCCTCTCATCATGTTTAAAAATTTGAATAACGTTCCTTTTTCTCTTATTTATTTGATTAAACAAAAATAGACTTCTCATGTATGTAAATGACGTACAATGCGTAATATACCTTGGTCGATAATCCTCGAGAAAACTATGCACAGCTTGATCGTTGATTAATTCGTTTTGTCTTATCTCTTTAGCCTGAACTCTGCTGGCAAGGAAGGAAAGATATTCAAATTTAAACAAAGAGAGCGTCTTTTGACAAATCTTTCAATACTTAGCTTTTTTTTGCTCTTTAATTTATTTTTTTTTTTGCTTATTATTTACTTATTATTATTTTTGGTGGCAAAAAAACGAATGAAATAAAACCATAAAAAATGTTACGCATACGCCTGAGTGTACTCGGCCTCGAAATTCATTTTAAATTAAATCAAAAATGATTCTTAGAAATCTCTCAATGAAGTTATTTCCCAGCACCACTCGGAATAAGCAACAAAAAAATGTATAATCGAATTTCATAAGAACTTTTGACATACCTTCTTTTAACTCACTTACGTGGGCTATAAATTCATAATCGATTTATGAAGTTTTGACCCACCTAAGTGGGACTTACGGACTAATGAAACTTTGTGTGTGTAACTTAATTTTTTTTTTTTTGAGGGATGAAAGAACAATATTCAAAATTTCATCTCATAACTTTCACCCTTTCTCATTCGATTCGGAATCCCTTTGTTGTAGCACGAACACTTTATAATTATTATTTTAACCACAAAATCATCACATATTGAATCAAATTTGAATTTTATGTTTCCAACCGATGCAATGGTTTGCTTTGTTTCGGCAGCTGCTTCCAAAATCCAACTAAAAATAGAGTGTTTATGAAAATGAAAAGTATGCAAATTAATTTCAAAAGCCCAACACTGCTGCCGGGCTACCTAGTCCTACTGTTGTTCTTTGCACCCATTATTTTAAAAAATAAATTAATACATACATATGTATTTGGAAAACATCAAATTTGACAGCAATAAACAAAAACCTTTCACAAAAGTATCAAAAGAAAGTTCGATCCTTTACAGAAAAATGTACATATGTGTCGACTTTCTTAATGCTAATATCAAATGAACGGAATATGGAAGTTCAAAAACTAAAGTTTCTTACAGGATATTGTTTTTTGTTGTTGTTGTTGTTGTTATCAGGATGGCAGAACTAAAACACATGTACGTACATATACAACGAACCATATAAATCTTTCAGGCAAAGACGATGTGAAAACATACATTTCCTGTCACATACTCATATATTGCTGCTTAACTTGTTGAAGCGTGGGATTAATATTTAAGTAGTATAAATTCCATACACAACGAAATGCCGAAAAATAAGAAAATAAAAATGTGAAAAAAATCAGTGTTAATAAATCAAACGAAACATTACGTTTTAAATGCGTTTTCTGGCAGTTTGACACAGCAGGAAATCTGAAACATTAGGGATATTAAATTCACTTTTACACAAGTCTCTGAGGTGTTAACAAAAAACCAATTCGCATCAATAAAAAAACCATTCCAGGTTTTCAATTATTTTTTTGTTGTCATAAAAAAGAAAAAAAAAATGGTTGGATGCTTTGTGAAAGGAGTTGTATTCACTATTACATTATTGATTTTCGTAAGGGTTTTGTGGTATTAAAGGACATTAGGAAAGGGAGCCTTATCTATGTGACAACAACATTTATTCAGTTCATAGATCAACGCACGTATTTTTTTTTTTTATAATAAACACACACTCAAGGGGTTTTTATACCCTTTTTATGCCATAGGCACAGTGAGTGCTTTAGGAAAGAAGGAAGGGGTTTGAGAGCAGATGCCGGTGTACATTGGTCTTAAATTCCTGAACATTATAATGGTTGGGAAAAACTGAGTGTGGAAGAGAGTTCCGCATTCGAGTAGTACGACTAAAGAACGATTCTCTATACTTGAGCGTCGACCGAAGTTGGGCTCGAGGGTAAACTGATGGGCATTCCTGGAAGCGCGGGTATTACGGTTGAATTGTTTAAGGGGTGGAATGCAACTGGCTATTACACTAGAGCAATTACCGTAGAAGTAACGATAAAATAAGGAGAGACACGAAACGTTACGACGGTGTTCCAATGAAGTGAATGAGTTAGTGATGTCTCTGTCACTAATCATTCTTACTGCTATTTTTTGTATTCCATATCGAAGAGGCTTAAGTATGTTGCTGGAGCATAAGCCCAAAGATTTGAATTGTACTCAAACTTTCGACGGATATAAGTCTTGTAGATAATAGCCAGATCAGACGGGGAGACAAATTTCTTGCACAGTCTTAAGAAGCCCAAACATCTTTCGGCATTTTTGGCGACATCCCCAAGTAACAATTTAACTTCTATAAGGCTTAAACGAAGCTATTTCTTGATTTGTATCTTGCTTGTATAAAACCTTATACAAATACGTTTGGCGCAAGTTATGCAAGCCATTGTTTCCTTAAATCAATTATGACAAGGCCTTACATCAATTTATTTAAACAAGCAATAGTTTCTCATATGTTTTCTCAAAAAGGTTAATGTAATGTCGTACGGAAGTTATTCGAAAAAAAGAAGGAAAAATTAAACTTATGAATTTATTTTTGTTTTTTTTCTCTATTTTTTTGTTTTTCTGCTTCCACTGCAGGATGATGGGGTAACCTGAAAATTGTAAATTAAAAGAAACATTACAGACTACCTTACGGATTTGATTAATTTTGTTGACATTGATAATGAACAAAGCTTTCGTTAATTTGGTTAAGTTGGAAGCATTAAAACTGAATTAAAATATGTGTGGCATACGCAGTAGTATGAATAAGATCTTTGAACAACGTAGGAAAAAAAAAATACAGATTAATTACAGTACAAGCTCAGGTAATAACGATACACCAACATTTTTATTCAAATAACGATGGAAAAATAGTTTTTCCATTCAATAAAAAAAGAAGACACAAAAAACATGGCTTTTGAACTGGGGTAGTCTTACATTCCTTAAAGTGTTAACCTTCGTAAGAGAGCTATAACTATATAATTTGCACAAGAAGGCCTTATCTGTGTTATCAAATTGCAGACTGTTATAAGTAAATTACAAAAGGTCTTATTCAAGCAAAAAAACAATCATCCTTAAATAAGTCTTAAAATAACACTATGGAAACTATTGCTTCTGAATATTCAGGAATCGGACCTTATACAAGATAAATTGTTACTTGGGTCGCATACGTGCTCGTTCTAAAAGAGTTGGTCAGTGATACACATACAGAGAATCTCGAAATATTCGGTTTCACAGATGCAAGTGATACTCATAGTCATTGATAAGGGGGGTATGTCTCGCTTTAACGATACAAGACAGCATTATGAGTTTTCGAAGCATTAAACTCAACGCGCTTTTGTATTCCTCATTGTACAATGCCGTTTAAGTAAGAGTTCAATGAGCTTATCATATACTTTGCCGTTGCAGTTCCACATCCGAAGAGGATCGGAGACAAAACGGAGCCCTTGGGCACACCAGTATTTTTATTATGGGTTTCATTTTTGAATCTGTCCAATACAACTTGTATAGAACGGTTCGAAAGAAAGCTTACAATCCAACGAAGAGGAGATTCATCGATACCGAAGGCACGCATTTTCGATAAAAAAAGCCTCTGAAATATCAAATGCAACAATCTTACTTTCCCCAAAACGATTTAAAGATTTGTTTTACTGTTCGGTGAGATAAACCATCGGATCACCAGTGAACCTGTTGCTGCGAAAGCCGTACTGCCGGCTTTCGGTCTTGGAGATATTTCTTGAGCTCAAAGTTAATCAGCGTTTTCAGGACCTTAGAAAGAAGGGACGTAAGTGCAATATCCCTTCTTTCCCAGTTCATGGAAACGATGATAAATTAACATCTTTAGATGTATCAGGAAGATTGCAAGCTTTTTATTGCTTACTCAGCACGAGGTCCATCTAACGTCCTGATGGTATATCCCTGCAAATCCTTACAGCATTTTCATGAAGATAATTGCTAGTGAAAATGCTTGCCTTTCAGTAAAGAAGCATCCCTTCTTCGTTGGATTAGAAACTTCCTTTCGGACTGTTCAATACAAGTAGTTTTTAACGGGTTCAAATCTGATCCCCATAGGGCTCCGTATTGTCTCCGATAGCCTTTCTCATTTTCATTCATTATATCCTGTCTGAAACTCCTTATCCCCTCATCTGTTTTGCTGACGACATCATTAGCTTTTCGTATTTTTTTAGGTTCACATCCTGCTCCACGGACGTGGAGAAGCTCATCCAATTCTAATCTGGACACCATTATAGATTGGAATAAGAAATCGAGTTGAATTTAATGCTTCGAAAATACATTGCTGTCTACTTTCGTTAAAGAGTGTCACTCACCCAAATAGATGGTCAGATACCATCTCGGAATTGTTCTCTTCCTGATCCCTGATCCGGATGTCATCTATAAAGCTTCAGTACTCATTTATTAATGCTCGCACGGCATATAAAATGTGTATGAAACTCCTTCAGTGTGCTCTCATTATAAAAACAAAAACCTTGCACCTCAAGAATTTGATGACCATTCCGAAGCAATTGACAACCAGAGGCTTATTGTTCCTTTGGTGCAAATTAAACCGTATTTGGGAAACGTAAACAAATCATGATATATCTGTGTGACAATTTACCTAAGACAAGGTGTCGAAACCTATTCTTCAATCTCTCATTCAATTTTGCAGTTATTAAATTTAAAATCAACATTTAAAGTTTCAAGTTTTAAAATTCTTCCCATTTATTTTCTCCTGCTCCTCGTCTGAATTGGCATCGATTTGAAATCAAGTCATAAGGTAAATAAATCAAATTACCTCTACTCAAATCTGTCAAAATTAGGGTATTTAAGGCTTAGCAATTAAATACTGTTGATGAATAAGACATTTGCTTAAATATGCACCATTTTAACTCTAAACATTTCAAATGGGAAACATGACCCACAGTCTAGAGTCTAGACAAACTAAAATATCTAATCACAAATTCATTACTTACAAAGAACCGATTTCCAAAAGCCCCATCCTTCAAATTTCCCACAAAATATTTCTAATAAATTCATTCTCCAAGATTTTCCTCTAATGACAGTGTGGGTTTAGAACTTTCAAGCCTATAACAACCAAATGATTGATTTAAAACGATTTCTCCCCCAATTTACTATAAATTTCACCAACATTCGGGAGTTCCCATGTACGAAAACCTCTACATAGCCTACGCACTGATTAATAACGAATACTTTTGTCCAGAATATTAAACGAGCACCTGATGTTCCACATCAGTTCTCTACGGACAAAATGCTTAAGTCTCTGTTTGGGGAATTCTGTGTTTACATAGAGGCATACTCACCTGGGAGCCATTTCTTAGTAAGTTTTCTTATGCCTTCCCTTAAAGTTAATATTGAGATAAATTGGGTTAATAATTTTATAGATATTTTTTTTGTTTTTTTGTTTTTTGAAGAGGTAAAAAAATGAGAATTTTTTTTCATGTTGGTCAAAAATATTCGAGGAATTTTTTCGTTGGAGAATAAGGATGGAGATTTTTCATTTACTTTTGGACTATTCGTTACCAAAATGAGAGGGATAGAAAAAAAAAACGATTGATGTCAGGGTTGTAAAAAGTTTCTATGCGAATATTATTTTTGTTTATCCCAATGTCTTCCAGTTTGACTATAGACACTTCGTGACGGTTTCTGGGCGACAGCCAAAGAAGCCTTGAAAACTTTGTTTTTCAATGGAAATTGTTAGCTTTAGAAATTGACACCATCTTGCAAGAACGCCTTACACGAACTATAAATGCCTCGCAGCGGTATTGGATTATTGGTTACCTTAGTGCTTCATTTTTACGACAGAGAATTAGAGTCCAAAGTGTTCAGAGCCTCAAAGTTGAATTGCAATTTTTTTTTATTCGCAGGACTAAGAAATGATAAGAATTGGAAAAAGGAGTATTATGTAATTGTTGTTGCTTTTCGTTTTTGTAATGATCTCTAGATATCTATAGCACTTCTGATAGCTAAATAATATGTCATATAAAGATTTCAGTAAAGAATTTTATTTTGACACAATATTGGGTGATATGCATGAAAACAAAGTATTTACTTAAAGTAAAAGATATAAGTAAATACCTAAAAACGCAGTATACTTAAATTCATCCAAAATTGTTTATAAATTCTTTTTTGTAGTTTTTGAACAACGATAGTAACTTAGAGGTGCTTCCACCTATTTTGTAGAGTTTTTGTTGAATTTAAGTTTTTACTTGGGACAAGTTTTTCATTTGAAATGAAATTGGTCTTAAAATTTTAATTTTTGTAATTTTGTTATCGAATACAATTTTCACGTCATGTTGTGAAGTTTTTTTTTTACAAATAATTCATATTCATTTGTTATTATTTTTTTTTAATTAACTGTTACTTAATTTATTAATTGAATACAAATTGTTCAACAGGTAATTAAAAAAACCTGTTTATAACTGTGAGTTTTAATGGATTTTGAATTGTAGAATTTCTAAAAGCAGAATAATGGATTTGCAAAATTAAAAAACAAAAAATAATAATAACAGAATAATAGAAAAGCAGAACAATGGAATACAGAATTGTATTCATATAGAATTTTTAATTCTGATTCAGAATTTTAGTCACGCAGAGTTTTGGGATACAGAATAACGACCCGTTCCCGAAAAGAATGCGCGTTTTTTCACTATCAAAAAAATTTTTCTTTTATCATTTACAGAATTTCAGAATACAGAATTTTGAATTTACAGAATTTTACAGCCCGATTCTGAGGACCCTCACTGATACCTCACAGGTCACAAGTTGTGGTGAAATGATTTTTGTGACTTTTTTCGTATTCTGGTGCAGAGTCACAACTTGTGACAGTCACAAACATTTTCAAATTTGTCACCTGCCTCAGACCAGGTAACAAGAAACATATTGCTGTTATTTTGAAATTTCGATTTGAGGTTCCATGTTTGTTGTTAACGATTCCTATATCTGTAAATGAAGAAAAATAGAAGTATAATTTTTACTTTTTCATCTTATTGATGAACTTTCATCCGCAAATGAAAAGTAAGATTTTTATGAAAACAATACATGCATGTATGCCTCAACTAAAAATAAATAAAAAAATTGCAGCGCCGAGACGGCTTTTAAAAACCTTAAGAGACGCAAATGATCCATTTGCTATCCAGGAAAGGATTTTTGAATTTTCGATTCCCAAAAACTTTGTGCTGGGATAACCAGAAAACTTCTTTGCCATTCGTTATTCGAGTAAGTTTAAAGTTATGGTCTTGTTTTGTCATTTTAGTAAAACATTTCTTGGATAGTTCCTTTCAGTTCTGTATTTTCTTGGACATGGCTCCTACCAGAAGTGTGTTGGAAATAACTATGCAATTCCCTTGAGTCAAGCAACAGTTTCAAGAAACGTAACCTATATATGTAAACTCATCGTTCAGGTTAAGAAAAATACTGTTTGCTTTCCAACAACCACTGAGGAATGCATGGCTAAGAAAATAGGGTGTGGCAAATTAATATATTTCTTTCGAATACCTCAATCATAAGGTAATTTTCTTCTTAGGTTTTATAGTAAATTCCATATAAAAGGAACTATTGGAGCAATCGACTGCACCCATATACCGATTGTAACTCCAAAGTCCACGGATGATAGAACACCAGCACAGTTGTATATGAACAGAAAAGGATTTTACAGTGTGAATGTTGAAGCCGTAAAGTTTTTTTTTGGTTTGTTTGTATCATTTATTAGTTATTTTCTGTTTCATATTAGATTTGTGATCACGACCTACGTTTTCTGCATGTGAATGCAAGGTATCCCAGATCCTGCAATGATTCGGGTATATGGTCAACTTCAAACATTCGAATAAACTTAATGCTTAGCTATAGTACATCAAATACAAAATGGCTGTTAGGTGATTCCGGTTACCCCTTAGAGCCATGGCTTTTAACACCTGTAAACAATCCAACGACGGAAAAGGAAAAGTTGTTTAATGTTATGCATATCAGAGCTAGAAATGGTATTGAACGGGCTTTTGGAGTTCTAAATTCACGATTCCGTTCTTTATCAAATGAACGAAAACTTCATTGTGAACATAAAAAAGTTGCCTTCATCACCTTCTTGCAAATGGTGAAAGCAAGAAATGTTACAAATGATCAAAGCAAGAAATTCAGGAAGTCTAGAAAGACTTGGAAAAGTTTGTAGAGGATTCCCTGAAAGATTGCATACTCTCAGCAATAGCAAATAATGATTATGCACGCGCCCATTATCTTCATGTCTTTTCTCTTCCCTTTCTTCTCTTGCTTTCATCATTTGAATTATTTGGTTTAACATGTTATTTGTTGACGTTTTTTTTTGTAATTTTTATAGCACTCGGGAAACCAGCTGGTACATTATCTTCTTCTTCTTTTGCCGATCTCGATCTTGATAGCTGTCCAGAAACACAGCTTCCAAAAACTCCTCAGGCTCACTGCATTCCTAAAATGGGTTTGCATTGATGAACAACGTAACTTGAAAAATTATAAGCTGTTCTGTTACCAGTCATGGCTTTGGTGTCGTTTCTGTGTCCTGGTTTTCCTCATTTTCAGTAGGGGATCCTAGCGTGGGCACACCTGGAATGCCATTCACGGCCATTTCCCCGAAGGCTTCTATATCCCTTTCTTCGTACTCCTTAAACTTCATTTTAAAAGGAGGACCTCCACCCGTTAATGTCCTATGAAGTTTAATTTTTCGTGCCTTTGAACGAAGCTGGTTTTTCCAGTGGGTGTGGGAGAGGGTCTGAAACAATTGCTCCACCATTGTCCTTTTATTGTCCAAATTTTCTTTATCTGCAAAAAAAGGAGACATTTTTTACACTATGACTGGTCATTTACAGCTAAGAAAAATATCTTTTCACCTCGCATTTTTTAATTTCAAAGAGTTTTTTCACTTCTTCAGAAAGAAGAAACTCAAAAACAAATAATAAATTATTTTCATTTCAACTAGACAGTTGAAACCAGAGACAAAAGAAGATCGGATACTGACTTACGTTTTACCCTCCGGATATCACAAATTTTATTTAACCATTACCTCGTGTTTATGAATAAATGAGAAAAAAAGCAACAAAAATCAGGTGATACGTCGAAGTTTACTGAGATAGTATTGGTAAAAACACGCAAACTCTTGCAGTAAATTTGTAGACATTGTCATTTTGACAGCTTGATTTCCAATCTCCCTTTTGACTCATCTGTGGTTGAAACAACAATAATTTTACTCACCATGCTGAGTTGAATATTGTTGTCAGTTTTCTTGTGACTGTCATTCAGGAGGGTCATTCCGTAATTTCCAAAACGTTGATCGTCAAAACGTTAATCGTGAACGTGAACGTCCACAATTTGCTTCATGTAACTCAGCGAAATTCGTTTCGTCTTACGTTTATTTCTTATTGCAGTTTGAGAGCAGTTTGTAGGTTTCACATACTCTTAAACAGTAATTGAAATGTCAAAATGACACTTTGATTTTTTTTATTCTGTATAGTGTAAAGTGCCAAGAATTTGGAAAATGTAAGTTTTTTTGTACATATTTTTATAATATTTGATATTTGCTTAATTATTTAATAACTTATAGGTCTGTCACGCCGAGCCAACTAAAAACTTTAATTAATTTCACGGATACATTTTTCAACCAAATTTCTGACCTTAGCGTGTATATAGTTTAAATGAGTTTTCATCTCGTCCGTTGACGATTTAAAAGGCATAAGAAGCCAAGGTTCAAGAGGGTATCCACTGTCCTCTGATAATGTGTGCTTAAAATCGTAGCTCTAATTATTTAAATATATTATTGTAGTTACCCAATAGCCAGCAGTTAAGTTCTTGTCCATTAAAGTTATTTTCAAAAAATGATCTTTCATTTGAGTGTTTCCACACAAGTGAATCGGTTGCAGATCCTCCGTACCTTACATTAATTGCCATTATCCTAAGCTTATGGTCACATATCTTTAATCTTTATTATTAATAACCTTTATCTGGACTTGTAGTTTTCTTAAATTGTCCCTATCATTTTCAGTTTGTAAAATTAAAAAATTATTGCGGCGAAACATTTTGAACTCAATTTGTAGGAGAAGAACACACGCGGTCAAATTACAATGGATACTCAAATTTACAATTTACAGTTCATTACAAACTATGTAATGAAAAAAAAAATACAAAAAGTTAGTCTAAACGTCAAAGAAACGTGAGCTTTTTAGCTATCGTCCAAACGTTAACGTTTTGGCGTGTACGTTTAGACGATTTTCGTCTTCCGTGAAGCAACTCTATCGTCCAAACGTTAACGTCTGACGATAATCGAGATACGGAATGACCCCCCAGGATTCCTATTTGTTATCGAGTCACAGCTATTCTCACAAGAAATCAGTAACAATCGCTTGTGACTTGTGACTCGTCACAACTGTAAATCAGGCTGTTAAAATACAGAATTTTGGAATAAAGAATTTTGGAATCCGAATTTGACCCCAACCTGAATAGAACTCGATCGATTCAAATAAACGTTTGAAAATTCAATAAATTTAGTGGTTAAATTTGACTTAAAACTTTTTATCGATCGATTCGTCGGATCCAATTTTCCAAGACATAGCCACACACTAGTCCCAAACTTCCACTATTTCACGTTCAATGTGTGCTCTGAGCAGAGTTTTTCCACTCTGAGATCGCAGTGATTTAGTGTTAGGTGGAACTGGCCTTATGAATTGAAGTTGATTTTATTAAAGGTATTATGTAAGCAAAATTTTGATATTTTCAATTTCCCAGAGGAAGTTCCGTTAATTGTCTAACGTTACTAGAAACTTATAGCTATTTATATATATATATATATATAGAGTGGCGCGACAGCTCTTGAAGAGCCAAGGCCTAAGTGGCTTACTCTCATCAACAATTCTCTAGGTGCGTGTGATGAATTGAGGGGACCTACAATTTAACGCCGATTCCGAACGGCAACGTTGAGAAGCACTTTTCATTACAGATGATACTCTTGGAAGTTTTGTCAGTTCTTCGCAAGAGGCAGTGTCCGTGAAAGATGAAATAAAAACTTTGGGCCCGAGTAGGATTCGAACCCACGACGTTCTGCTTAGCAGTCAACGCACCTAACCACTTAGCTACGGACACTGCCAGAGTTATAGCTATTTACATAATTTTAATAAAAAATAAACAAAAAAAATTAAATTTACCTAGAAATAAATACTATAACATATTAAAAAAGCTTTCCTTTAATAGTATACTTTGAACATTAACAGATGAAATTAAATTATAAAATTTATTGAAGACTGAAATCAATTGATTTAAAAGGCTATTCATACCATAGTTAGTTCTGCTAAAAATCGGACATAAGCGTATCTGTCTTCTTATGCTAGTTTGACTTTAGCTAAAACTTAGACGATTCAGAACTGTTGGGGAAGTAATGGAGCCATTGATTAATTTTAAAATAAAACAAAATTGTAGATATTTTTTATGTTGTGAAAGTGTAGGGAGGTTTATTAACAAAAGTCTGTATGGAGGTGGTGTGGATGCTATCAAGTCTGTCTATGTGGACTGAATAGAATGGTGCCCATATAACACAGCCGTATTCAAGTATTGGCCTGACAAATGATACATAAAGAAGTTTTAAGACGTAGGAGTCATAAAAGTCACGAGAAAATCGTTTAATAAAACCTCGCTTTTTACTTGCGACATATAGAATATATGGCAAGTATTGAATTCGTAAAAAAAAAATAATTTAAGATGAGAATGAGATATGATATTACGATGATAGAGAAGTCGAAAAAAGTGGGTCCGGCGATTCCGTCTGTCTGTCTGTCGGAAAGTTTACAGGCATCTACAGGCTTAACTACTGGTCCGATTGACTTCAAATTTGAAAATTAGAGGTTTGAGCAAAAAGTCATATCCCATTTTTTTTATTTTTGTCTTAAGATCAAAATTTAGGGTAGCCACCATACGATTTTTTTTGGCCAAAAACCAAAACTTTTTTTCACAAAAACGGCCCGAACGATTTTTTTAAAACTTCCTCGAGTTTAATTTTTTTAAAGATTCATGTGTTTTATGTAAAAAAAATTTTTTGTATTGCTCCAAAACGGTACCTCCCATAGAACCGTTTTTTTGTTATTAGATTTTCTCGAAAACTGAAAGTCCGATCAGCGTAAGTTTTTTTTCGAAAGTACGTATATATTGTTCAAATAATATTTTGTTTTCAAAAAAATTTCAAATTTTTTTTTGGATTTGTAAAAAATATTTTTAACTTTTTTTTTCAAAATTCGGTATTTCAAAAACGGATCAATTTTAAAAATCCAAATTGGAGTATAATATGTATATTTACATGGTCTTGAAAACTGCATACCCAAATTAATTTTAAGATATTTTTGAAAAATTTTATATATAAAAAATTAATTAAAAAAAAAAAAAACGGCTCCGACGATTTTCAAAAAAAAAAAATTCAATAAATCAAGAATAAGGTTTGAATTTGTTTGGCATTTAAATTTTTGGAATGAAATGTATATACGAGGTATACATTTCCAAATTTTAATTTTTTATATATATTTTTTTTTAGTTAAGTGTAAGCTGAAAGTAAGAGTGTAATCAGAATTGCTTAAAGTATATCTCTTATTTTAACACTACCTTTTGCAATTTAAGTAATCATAAATATTTAGTTTTAGCATGCAGGAGCAAGTTCGTACGACCCAGTCGTGCACATTTTTTAACTATAAAGTTATAATGGTCACAGAACGTTAATTAACAGTCAAGAATAACATCTAAATCAGAGAAAACGGAAAGCTTACAAAGGGAGGAAGAATCTAATAAATAGTTATAATCTATAATTGTTTTTTGTGTGTAAAACTTATAGTTTTACATTTGTCAATATTCAATAAAAGTCGGTTTGTATTGAACCATTCCCTTAAACTATGAAGATCTTCTTGAAGCCGTGAGCAGTCATTAATTGAACTTATAGATTTGAAAATATTAATGTCATTAGTGTATATTAAAACGGAGGAGTTTTTATAACGGATGTTGATTTATTTTGGACGAAACCATGTTGATTTTTACACACAATTGATTTACAATTAAGGGATAAAATCTTACAGATAATGGACTCAAATAGTTAGGAATAACGGAAAGGGTCCAATTTTGTGAATCTATAATTTTTGCATCAAACCATTTTATCATCATGTCAGCACTTGTATATGCGTTTTGGAGTTACATTTTTTTCTGCGATTATCTCATGAACTACTCACAGTATTGACATGAAAATTGGTCTCGTGCGGCCCAAAATTACTTTATTGAGAACTGAGTTGAGTGAAATCGGCTTAGCGGTTTTTGTAAGGATTAAAAAAAAAAAAACTGAAAAAATCTAACAAAATCTGAAAGTATTCATCATTTATTCATGAAAATTATGACGATTTCAGCATAAAATGCAACAATAGTTCGAAAGATGTTATTCATCAATGTTAGAAACTATATTATTTTACAATAATCTGTTATAAACAATTGGAAATGAGTTTAAGTGGATATATTTTTGTGGTGCCAAGGAAAAGAGATTGACAAAAGTTTGATTTTGGTGCCATGACATTTGGCCATGTGCCATATGGCCATATTTCAAAATATGGCCATTTGATTAGTATTAAAAATCTTGTAAAATAAAAGATCAAGTGGACAGTTTGAACGTATTTTCAAGGTTTACATACCGCATGCTCTAAGTCCATGTGACCTAAAGGAAACTCTTCCCAGCGCAAATGTTCTTCTGAACTTTGGTGTAGAGTGAGAGTAGGACATTCTACAAGCACACTGCACTTGAATCCAGTTTCATCTTATTGTATCTTATTGTCACCTAAAATAACTGAGCTGTTTCAATTACATTTACTTTAACAGGTCCATCAGAGACATGTTTGTTTTGATGGGGTGTTAAGTTTTCTTGCATCATGTGTTTGCAGACAAAAGTACTATTTTTGCAATACTTAGCCTTAACTCAGTCTCACATGTCTTCAAATATTATTTCAATAAAGGATTTTTAGCTTGAACAAAAAAAAATGAACCAGGTACGGTTATTGCTAGCGAGCGAAGCGAGCGGAAAAAAATTTGCCCAAAAGAGAATCAATGTGGGGTGTGAAAATAAAAAAATTCGCGCGAATTTTTTATCTATAAGTTTTTTTTTTATATGTATATTTTTTAGTTATGTGTACCGTACCGTACGCGTTTTTTTGTTTTATTTTTACGATGAAAATGTTTGTTTCCATATAATAGTGATGAAAAACTCATTTTTGTTTCATTTGGGACTTTTGTCCGATAGAAAATAAAATAAATTTAGGACTACTGACCTATAATAGTGACCCACATAAAGAGGAATTCTGACTTCGCGACTTAATACTACATTACTTCCGAGCGAAATACTGCCAAATTGGTATTATTTCGTTTTCTTAATCGAAATAAAGCCAAATTTTCCGAATTAGGCCTTATTTGTTTTGGCGATATTTCACGTCACATATTCTAATATATGGCCATTTGTCACTTTAAAAAGCGTCATTTGGCCATTTGGCTAAATGACACAAAAAAATATGGTCAAATGACACATTGCCAAAGCGACAAATGGCCATTTGGCCATGTGACACAATTGAAAAGTGTCAAATGACCATATTTTGAAATATGGCCATATGGCATATGGCCAAATGTCATGGCACCTTTGATTTTCTATAAAAAATTGAGTATTGTTTTTTATTTTTTCCCCTCTGGGAAGTAATTTGTGTGGACTTGAGGGGTCACACTCATATTTTATTATTATATTTTCACCTGAATTGTGTTTAACATTATTTTAAAACTATTTTCTGCTTGTCAAATCACCAGATTCAAGGCGGCTTAGGGGGTGCGATCGCCCCTATCGCCCCCCTTCGAATCCGCCCTTGGCTGTGTGTCATAGGACACTATCTTGTTAAACAAAATCTCATCCAAGTCCATTTCTTTCAATTTGGCCAAAAAATAAAAACGGTTATGATATCAAGATATCGCTAGCCATTTACAGTTACGTGAAATGAGTTATCGTCGAAAAATTTGTCCCAATAACGCCTCCGCCGCCAACTATTCTCATCAAACAGTTATTTTAAGTTGCGGTTATCGACCTCTAGTTTCAGTAGAAAAGTCTCATAAGAAGTTGCCTGTTCGTGTATATGATGAAAATGAAAATGTTTGCTTTGCTGAATAAATTGACAATCACAATTCCTTATTGGAAAAATCGATATTAATAACTTGAGGCTACCAATGTTCTTTAAAATTTCATTTAAACTGCAGGACTAGAGAAAAAAAAGTGAATACTGTAAAATTTTCAAGTTGCTGGTTTGTAACTTTGATAAACTTAAGTATTTGCTAAGGAAAAAAGTAATTGCTTGTTTTTATGCATACAGAATAAAGTATTTACTGAAAAAAATCATCCAAAAAAAGTATTTACTATGGCAGAAAGTACTTACTACATTTTCGGCATTTACTTCGTTTTTATGCATATCGAAACGAGTAAATACTTTTCAGTAAAAGCATTTACTAGATTTTATGCTTACGACCCATTATCACGAAAGAAATGATAAAATCCCGCAGTTTAATCACTCAAAACACTTCTAAAATATAAAAACAAGTTTTGAAATAAAATACAGTTATTTGCAGCATCGACAAAGCTTATTGAATGTCGCCAGCAAAGAGTCATGGCACCGTAAAACAGCTCATTTCGTCCGTATACATTCATGGAATTTAGAACCCATTCTAAATGAAATAATTCCATAAATGAAAATTCAGACGGAGTTGTCACCCATGTGAAATTTGAAAACATTTACACGATTTTAATGGTTGATTTTTTTTTTAGTGCGAGATTTTGTAATTCGAGATTTTTTCAAATTTGCGAGATTTCGTTAAAAGTTATTTAGATCTGCAGTCAAAAATAGTGTTCCCGATGCAATGTCATCTCTACTAGCGACTAGCTTGCTCATGCAAGATTAGAACAATATGACGCCTTGTTACTGTTAGTTAATAAACCCAATGCTTTTTTTCTTTTGTTCTTCTATTGGTTTTTGCAAAAGGTTTTATAAGCAACTTTAAAAAGAAATCTATAAGGTAAGGAAACCCCGAAAAAAAGTTGATCCAATTAAAAAGTTATGAGTTCCACAATTTCTGTATTGAAAATTATTTCATAACATTTATTATTCGGCTGAATGGCTCAACCATACCCCATACCCCTTCCCTTTTATACCTTCTCTTTTTTACCTTTTTATCCGGGAACCAGTAAAAGATATATAAATAAATTAACTCTAATCAATTTTCAACCAAACATGCTTTCTTCTGTAGCTATATCCTTTCTGTGGTTCAACCGTCACGTTTTCAACCATGCGCGTCGAAAAATGAAAAAAAAAAACACCAGTGACATAATGATGAGATTATACTAATTAAAGGATCACAAACCGAAAATTAACAATTATTATTACTGCAGAGTGTATTTCTGTCCTTACCCCATGCTCCACTCGTGTTAGTCTTAGTCATCCTCATAATCATCATCGTCATCATCAACATCATGCGAACGATTAACTGTATATTTTAACTAGAAAACCAAACGGCCAATGACACTGCGACAAAGGACGAAAAATGATGACGGACTTGTCATTACACTAGGCATGGCAAATGGGATACAATTGTATCAAATTCGATACAAATGAGTTTGTCGAAGTACGAAAATACAATTGGCCTCTATTTGATACAATTTTAAAATCCGCAAAAATAAAAATGTCAATAGTCTTGTTTTACGTCGATGTTGGTAGTCCTATCTTTGTGAACTTGGTCTTGCCCTTGTTAACCGATAGACCTATCTTCCTGGCCTCCGTCTGAAAGCTCACAAACGCTTCACTGACATCACGCTGTATAGGTATATCATAAGCGTACTGGAAGAATAATAATAATTTGAATAATCCTTTCTTAAATTCATTAGTTTATTTCTCACCAGAAGCGGCTGTTTGTGGAAAATTCAATTCAATTTTGAAGTTTATTATTAATTACTTTCCAAACGAAATAAAAAAAAAAAAAACTAATACATGAAAAAGGGAGATCCTTTAAACTGCGCCAACTACAGAGAAATAAGTCTACTAAACATCGCCTACAAGATCCTCTCTGCCGTAATATGTGAACGTCTGAAGCCTTTCGTCAACAATCTGATTGGTCC
Source organism: Sphaerophoria rueppellii (assembly GCA_920937365.1). Taxonomy (NCBI): domain Eukaryota; kingdom Metazoa; phylum Arthropoda; class Insecta; order Diptera; family Syrphidae; genus Sphaerophoria; species Sphaerophoria rueppellii. Next base: position 63,249,035 of record CAKKXW010000004.1, on the reverse strand, counting down.
TTATAAATGTGGCTTCAGGCCAGGAAAGTCAACCATAAGAGACATCAACCGCGTCAAATTTCCTAGAGGGAAAAAGTACATAATCAAAAAAAAAAAAAATAAAGCAAACCTTTCATTAATTATTATTTGAAGTTTTAACTTAACTTAAAAGGTGTTTGTCGGCGAAGACCACTCTTTATTTGATTACTTAAATTCTTTCCTAATAAGTTTAATAATAATAAGAAGGTCATGCGAATACTATATGGATATGTCGCA
>CAKKXW010000004.1:63210035-63243813 GCA_920937365.1 Sphaerophoria rueppellii | reverse complement strand
TTTGACAAAATTTTCAAATTAAATTGAGTGTTCGTGTATTGATCAGTTTTTCTTTGTAGTGCGTAATAAAAATTTTTAACATTTGTTAATAATAGAACCATTTGTGATTTGAAAAGTAAACGTTTTATTTTTGCTAAACCTTCTACCCTAAAACCTCTTGCATTTAGAGAAAAAATTAGGAAAATCGGTCAACCAGTGTGCCCGGTTAGCGAACGAACACAAAAATTAGGCTGTTCTTTTATATATATAGATATTATACTTATACTGTGTCTTTACTTTATAGCAGTTCACGTGGGTATTTATTTAACTCAAAAAGGTTCGAGAAACTACTAGGTTCTTGTAGGCGCTGAAACTTCTCGTTGCTTAACGAAGTTATCCTCTTAACCACCAGAGTGTAGGGGAAACTCTAAAGAGTATACAATCTATATCTAACTTCTTTATCTATACTAATACTAGCAAAACCCCTGCCCGCTTCGCAGGGCTTCGGCCCACAACGGTTCGGAAATAAGAGATTGGCAGGATGAAGAATACGGTAATCGATCTTGCCTGTATTTGCTAATCTGATGAATAATTTATTCGTTTTTCAATTCTTTTACCTAATTTTTTTAGTTAATTTACCCATTAAACATATCTTCCCCAAATTTTGCTCCCTGAGAAGAGGTAAGGTAATTAGGATTTTGATAGCAAGCCAGGTATAGGCATAAGTATGCTTTTAACCCTCTTCAGGATTGCACAAAGTTATAAATTTTCTTAAAACTAACAATTATTGGGATATTATAAAGTGCTGCAGTAAAATTATTGACAAAAAAAACTTAAATTCGATGTTTTAAGCTGTTTTAGATTTTCCCAAGTATTATAAAATGTATGGGTTTTTGATTATCAATGATATTTTATTTTTTATTCATAAGGTAAAAATAAGAAAACTTTATGTTCTGTACGCATTATTTGAAAAAAAAATCTTAAACTCAACACTTTGCTCGAGCAAGAAAAATTGAACACCACTTAAATACAAAGTTAGCAATTTTTTTAATCGTCAAAAGGTGATGAAAAAGTAACTTTGTCTTAGAAGGATTATTTTCTAAGAATAAGGCCTAGAATTACATCCCGAAGTATATGGCACACAAATTACAGGATACCCTGTATAGTTGACCATGAGGAAAAACAGAAATTTCTAAATCAAAACCACATTTTTTAAAGATTGACCTTGCGTCTTATTTATTTTTCAGTGAATTCAAGTCGAACAGGAAACTAAAGACGTATGCCATTGACTTCTTCACGGCTAGTCTTGTAGTATTGTAAAGTTTAAGTTAAATAATGTGGAGGCAGTCCTGGTACATAAATGCGTAAATGCAAAAAATTCAAAAACTCCGTCTCGTTGTAAAATTTACTACATCGTTTTCATTTGTAATTTAATTGTAATTGTAGTGTCCGTAGCTTAGTGGTTAGGTGCGTTGTCTGCTAAGCAGAACGTCATGGGTTCGAATCCTACTCAGGCCCAAAGTTTTTATTTCATCTTTCACGGACACTGCCTCTTGCGAAGAGCTGACAAAACTTCCAAGAGTATCATCTGTCATGAAAAAGTGCTTCTCAACTTTGCCGTTCGGAATCGGCGTAAAATTGTAGGTCCCCTCAATTCTTCACACGCACCTAGAGAATTGTTGAATGAGAGTAAGCCACTTAGGCCTTGGCTCTTCAAGAGCTGTCGCGCCACTCTATTTTTTTTTTTTTCATTTGTAATTGTGTCAAACCACTCAAACGACTTGTGGGAAAAAAATTATGCATTTATTTGTTGCATCGATTTTTGAAAGATTTTAATCTGTACCAGCCATTATTGCACTTCAACTCAATGCTTCAAAGACATCTTGAATCAATTCATTCCGTGGATTTACACTACAATAAAAATTGTTTGGAAGTGAAATTCGGCCTTCAGAATCAAGTGGAATTATTCCATTTCCAATGTCCAATAGTGTCCGTGGCTTAGTGGTAAGGTGCGTTGGCTGCTAAGCAGAACGTCGTGGGTTCGAGACCTACTCGTGCCCAAAGTTTTTTATTTCATCTTTCTCGGGCATTGCCTTTTGCGAAGAACTGAAAAAACTTCCAAGAGTATCAAGAGTATCAACTTTGCCGTTCGGAATCGGCAATAAATTGTAGGTGCCCTAAATTCTTCACACGCACCCAGAGAATTATTGATGAGAGCAAGCCACTTAGGCCTTGGCTCTTCAAGATCTGTCGCGCCACTCTCTCTTTAATGTCCAATAATTGGCCAATGTAAGTTTCTTGAAATAGAAGTTTTTAAACGACTCCATTCGTCTGCAGCAGTTGACCGTGGTATAATCGACAAAGTTTGTCCTCAGAAACAAAAAGATTCGGAGCTCCAAATTCTTTAAGTTGCGGTTAAAGGCTTCAAGTAAATTTTTGTGCGCCATTGTGCTCTCATCCCACACAAATATTCGGCCATTACCAACTTTTTTGAAATATTGTTATGCCAGTTTTATGTCTAATAACTCACAACTCCAGAAGAAGAAACAGCCAACTCTTTTTTTAATTTCAGATCATATGGATGCTAAAATTAATGAAAACAAAAATGATTTCCCCATTCCACCGGGTGCATCACAAAAATATATACCACCACTCAGACTGATCACACCTATCTATCTAATGGTGTCATACACATAGGTACTTTGGTTGATCGTTTAACTTCGGCTCAATAGTTTGGGCAAATATTCTGAATGTAATGCAATTTTATTATTGTCCTTAACGTAATATTGTTGTTGAGCAACCAGTTCAATTGTGGCAATGCTTTATTCGCAAAACAGTAAGCAACTGGCACATTTCAATTTGAAAGCATTCAATTCCTCATCAGATTGGCATTGGCAATGACTATTGACTCAAAGCTAAATAATGTCTGTTTGTGGCTTAAATTTGAGCACACTATGTTTTTTCATTCAGACATTAATTATACGTGGAATACCTCCAGTTCGTTAGTGTTGATTAATTTTTATTAATGACACATTCCATCAACATTCAAACGTTACAAATAACAAATACTTACCCACTTAAAATGAATAAGATATAAATACATATTTTCATACTCTAGAAATTTCATACATATATCAAAACAACGTTTGCCGGATCAGCTAGTTCAAATATAATTTCCTTAGTTCACTGACATTTTTTTTTTGTCGAAGAAAAATTATATTTGTCAAATATTTTTTTTCTTCACTGACACTTTTTTTGGATTTTTGTATAAAAAAAAAAAATTATTTGACAAAATTTTCAAATTAAATTGAGTGTTCGTGTATTGATCAGTTTTTCTTTGTAGTGCGTAATAAAAATTTTTAACATTTGTTAATAATAGAACCATTTGTGATTTGAAAAGTAAACGTTTTATTTTTGCTAAACCTTCTACCCTAAAACCTCTTGCATTTAGAGAAAAAATTAGGAAAATCGGTCAACCAGTGTGCCCGGTTAGCGAACGAACACAAAAATTAGGCTGTTCTTTTATATATATAGATAGATATAAAGCTTTAGAGTTTGTTCGGTTGAACGCGGTAATCTCTGGAACTACAGGTTCGAATGGTATAATTCTTTTTGTGTTGGATAGTCCATTAATCGAGGAAGGCTTTAGGCTACTTAAAATTAATCTGTGACCAATAGGAGCAAAGAATCAGTGGAAAACGTGGAAAAAACGGACGTAAAAATCGGTCGTATTCCTGATGTGTATAGCCATGTGGTAGTGCGAGGTTTAAAACCCCATTTGGACTCTATGAATTGTTTGCATGAGAAAAGAGCATCTTGTTTTTTTTCACTCTAGTCTCACATATTTACTTTTTAGATCCTGATGATGGCACTTGTTGTCGAAATATATTGATCGATGTTTGATTTTTTCTTCGGAAGTAGTTGGAGGCCATACAAACAACAACAATTACGTAAACTCTCATTCCGGCAATACAAAATCCTAAATCAATCTTTAATTATCGAGGGCGGGTCAATGTGTGGAATTTTGTATCTCCTTGTAAAAAGGACCAGCTCAATATTCTGCGGATTAACGCCAAAAGAACAACGATCTGCCCATCTAGTCAACATATTTAGTGCATTTTGTTGGAGGTCTCTAATGTGTAAGGATGCTTTCCTGTGACGGCAATAGCAATATCATCCACATAGGCAACTACTTTCTTCCCCTCTCTCTCAAATTTAATGAGCAGTTTGTTGACCACCAGATTCAACAGAATAGGTTCCTCTTTTAAAAAAATCTTTTTGCTGAAAAATCAACCAGTTTTAAGCAAACGGGGCAATTGCCTTGGATGGCAACAATTAGGGGCGGCAAAATCGATGGTTGAAAAAAAGTAGTGACATATTTGTTTTTTAGTACAAATGGAACTCTCCTGACCAATAAACCGTCAACCAGATTGATCACATTGCGATCGACGCACGACACTTCTCTAGCATGCAAGATGTCCGCACATTCCGAGGTGCCAACTTCGACTCCGACCTTGTTGTAGCCAAGGTACGAATGCGGATATCCCGACCAAGGCCAACACGTGAAGGAGAAGGAAGAAATTCGACGTCAAACGGCTACAATTGCAAGGGATTGCTAGATCCTTTTCCGATCGTGTCTCCGAAAATCTCCTCAGAAGTCATTTGCTTCCAGCACAAAATATAGAGAACCAGCCGCAACACTGCCAAACAGCCATCAGGGATGCCACGTCTGAAGTGCTAGGGTTTACACGGCCACTACAACGAAACCCCTGGTTTGACTATGAGTGCCGGCGAGCACATGCAGCTAAACAAGGGGCATACAAAGCGGCACTGCAAAGATGGACACAAACAGCTCGTAAGCTCTACGAGCAGGAAAAGAGAGTGGAGCATAAACTTCTCAGAAAGGAAAAAGGGAGCATGAGAAGCGTGCGATCGAGGAGATAGAGGGATGTCACAACATGAACGAGGTTCGAAAGTTCTACAAAAAGGTGAAACAAACCTCCAGGGCTTATACACCCCGAACTGAAGCTTGGGAACATCGTAGTGGAACCGCAGTCAGTGCTGAGGATATGGAAAGACCACTTTTCCAAGCTGTATAATGGCGATGACGACCAAAACTCCGTCAGCAATACAGAACCATTCAATTTGGGTGCAGAAGGCCAACAATTCCACCCATCCGACATGGAGGAAGTGAAGATAGCGATATCTAAACTTAAGTCGAACAAAGCCGCTGGAGGAGACGGGCGAACTGTACAAAGCAGCGGGAGATGATGTGGTAAGGAGCATGCACCAGCTCATCTGCAAAATTTGGTCGAAGGAAAGCATGCCCGATGAAAGGAACCTCAGCATCGTATGCGCCATCCTCAAAAAAGAGAGATCCCCTGAACTGCACCAACTTCAGAGGTATAAGTCTCCTAAACATCGCCTATAAGATCTTGTCTGGCGTGCTGTGTGAACGTTTGAAGCCCTTCGTCAACAACCTGGTAGGTCCTTATCAGTGTGGCTTCAGACCCGGAAAGTCCACCATCAACCAAATATTCACCCTACGGCAGATCTTGGAGAAGACCCAGGAACTTCAAATCGATACCTACCAACTTTTTATCGATTTCAAGGCCGCGTATGACAGCGTCTATAGAGACTAACTATATGGAGCAATGTCTAGTTTTGACATCCCAGAAAAACTCATCCGTGTGTGTAAGATGACAATGGAAAATTCACGCTGTTCCATCATGGTCGGAAAAAACCTAACGGACGCTTTTGATGTCAAAAAAGGTTTTAGACAAGGCGATGCGTTGTCATGCGATTTCTTCAACATCATTCCTGAAAAGATTGTGCAAAGCTCCAATGTCAACACCAGAGGTACAATCTTTCAAAAGTCCGCCCTTCAACTAGGATACGCAGACGACTTTGACCTAATTGGAAGAACACAGCCTTGAGACGGAGGCCAGGAAGATGGGTCTAGCGGTTAACGAGGGCAAGACCAAGTTAATGCTGTCGACAAGAAAGGACAACCAACATCGACGTCTTGGAGCAAACGTCAACATAGACAGATTTAACTTCGAGGTAGTTAAGGACTTTGTCTACCTGGGTTCCGCTATCAACTCAGACAACAAACGAAGAATCACTCTTGCCAATCGCTGCTTCTTTGGACTTAGAAGGCAATTGAGTAGTAAAATCCTCTCCCGTGCAACTAAATTGACACTCTACAAAACCCTCATCATCCCGGTCCTCATGTATGGTGCAGAGACATGGACTATGACAACATCTGATGAAAACTCTGATGAAATCAGAGGAGTGTTTTTAAGTCTACCACTAAGGAATGTTGGCTTGACATCGATGGAGAGATTGTTTTATATGGAAACCGTCAAGTGAATGGTTCTCTTTATAACGCAGCGATCAAACCGATAGTAGCATAATGAATTTGCAGTTGAACGTAGCATTTGGAGAAGACTCAACACTTCAACTTTAGCATGAGCGATGGGGCCATCAAGGCAAAAGACACGTCAAACAAATGATTGAGAAAGAATTTGGAATAAAGTCAAGCTTGACGAAATGATTTGTGAGCCTTGTACCTACGGTAAAGCTCATAGACGTCCATTCGCAACAAGAAGAAAAACGACAACACCTGGTGAGCTTTTGTCAACAGACGTTTGTGGGCCTTTCAGTGACTCATTTGGGAAGAAGAAATACCTTGTCATTTTTAAGGATAGTTTTACGGGGTTCCGATACGGATTTGAAATAGCACACAAATCAGAAGTTAAAGATGTTCTGAAGGAAATGATTGCAAATGCCAAGATATTAGGTCATCCCATCAAGGAACTACTGAATGACAATGGTGGTGAGTTCATCAACGCTGAATTTAAGCAAATCCTACGATCAAATGGTATCATACATAGCCTTACAGCACCATATACGCCCGAGCAAAACGGTAGTTTTGAACACGAAAACCGAACTATAGTAGAAATGGCAAGAACCTTTGAGTATTCGAACAGTGGAGCTAATTTTCCAGACGCAATTTGGACGGATCTGACAAACACTGCTATTTATATAATACAGGAAAGTCTTCAGTCGATGATAAAAGGCCGTACGAATTGTAGATGGGTAAGAAGCCGAAGATAAAGCATTTAAGGATAACAGGATTGACATGTTACACCCACATTCCCATTCAGAAGAGACAGAAAATGGACAAGAAAGAAGTCAAAGGATTTCTTGTGGGATATGACGGTGATGAAAGATACCGAATCTTCGTTCAAGATCAGAACAAGTTCGTTCTTTCAAGAGATGTGCAGTTTTAGGAAAACCCGATTATATGCGAAAATGCATTTAAACTTTCCTTTCGAGTCATCGTTCCAACAAGTTCGGAACAGGAAGAACGTGAAGAAACTTTGGAAAATCCTGCTGATCCCGAAAACGTTGAGGAAATAGGAGATTCTGAAAAAAACTATAAATTTAGAGAGTACCATATATTCGGATGAGTACGAAACAGGGAGAGAAAGTAACTCCAGCTCTAGCTCAGATAATGAAATTGCAGATCACAGTAAAGCAGCGAAGTATGAAGATGGATTTCTAAGAAATCGAATTACTATCAAGAAACCGCAGAAATTTGAAGACTTTGTCATGGCAGCATGTGATTTTGTAGACTCTTCAACAGTTCCAGAAACATTTCGAGAAGCCATCAACAGTAAAGAAAAATTTGAATGGAAGAAAGCTATGGCAAGAGAAATGCAGTCCTTGAAAGAAAAACAAACATGGCAATTAACTTCGTTACCAAGAGATGGTAAATCAATACCTTGCAAGTGGGTTTATTGTTTGAAGAAGCATGCAGATGGCATCATTGATCGAAGACTAGTTGCAAAAGGATTTACTCAGCTAGAAGGTGTTAATTACAGTCAAACTTTTAGACCCGTAGAAAAGTTGGGAACCATAAGATCAGTTCTAAGCATTGCTGCAAGTGCAAAGATGCATCTTATGCAGTTTAATGTATCATCATCGGCCTTCCTGTATAGTCACCATACATAGAAGACATTATATATGTATATGAAAAAACAGAAGGGATTCGAAGATGGTACAGATCAAGTATGTGAACTTAAGAAGAGTTTATACGGCCTTAAGCAATCATCAAGATGCTGGAGCAAAGCTCAGTTTTTATGCCTTTTTCACTTTTTAGTCTGAAAAATAAACTCATAGACAATTTGTAGTGTCCGTAGCTTAGTGGTTAGGTGCGTTGGCTGCTAAGCCGAACGTCGTGGGTTCGAATCCTACTCGGGCCCAAAGTTTTTATTTCATCTTTCACGGACACTGCCTCTTGCGAAGAACTGACAAAACTTCCAAGAGTATCATCTGTCATGAAAAAGTGCTTCTCAACTTTGCCGTTCGGAATCGGCGTAAAATTGTAGGTCCCCTCAATTCTTCACACGCACCTAGAGAATTGTTGATGAGAGTAAGCCACTTAGGCCTTGGCTCTTCAAGAGCTGTTGCGCCACTCTATTTTTTTTATTTATTTTTTAGACAATTTGTTCAATTTCATAAGTTTCGATGGAGCTGCTTGTTTATCTCTAAAAAGTAATGAAATCTAGAAGAAGGCCTGCCAAGTCTTGATTCCTTGCTTTTTGGGTTTATAGGAAGTACTAGTTCCATACTGATGAAGATGATCATAAATTCGAAAATTCGAGATTCTGCTTTCGCTTAGCTTTGGAAATAACCGACTTACAGACACGAAATTTTAGATTTTAAGCATTTTAAGTTAGTTTACTGGATGGCAGCGTTCTGATCTTATCCGAAGGTTCTCAAACAGGGGCCTGAAAATTCGGCGAAATGATTCCAGTAAAGAATGGTACGGTAGTGTTAGAAACGGCTTAATATTGAAGAATTTCAATTTGAAAACACACAATAGATCCTTCTCCTCAAGCGATCGTTATAATAATAATATATTTTTAATATTTCATATTTTCAAAACAGTTTTGTTCTCAACTACTAATATTAAATTTTAAAGTAAACAGGTGTATGTCGTTCAAATGGAACAAGTTGTCCTTTAATCCAATTCTTTTTCTTGATACATCTAATAGTAGTGTTTGCTTCGCGCTCGACTATGCGGGGGCACTCCTTTGCCTCCCGATCAAAACAACTCTTTTTTCAAAACAGCTTTTCAGATAATATTTATAAAATGATCAACTTTGGAATTCTCGTTCTCAACTTAAGAATTTCTTTTTTTTCTGTCAAAGTTTTGGTTTTAAACTTTCAATTGTCAACTCTCGAGTTAATACACTAGATTTTGTCAACTTTCAAAAATACTAGAAAGAGTTGAAAGAGAGAAACAAGGATTTTTCTATATTTTGTGTATTCATTTTTTTTTCAAATCAAACGTTCAATTTTACTGAACATGTGAAAAAATCATGGGTATAAAATAAAAGGATTGGTAAGGACTACAACAATGCATTGAGTATTAAAACGCGTTTCAATTGTTCCTACTAATCTAAGACCGATTCATTCGAATGTCTAAAACGAAGAATGAGCTAATGCTTGCTGCTTGACAGAATGCCTCTCAGGAACATCATCAATAGCGACTGAAACGTACGCTCTTAATAGCGGGCATGAGCCGTCTAGCTAGGTTATGGAAGAAGGTCTTTCCCAATGTATGATATTTACGTAAGAAGTAAAAAAAAAAAAAAACAGTTCCAAAAACGTTTTCAAGCAAGTTACTTTTTTTCTACCTCAACCTTCCTCTAAAGGTCGACTTTCTTTTAAAAAATGCGATGCAGTGAGCAGATTTGAATTTGAATTTTTGCCTTTTGAACAATTATTCTCATTAATTATCTCAACTCAAAGTCGTTCAAGAGCATTTCTCGATGATCTCCTCAATTCAGTAACTTCCAACCAAGCGCGGATTCAAGGGGGGGGGGGTCACGGGGGTCATGCCTCCCCCCCAAACAGGCCGCATTTGAAAAAATAGAGCTAAATCGATATTTTGCAAGTCGAATAGAAAAAAAAACCAAACGAACAAAACCTAGTTTTTGCTAACTTAAGAACCGCGAAATAACCAAATGACCACAATTAACTTACTTTTCTGCCCTCTGAAAAATATACTATTACCAGAATTTTTTAACTGTAGAACCAATCCACATGACCAATGTTGAAAAACTTTAAAACAAATAAAAGTGATAATCTTTTTGAGACATTCAAAAATAAAACTAATTTAGCCACATATTCATCTTAATTTTCCTCAATAAACAACTGTGTAAATAGTTCAGTCCCCATTAATATACTTTTTATGTGAAGATACAAACATTTGTTTTAGAAATAGAAAAGTTAATTCTTTGGAATTTCATAGAATAAGCTGTATTTAAAATGACTGAGCTGGAAATGCCAACAAATGGCATCGAATTCATTCGTTTTTTGGAGTTAAGGCCGTGTGCGAATTGGGTTAAAAAGTGGTTAAAATTTGACGTTTGGTTAAAATTTGACACATCGCATTGAATAAAATGTGTTAAAAATTAGACTAGCTGCGGAGCAGGTTAAAATATGACAGGGGTGGTTAAAAATTCATCCATTTTTAACCACAGTTCATCCAATTCGCACACGGCCTAATTGTTTTAACATGTTACAGATCTGCAAATCAAAAAATTGATGATGTTGTAAATGATGACTGCGCCGAATAAATGCAGGAATACAAAAAAATTGCTCTACTTTGATTTCGGTCGGGACTTTAGGGGCCGACCTCTAGAATCCGTCAATCCGTCAGCGTCAATTAACAATTTAACGCCGATTCCGAACGGCAAAGTTGAGAATCACTTTTTCATGACAGATGATACTCTTGGAAGTTTTGTCAGTTCTTCGCAAGAGGCAGTGTCCGTGAAAGATGAAAAAAAAGCTTTGGGCCCGAGTAGGATTCGAACCAACGACATTCGGCTTAGCAGCCAACGCACCTGACCACTAAGCTACGGACACTACGACGAGTTCCTACATAAGTTTATTCTGCCTTTGTTTTCTAATAATTGAAGAAATTTGGTTTGGTTTGTTTATTTAGTTATTATTGTTAGTTTTTTAATTTTAATTTTTTTTCTATCCTGTGACCTCCTTCAGAAAAAAAATTCTAAATCCGCGCATGCTTCCAACTAGTGCTTTGCTTGCTTTCCGCGACTTGATCTTAATGTCATTAATCATGGCCAGCCTTTCATTCAAATTGAGTGAGAATTCCTAGTGCTATCAGTTCTTCAGTAGGATACTAATATAGTGCCCAACAGCTGCGATTGCATGTGATATTGAAGAAACCTATTTTTCAGAACCCGCTTCTTCTCCTCTATCATTCTGTTCAACTCAGTATTTTGAAAGAAGTCATTTCACACTTGAGTTGCCAATACTTAATCTCTTAATCTGCCATTATCATCCACATTCAAAACACTCACTACAACTGTAACATTGTCTCGGGCTGTTCAAATACAGATAATCGCAAGGAGCATTTTTCAAAATCAATTCCTTTCTAATCCGACAAGAAAACGTTCCTCCAAAAATGCCAAACAATTAATCTTCAAATCTCAAAAAAAAAAAAAAAACAAACCATTGGAGACTAATTTATTTGACAAGAGTTTAACGGTTTCCCATTTAAAATAATGAACCATCAGCTCAGATTCAATAAAAACAAAATATCTTTGCTAATTTTGCTGTTAGTATTAAGCGCCAAGATGACGCGACGACGACGGCGACGTCGCAAAAAATGAAAAGTGACTCTTAAGTTATATAAAGTCGTCGCTCGTAACTTGAATATTTTAATTGAGTTTAAAACTTTTTTAAGAGAGGAGTTTGTCGTCGTCAATCATCAGCCGACATAGGGTTATCATATCATTCAAATATTAATAAACTCATTCAGGTAACAAATGCATTTTGAGAAAAGCAACAAAAAAAAAAAAAAGAGGCCGAACACAAACAAAAACAAAATCGATTTTAAAGTCTTAAAGGTGTACAAGTTGAATTGGGGTTACTTTTTTTTAAATTTTGTTTTTGCATTATAGGAACAATTAAGTTATGGCTCATTTTTCATATTTTGACAGTTAGCTTGAGAGAAAAAAAAATGTACTGGGTCGCACGAACTTGCTCCTGTATTCCAAAACATAACATACAAAACATTAAGAAATAAAACCTTGAAGGTAATTAAATTAAACTTAATTCCCAAAAAAAAAAAAAATAAGAGTGCAATATTATCCTCAAAAACACATTTTATCTGAAAAAATAAATTGATGTCATAATATTTGTTAAAAAATTGTTGATTTTTTAAATTTCTTAAACAAAAATTCCGTGGAGGCTTTTTATTTTTTTTAATAAATTTGTTTATGTACGTTTTTTCAAAACTGTCCTAAAATTATAGTGGTTATGCAGTATTCAAGAACATGTGAGTATACTTATGACATTGAACATTTATTCGTTTTCGAGATACAGAATTTTGAAAAAAAATATATATTTTTTTCTTAAATTCAAATAAAAAATAAACAGAAAATATAATTTGGGAATCTTATGTGTTTGTATATAATAGATTCCTCAAAAAAAAATAAGAACGCATAAATCATGCTGAATGAATTGGATTACATGGACACTGAAGACATATGATTTCAACAGGATTGCACTACGTGATTATATTTGATTTTTTTTTTAAATTCTTCTTGAAATGGACCTACAAGTATTATAAATCGTTGAAAAGCTAGTAGTTTCTAAACAAAAAAAAATAAAACTATGAAAAAATTGTTTTATTGTATAAATTTAATAATTTGTGTATTTTTTGCCTGTTTTTCATATATGATTAAAGTTTTAAAAAGCTGCGCTGGCTTGGGCTGTTTTCTTTCATATTACATTTTATTCCTTTGTATATTGACATTTTGCAGCAGAAAAATTGCTTGCCCCTTTTTGCCCCTTTTTGAGAAATGTCAATTTTTCATAGCGTAAGTGCATAGTTAAAAAGCTTCCAAATAGCTTTACAATTTTTTTCTTTTAAACCTTGCTTTTACAGCCGAAATTGACTAAAATCTACATGCTTCAAACCAATATTTTTTAGAAGAAAAAAGTGGTGTAGGGGAAGCAAACAGGGGCCTTGTTTCCCTTTCTACTACATTGTATGCAATTAACTTATTTATTTTTTGGGGTTTTTATGATAACTTTCCATCTTCATAAAGTTTTTTGTGTAGATCTGGCTTGGTTAGTTAACAAATGCTTTCACAAAATAAAAAAGAACAAACAAATAACATTTTAGTACTAAAAACCAACTTAGTTAAAAAAAAATATTCCAAAGATTGAGTGCATATCAAACACTAGCAGTTGGCCGTGACTTCGTCCGCCTCTACCTCATCCACCGGCCAGAGGTGCACTTCGACTTGTGCAGCATGCCTGCATGGGAATTTTGTTGCAAAGTTATTTTAAAACAGTGGACTTTCTCTAAATCGAAATTATTCTTAACTCAATGTAATAATAATAAAAGTATAATTTTCCCCGTTTTAGCTGCACTTTTCACTGATGCTTTGCTCTTATTATTCGTAATTTATAAGCGTAACGTTGTATAGCTTAAACCCTTCCTCGACAAATGGACTTTTCAACACAAAAAGAATTGATTGATTTGATTAAGTAGTTTCTGAGATCAGCACGTTCAAGCAATCAACAGAAGCGTTCAACCCCTTACGTGGGTTGCGAGCATTCAGTTTGTGACGTCTTCTTATCGTATGAACACCGCAGGTTAGGTTTAAGTCGTCGCGGATTCCAACAGCTGTCATTGTTGGTCGACTTTTAGTGCACCGTTTGACTTTTCGTACAGTTGCCTCCACAAGAATCTGCTTTTAACCCCGTTTTTCTTCTTTTTTCTTGTAAATTATGGTATTACGAATAATCGTGCATGAGCATCCGACTAGTTTTTCCAGTTCCTTGTAGGGGGCCATCCATAAAATACGTTCGCACTTAGGGAGGACGGAGGGGTCATGCTGAGCGTGACAAGATGTGACAAGAGGGAGGGGGGTCTACGTGAACGTGACGTTCGCCAAAGTTAGCCCAAAAAACCAAAGTTTTTTGCCATTTTAAGAAATGAATCCAATAGAGTGCCACTTTATTTTATCTTTTAATCATTATTATTTTTACGTTTGGAAATTTGTGTTCTATCAATTAATTAGGGGGGGTCTTTGTTTTGTGACGTAATGTTTTAGGGGGGGTTACAGCAAGTGTGACAAAGCCTGACACCGGGGGAGGGAGGGGGTCAAAACACGAAATTCAGCGTGACGTAGTTTATGGACGGCCCCTAGCTTGTTCCTTGTTTTATTAGGTCTTTTTTCTTCGCTACAATGTTTGCCTCCTCCCACTGAATACATTTTTTGTTTAGGACAAAAACAAAAATATAAAAAACTAATAAAAACTTACTTTTTGTACAATAAATCAAAAATTTTGCTTTGAATTAATTTTTAAATAATATTTATACTTGTTGCTACTATTTAATTGCTCGCTAAAAAAAATGCAACAAAGGAAAACAAAAGAATGAAATAACCGGAAAAAGATAACGGTTAGATTTTGAATGCTTCAAATGTATGGACAGGGTTGCCACATATGATCGCTTATTAATTTATGCGTAAAAAAGACATATGGCTATGGTTCACTTTATGCATTATGTGTAGCAAAATTCATTTTACTGAAATTCAGTACTATTTCATTGCTCGCAGCTGTCAGCGTTGCCAAAATGTGCCCGGACGAACATGAAATGGCCCGCATATCGTATTTTTTCTTTTTTCTAAAACAAAATATTTCATAAAACACATTTATTTTATTCCATCAACAAAATTATCAATGCATTTCCTACATAAGCAAGTTCCCATATTGAAAATGACACTGAACTCATTCATTTCATGTGTTTTCAACAATCGCCACTTTTTTTTCTGTACTTAGTACGTAGGTATCTCGTCTGTTTTTTTTTTGTCATTGTCATACGTTTACTGCTATTGTCCTGAGCCCGTTGATGGTGGATTTTGAGACCCACGACTCCTGTTTGAGGACGATGTCAATTCTGGTTTTATGCAGCCGGAGTAAAAGAGGCCATTATTGGGTGATGAAGATTAAAGAGGAAAAAAGTAGTGATGCCTCAGACGGTCAGAGTGATGCCTTGAGAAGGGTCTTCAGTTTCCGTGTCGGAATTACTGTTGACTGCGAGATAAGCTTCTACGTCGGATGGCTTGTTAGAGGCTGAGGAGGTCGATGGTTGCACATGTGGTGTTACATAGACCTCCATATTAGTGTTCTTTGAAGCCTTTCTTTCCGCTGAAGGGGCCTCTGGAGGGGTTGCATTTAGCGAGCCTTCGTCTTTTTTGTAAATACGGACCATGATTTCGTCGAAAACGTACTTAATCAAGCCAGTGGAGCCAGTGATTCCCTATTGATCACCAAGAAAGGTGATCTATAGCGACTCACTCCCTCCTTTTCAACCTTTCTACCAGTTTCATGATCATACTTGGGCAGTTGTGTAGCGCCGGGAACAAAAGCGTGCTTCTGGTCGGCAAGGAATATTCTCCCTCGTAACAACGTCGAGCTTGGCACCCGGCCATATATCTGGCAAGCTTAAAAAACTGCTTTCCTGTGTATTATATTATGTAACTATTGCTTATAATATAATGTAACGAACTTCTTTTATTTAAATTGAATCATAAATTCAACCATTATTTAAAAAAAAAAAAAAAAATAAATAGAGTGGCGCGACAGCTCTTGAAGAGCCAAGGCCTAAGTGGATTACTCTCATCAACAATTCTCTAGGTGCGTGTGAAGAACTGAGGGGACCTAAAATTTTACGCCGATTCCGAACGGCAAAGTTGAGAAGCACTTTTTCATGACAGATGATACTCTTAGAAGTTTTGTCAGTTCTTCGCAAGAGGCAGTGTCCGTGAAAGATGAAATAAAAACTTTGGGCCCGAGTAGGATTCGAACCCACGACGTTCTGCTTAGCAGCCAACGCACCTAACCACTAAGCTACGGACACTACCATTATTTATTTTATTTAAATTACGAGTATACGCCAGAGTGAACCACCAAAAAATTAAATAATGTTCCCTTAAATTCAACTCCCAGACTGCATGAGAGCTAACCCGAAAGAGAAATATGTTTGCAACGATTTAAGGATAACACTCTAGCGTAGAACCCTTTTCTCACTCAAACCGATTAGAAACAAAATGCTACAGGCCATTCGGACCATCAAAGTTGAGTTATGAAAACGTTGTCCACTTCCTTAGTCCACGCTCATGCTAGCTCGTCGGAGGGGTGAGATTTTGTTACCGAAAGATGGACGGTGTTACGTTTTTATTTCAAGCCTTATTGGAAATCGAAGATGTGATTCCAAAAAATTATAATTTTAAAGAGATGCGGAACCCGAATTTTGGTAACCTAACTAGACCATGTTGGGTTGGTGGAGAACATACACAAGTAGCACAAAATGGTATTAAATCGGTTGCACATTTCTTAAATCATTCTTATTTTGTTCTTAAATGGGTCTCACCGCTTCTTAACTTCTTAATTCGGTATTTTTTCCTACTTAAATCGTCTCTTTCTTTGAATTCTTAATTCGTTCTGCTTGTTCCTTCTTAAAGAATTCTTAAAAGGTTCTTAAATCGGTATTTCTTATAAAGGTTTGTTTAGAGCTCCTTAAATCCTTCTTTAAGATTACTTTTTCCAGTAGTCCATTTTCATTTCATTCTTGAAGTTCACAGAAAATTTTTAACAACTGTGCTCGTGTAAATACAAATTGATTTGCTTGCTTTAAAGACATTAAAGTAACTGGTAGAAGGCCTAGTTATTATGTAACCAAGCAAAAGTGAAGGCGAGGCGCGCATTAGAGAATTGAGAGGGGGACTTTGTAAATCGAGAAAATATACCAACAACAAGCCAAACTGTTGAAAAAGAAAATAGAAATAAAAAAAATTCTAATAAATAAAATAAAAATAGATGAGAATCAGAGAAACAAAAACTAGAATGTAGAATATCACTGATAATTTCTTTTTTTGTCTGAGAATTTTGTAAGAAGGAGTTAAGAGTGCGAAAAGAAGTGTTTAAGAAGACGCTAAGAAGTATATAAGAAGGAAAATATTCCGTTTTAAGACCTCAATAAGAACCAAATTATCTTCTTAATTCATTCTATCGGACCGCCCACTTTCGCCTTTTATGTACTTAATAGGTACTTAAAGAAGTCTTAAAGAATCGGGACAAGAGCTTATAATACTTCTTAAAGCCTTCTTTAAGTAATTTTGTGCTACTTGTGTAGGTGATCGTGTTCTCGGAGCACACTACCTCCCCCTTTGCATCTATAGAAAAATAGTGGTTAGGTGCGTTGGCTGCTAAGCAGAAAGTCGTGGGTTCGAATCTTACTCCGGGCCAAAGTTTTTATTTCATCTTTCACGGACACTGCCTCATGCGAAGAATTGACAAAACTTCCAAGAGTATCATCTGTCATGAAAAAGTGCTTCTCAACTTTGCCGTTCGGAATCGGCGTAAAATTGTAGGTCCCCTCAATTCTTCACACGCACTTAGAGAATTGTTGATGAGAGTAAGCCACTTAGGCCTTGGCTCTTCAAGAGCTGTCGCGCCACTCTATTTATACAATGAAATATAACTTCTAATTAAAGGTAATAAAAATAGGTACTATGTTGCCTGTATTGACTTACTGCGACTCCAGGTGAAAACAGTGCACCGCCTTGACCGGACTCGATGATCCTTACATTCTATTGGGCTTAATAAGAAATTACATTCATGTATATTTGCACAATCAATTCATTAGAATGGTACTTACCTTTTTTCAGTTTGATAAGTTCTCTTAAATTTACTTTTGGAGCTGGGTGTAAGAGCGAGTAACATACAGAGGGAGCGGGAATTCAGGATAGGTCAAAAATTTTTAGTTGAGAGGTTGTTTAGGAATTGTTGGATCTAGCTGTTTATAGCTTTTTCGGAGGTTGCGAGTTTGAGCTGGCTTGTTTTTTGTTGCTTTCAAGTTTTTGTTTTCCTCTTCGTTGTATGTCTCACGTGCACTTAGGACTTGGATGATTTGGGTACTTTGTTAGACTGGCGCTTAGCTGATCGCACCCACACCACGTATCGGCGTATCTTTCGCTGGCCTTGGATTTAAGTCGAACCAAGTAGGTTTTGAGCCGATTTTTTTTTATTTCAAGGTTGTCTAAAGTGGAATTTCACCAGTTTTAAAGATTTTTGTTTGCGAATAATGTATTCTTTTTAATGGAAACTCACTATTTTCTGGTCTTCCTTTTTAAAAGTTAAAGTGTTATCGCGTACCTATGTAGTTGAATCCATTTATGGAGAAATGGGAATGATTCCTACCCGATTCGAATACAATTGAATACATATTATTAATTTAAATCTCAAAAGCGATCGAATGGTTAAATAAGGTTCCCACTACGCGGTCTCCATGGAAGCTAGGTCGAATGGTTGTGCTAGTTTTTCTTCACTCTAGCAAACTAACTCTGAACGCGCCAACTAACTCTGAACAAGCTTGAGTTCTAATAGCTTACCCACTCTTAGCGCAAATACAAAAAAATCATCAAGTACATAACTTAAGGCCTAATTCCAGCCATTCCGCTGCGGTGTAATGGTACTTCAATTTTGATCTCCGTGAAGACAAAAGTACATGAGAAATAGTGTTGGGTATTGTACCTGTCTTTCTTTTTTTGTTAATTTTGGGGAAGTGACAGTGTTGGTTGATGTAATTACTTCTCTTATACTATATTATTATATTATTTTCATCTTTATTCTGTTATTATATATTTCTCAATATAGTTTTTTTTTCTTTTTTTTATTTAGTTTTCATTTTTTGGTTAAAAAAAAAAACTGTTTCCCTACAGTATTAAGTTCGCTTTTATATTGTCAATTTGTGAAAATTATTAAGTTTAAACAATAAGGTGGGTTTTATGTGGGTCACCTACCCTACCTACTTATAACCTGCATAGTTATATTATTTCTTTTTATTTTATTTATTAATACCTTACATACAATGGCCAGAAATGTTATACGTTTATGTAGAAAAGACAAATTGTTATAATTTTTTTTAAATAAATTTTCTCTACGTGGGCTAATGGCCCGCACATTTTGGAAATGACCCGCAAAATGGCCCTTAATATTTTTTCTTCGCGGCAACGCTGGCAGCTGTGTACATATTAAAAGTATTAAAAATAAACTTGAGTTTGTGCAAATAACATAAACAAAACACGTAATAATCCGTACACACACTGAAAAAAAAGCAGGCATAGGGTACATTTTTGCTAAGCAAAAACAAAAAGTCTGGTGACAGATTTTTTAATATTACCATTAAAAAGACCTGTGGTTCTCAATAAACCTAATTCCCGTAATTAAATAAATCATTTCAAGACGTTCGTCTTACCTCAATTTCGACCCATAAAAAGAAACAACAACTTATTCAATATAATTATTTCAATGAATCACTACAAAACCAAAGTATAAAGGAAACATTTTTCCCATTAAACCAGTTGGAAAATCCAAGGTAAGGTAAGGCAATTACCTTCTTATATATTTTATAAATATCGCGGACAAAAAATTCTAATGTCAAATTATTATTTTTTTACACCTATATTATGTAAATCAAGGTTTAAATCACCAAAAACACAACGAAAAAAATTAGTAAATATGCAAATGATCAAAAATATTATTTCCAAAAATACATTGCAGTAAAAAAAAATTAAGGGGAAAAAGTATCAAATTTTTGTGCGAGTTAATGCCCCTATAATGTGCCATTTTAATACAAAAACACGTAATGCGAATAATTATTACACAATGTGTTTACTTAAAAAAGAAAAAAAAAACATTTGAAATACCGAATTTCATTATATTAAGGTCATTAAAAGGAACATAATTTAATGGCAACAAGAAAATTAGAAAAATGCTTCATCGTCAATATTTCAATCCCGACCTTTCAAAAATGTTGAACTTCTGTTTGACTTTCGAAATAATGAGGAGGAAGCAAACAGCTCCCAAATCACAAATTTTAACTTATGTTGCCGACCTCCAATCTGACTGCATGATTACCGTTCAAATTAAAAATCTGCTCAAGGCTCTTTTATGCCATAACGTTTTAACCCATTACTTTAACGACTCTATCATCCTATCTGTCTAAAGGTCACTTATAAATTACACCATTAAAAAAACTTTGAAATCGACACCCTAATTAGGTACTTTTGCTTCGTTTGAGTTCCGTCATACCAAACCTCACTGGGCGAAAAACTAAGTTTCTATTTATCTTTCAAGGATATACAATCAATATAGCCCGCAACCAACCTTGACTGTATAAAACGTGCAAACGAAGACAACAACCGACTCCGGCATTTTCACCACACCAATAACTTGGCAGCGGTAATCGTTTGAAATATTAATTTTTATCGCCCAAGAGATAAATAAATCGCTTCTGTTCTCTAAACAGAAAACAAAAAAATTAACTTGGAAAATTAAACACACTCCAATTTTAACCGAATTAAAGATGAACCTTATATTTTTCCATTTTCTCTTTTGTCAATACAAACAAACCAAAAAGGAAAAAAGGATAAACATTTTTATTTATAGCTATCGCCGTAAGCCCTCGGATAAACGAATAAAGCATTCTTCGACAATGTAGGTCAGAGATATAGCAATCGTGTCCTTGCAATATCAGGCGTTTGTTGTCGGTCGTCCTTGTCATCGACGTTGTTTTCAACCTCTCTCTAAACAACAAGGATCGTCTATCTCAATAAACTGATACCCGAGTTTATCATCGAAACCAAAAAATAAAAAACAAAAAAAAAAACATAAAAAAATACACCATCAAATCTCCATTGAAAATGTCTATTTCTCAGGATCGGTCTGTCTATATAATGAATTCCCAAACACGTACTCCATATACATCCATACATTGTAACCAGATTTCCAAAAAAAAAAAAAAAACACGAGAGCAAAAGAAAAATAAATCCCGATGGACAACTTAAAATCCCTCGTTTTATTCGTTTTAGGACGTTATCAATCCTAGGCCACAGCCTTACAAATCGGATCCATTTTTTTCGTATTTTATTATTTAAGCGCAGCTTTAGCCCATTTGAATACTGCGTCGAACCCATATCCTTAATATGTACCGTAATAAACAAAATCCACCCTCTAATCAAGTCTCATTGCCTGATAATAATTTATAACCATTTCATCCTTTATTTTATATCTCTGTCTTCTGTGTTTGTCGATGTGTGTAGTAGTCCATCTTATAAATTCCTATCGATAACTCATTGGGAAATGCAATTCCGATTTTTTCCTACATACACACACAATTTTAAGGACCCAATCATTAGGTGCGGAGATTGTTCCTTTCACATTTCGCACATAATCTCATACTATACTTGAATTTTATGGATGACTCTTTCTTATCTTCATCTTCTACCTTCCAGTCTCCAACCCTCAAAACCTTTCAACCTTGGCTGTTGTTCAGTTACATACAGCAGCGTCGAGTTGGGACCTTTCCCCTCTCTCTTCTTGAGATCGTAAAATATTCGCAGGAAAATCAGAGGAAATTATTTCGCAACATTGTATCTCTGATGATGTCCTTTACATTGTAATTGAACAAGAACAATCTACAAAAAAGTCATTGACGACAGTAATAATAACGGTACAACGAGTATTACCAAATAATATGTAAAATAAGTGTATATCAATTTAATGTCATACTGTAGATGTGTTTGTCTTTGTGTGTAGGTTTTTGTTCATTTTATTCATTTATACACAAAGGAACTTATAATATTTAAGTCATAAAGGAAATGGTTGAACAAAATGAGTGTGCATTGAATTGTATTCCAAATGAGAATCGGAAATGAGTGTGGGTGGGTAAGTTTGTTTTTGTTTCCTCTCTGTTTTTTGTTTGAATGTAAAAATGGCAGATGGCAGAGAGACAAAGTAAATTGCTTCGAGGAGCTGTCAAACTGTCAACTGTCATAAATCCTACAAAATATTAAGATATTGAAAGGAAATTATTGTTTGTTTTTTTTCTTTATAAACTCTCTTGTCTTAAAAGATACAGAGGAAAAAAGCAAATTTGATAAATAAGAGATAGCAAAACCCCAAAACATAACATAGCAATGCTCTTAGCCAACGAAAAAAAAAATGTTCACGACTGGGTCGTATGAACTTGCTCCTGTATTCAAAAACTGAACTCACCGAAAATATTTAAAAATTAAAGCATGTGATTAAAAATTCATACATAAAAATGTTAATTGAAATATGTACCTCAAAATAACATTTTATCTGAAAAAAAAAAAAAAATTAATTCCATAAAATTTCTTACGAAATTGTTGACTTTCCAGTTTCTTTTTTTAATTAAATACTTACTGTTTTATGTATAAAATCTTTCAAAAATTTTCTTAATGTAATAAATTAATATATTCCTTATATTTGAATTTCGATTTTTAATACATCGATCCGTTTTCTAGATACAGAATTTTGAAAAAAAAAGTTAAAGAACATTATTTCGGCAATATATACGAACGCTGATCGGACGAGTGGTTAAGGCTGTAGGTGCGTTTACAGACAGACAGACAGACGGAATCGCCAGACCACTTTAATCGACTTCTCTATCATCGTAATGTCATATTTGATCAAAATCTCAACTGTTTTTACGAATCCATATATTCTATATGTCGCAAGAAAAGAGTCGAACTAATGGGAACACACTGCTACCAGGCCCACAGCCTAACACAAATATGTGATCACAGGATCTCTCCTATTTGTAGTCACATATGAGCACCTTACCCAAACTTTCCTCTATATTTGCATCCAACAACCACCAACACCCCACCAAATAAAATATATCCTTTTTCCCTCCTCATCCCTCTCAAGCGTCAATCATCCAACAAAACTGTTTTTCGCCCGATCATCTCATGTACTAAGTATCCTCCATCCGACTATATTTGTGACCTGTGGGCCTATTTATTGCTAATTGCTTATTGGCATGGTTAAATGGGTAAATGGGTTGTTTCATCTTCAGTGTTACCGCAGTTTGAATTTTTAACTATAGTTCGTTCAATATAAAATGTCAGTGAAGGCCTTATGGGAGAGCTTTTTTTAAGCAGAGCTGGCTGCTAAACACTCACTTTATAAAAATGACACAAATTCGCTCCCAAATTACAAGCGCACCGGCACTGATTTATGCACACGAATTGATATATTTTCCCTTAAATCTTGTACATTCCTCTATGACCATTCATGTT
The DNA here is from genome assembly GCA_920937365.1 of Sphaerophoria rueppellii. NCBI lineage: Eukaryota > Metazoa > Arthropoda > Insecta > Diptera > Syrphidae > Sphaerophoria > Sphaerophoria rueppellii. Next base: position 63,220,603 of record CAKKXW010000004.1, on the reverse strand, counting down.
GCATGCTGAAAGCATACTGATACTGAAATTACCGATCGTAATCGTAATCGTATTCTTTTTCTTCTCTCAATGTGAGAAATGACAGCATTGCCATTAATGCCATTACCCTTTGGAAGCAAAGCTCAAGAGCTTTTTCAGAAGATTTTGTGAAAGAGCTTTCTGTTTTAAGGCTTTTGAGATTGAGGTGAGAGCGTTAAGGGCTAACTATAATGAACGGAATGGAGCGGACGGAGCCGTCCGTAAACCGTAACCCGCAAGCGTAACTGAGCGAATACAAGGAATTCCTATATTGTGCCCGCAATAGCGGATTGCTCCGTTTCGTCAATTTTCGCTCAGTTTTGCTTACGGACGTAAACTGCGCTCCCCTTCGCTTTTTACGGACGAAAATTTGACAGGTGACTGGTTTTTTGATAAGTTTTGAAAGAAAATAAAATCAAAGGCCACAATTCCCCATCAAAAAAGAAAAAAACTCCGGTCCCATAAGAAAGGTCGATGATTTTGACAAATGTACCATACGTCGAATAGTTCATCGGTTTTTTTTATGGAATACGAAATCCCGACATTAGACAAAAAATTGCTTGAAGTACGAAAAGAAGATAGCATTTCAAAAATATGTAGAACTACCTCTTCCTCTGGTATGGAAAAAGATAAACATGATTTATTAAATTAGTTGATATACCACTCTTTGAATTCCGGTGCTTTAATTTACAAAGTATGGCAACCACGTCAGAGCTTTTGCTTGAAATAGACATATGAAAGCTATTGCTACCAGAATGAGAGCGAGAGGCAAATGCCCTATCTTTCCTTCACTGACATTTTTTATTGAACGAACTATAGTCTCCACTGCCGAAAATAAACTACAAACTAAAATAAAAGCAAAATACCAGTTGAGTCAGTTAACATGCAGAAGTTACAAACACTCAAGGTGATTATTTTTATACACTTTAAAAAATGGGCCAAATTATGTATAAACATAGGAGTCATCTTATCGAAAATGGGTTCTAATGGTAACTCTGATCATCTGGATGTACATATATGCAAATTGGTACATATATGTTCATATTTGTGAAAGGTTTGAGGAATTCGGCCGTAGCTTACGAGTCCTACTCGTGCCCAAAGTTTTTTATTTCATCTTTCACGGACACTGCCTCTTGCGAAAAACTGACAAAACTTACAAGAGTATCATCTGTCAATAAAAATTGCTTCTCAACTTTGTCGTTCGGAATCGGCGTTAAATTGTAGATCCCCTCAATTCTTCACACGCACCTAGGGAACTGTTTCTGAGAGTAAGCCACTTAGGCCTTGGCCCTTCAAGAGTTGTCGCGCCACTCTATTTATTATTTTTTTTTTTTTTTGAGGAATTCGGTGGCAGTTCTTTTGTTGTGCTTGTGAATGCAAACAGTGATGATTTAGGTGATGTAAAGGAAAAGCCTTGATGATCGTTAATAAAGCTACAAAAATACAAATTTGTAAAGTGCATATAAACAGCGTTGTTCTTTAATTTTAAGATAGACAGAGTTGTTCCTTGATTTTAAGTTGATCTTTAGAAAACAAATTATTTGTTGATGTTCCGGAATGTGAACATTTTATTTTCTTGGCTAAGATGATTGTTTGAATGTATTAAAATGAATTTTAATTTTGTATATGTATGTCCCTTCTATCCACCCAAAAGTACGTTCAAATACACACACGTTCATATATGGATAGGTATACATTAAGTCTTGTTTGTGACTGAGAAAACTGATTTCAATTATTTGGTAAGGCTTGTATAGTATAGAGTTTCAAAAAAAAAAAAAAAATAACTACAAAATAATTTGTTTCCAATTATTAAACTGTAGACTTCTTCTTTTAACACATACATAAAGAAACTTAATTGCCATGCACCAACTTACATTTAACTCCCAAAATATCTCACATTTTCGTCCTAAAATTTAAATGCCAAACAGATTTAAATCTTTATTCTTGATTTATTGATTTTTTTTTTTTTTTTTTGAAAAACGTCATACCCGTTTTTTTTTTTTTAATTTAATTTAAGTTATTGTTATGGGTCCGATTTTGTGAATCTCCAATTTTTGCATATCTCCATGTTTCGAGGTCACTAGAATCCGAAACAAGCATTTTTAATATGGTGTCTGTGTGTTCGTATGTGCGAACCACTTATCATATTGTCATAAAATTGGTCTCATTCGACGCGGTATTGTGTTAACAATTATGTTTTGAGCGAAATCGGCTTAGCGGTTTTTTAATGGAAATCGAAAATCTAAGACAACCCTAATATAATGAAAATTATGATAATTTCTGCCATAATTTCAGTAATGGGGCAAAAAATCTTATAGTTAGTGGGGAAAAAAAAAACAATACTCAGGAATATCATATTGTTACATAATAGAACTGCCTTCTCACATCACCCAATTGAACACACCTAAGCTACATTATCACTTTAGGTTTTTGCTCAGCAAATATTTTTGCAATAAATGTTTTTAATTTTTAAACGCCAGGAGAGGAAATAACGGTACTTTATTTTCTTTTCAATTTGCTTGATCTGCAACTCAATAAAAAAATAGAAAGGAGTCACTCCTATTGTAGGTTTTCTTTTAAATGCACGCGGTTATACTTATTCAAGGCACTTAATTTATATTAGACTAGATTCAAACAAAAGTTTTCTATGTATAGTTATAATTCATTCATTCATAAAAGTTGGCTCAGCTATTATAAATATGGAAATTTTCGTTCCTTGTAAACTTTTTCTGATGTACTAATGCGAAAAAAGACCACCATTTGACAAGAATATTGAACGTATCGCCTTAAAAGTTGCTTTGCAAATGAGAATGTTCGTTTCAAACACACACAAGTATTTACTAGCAAATGTTTAGGAACTTGTAAAGATTGAAGTAAATACTTGTAGTAAAAGGTTTTTTGCATACCACTTAAAGTATTCAATAAAAATAAATAGAGTGCCGCTACAGCTCTTGAAGAGGGGCTTACTCTCATCAACAATTCTCTAGGTGAGTGTGAAGAATTGAGGGGACCTTCAATTTAACTCCGATTCCGAACGGCAAAGTTGAGAAGCAATATTTCATGACAGATGATACTCTTGGAAGTTTTGTCAGTTCTTCGCAAGAGGCAGTATCCGTGAAAGATGAAATAAGAAATAAAAAGATGAAAAACAGGTTGGACTCGAACCCGTGTCGTTCTGCTTAGCAGCCAACGCACCTAACCACTAAGCTACGAACACTACTTCAAGTATTTACTATACCATAATTCATTTATATAGTTAATATTTTTTCTTCTAGTAAAAGCTTTACTTTACTACCGTTTATCAACAATTCGACATTACGTAATAACAATTTGCTAAAAGCTATCTCAAAACGTAATGGATAACAGAGAATGCTCCTAGGTGGTTTGGATGAAGTACGCTTTTTATCATAACCTTTTTTTAGAGATCTTGATTCGATCCATGGAAATCTCAAATCAAAGCCGTTAGTTTGTCATAAATAAATAAATAAATGTTTTTCATTTGTAATTCCTAATGGCGTAGAGGTTATATGCGTTGGCTGTCTCGCAGAACGTTCCGGGTTCTAATGCTACTCATTCCCATACCTATAGTTTTTATATCATCTTCCACGGGTACTGCTGAATAAACTTCCAAGAGTATCAATCTGTCATGAAAAGTGCATCATAGGTATCCAATGAAAATTTTAACCAATATCTTTCGAGATATTTTCAAGTTAATTAAAATGTCTTAAATATCGAAAGCAATTGCAAATTCTGAAATATAACCTTTACATTGAAACAGTAAATAATAAAAAAAAAATACCCGGAAACCCTTAAATCGGTACACCAAAATAAAACCCCGTCGGGTCATATTTCTTGAAGCCTGAAATTAACTGTTCACTTTAAAATTATAACGACAACCTTACCCTTCAGGCTCTAGCAAGAATATACAAATTTCACTTCAACGAAAATCCTCTCACTTATTTCCATATACCATGTTCACAAGGGAACACGTATCCAGGATATATCAATAACCATTACTCATTGTGAAGAGGATTATCCAATTCTTGGCAAATTGTATGCAATTTTCTCTTGTGACTGAGTAACAACAGAAACGAAAAAAATATCAAAAAGTACAAGCGCCAGTACTTTATACGACTACCCCCAGCTTGAAACTGTGAAATAAATTCCAAGTAAATAATTCAGGTACTTTAACTGTAACCGGATCAATTGAGTATAACACCTACAAAAGTAGAAATAGCAAGATAAAATTTTATTTATTTCCTTTCTGTGTTGTCGTTGATTCTCGTTTTGATTTGGTACAGGATAATTTTCGTCCTGCTCCAAAAAGTGCAACACATAAAGAAACATTAACAATGTTAAAAATTAATGTCAATCTATGTTCGTTCTCATGATAATATTTTAACACCAGAAAAGTGTTAAGGGAATTTAAGGATTTCATCCTTCCCAACAGAAGGAGAAATTTACAAGATTTCCTATACAGGAGAACGTTATTGTTCTCAATAATTTGGAAGAAATTGAAAAATCAACAACTGAACTCTAGCAAATAGTGTTACAAATTTCATTGAAAGATCTCGACTTTATCTATCGTCTTGGTGTTCAAAACAAAAATAAAACTCGACCTATCAAAATTGGATTCTGGAAAAATTTACTTGAAAAAGCGAATGCTTTTGTCGATAAGTTAGGTTAGGTTATATATGGGCTGACAGTTGATATTGTTACCGTCACACTTAGATCAATGTAGATCCCTTGTAATACCCTAAGAATGTTGTAAATTCTGAAAAAGTGGTTTAACCTATGAATTCTATGGTTAATCGAACCATTTGGTGGACTTGATAAAGTTCAATAGGCGATTGCCTGAGAGTTCAGATATGTCTTCTAGTTCATTGAAGAAATAGTTTCCTAAGAATTTTGGAGCTGGATAGTGGCATAGAAAGTGAGCCGTATTTTCGTGCTCTTCCTCATCGCCACAGCCTCTGCATATGTCGTACGTACTAAGCCCCATCTTCTTTTTGTGGTAGCCAAGTAGGTTATGTACCGTTATCACACCTATGAGGAATCTTAGGGACGGTTTATTGAGAAGTAAAATCTTATTTGAATTTTTCTTGTCATAATGAGGCCAGAGTTTCCTGGTGTTACCGCAGGTTTCTAGAAGGTTCCATCTGTAAAGTCTTTGCTTTTGTCGATGGTAAAACATCAACAGCAGAAGAAAGAACCCAAATGAAAGCTCTATAATGATGACCTTGAAGAAGATGCTGAAAAATCAGATAAACGGAGGAATTCGTCCAAAAAGTACAGTAGACCACCAACAAAAAACAAATTTTTCACATCGCCACCGCCTGATGAAATAGATACGTCCTCAAATAAACCGTCAATATTAAATGGTTACCAATTCGATGTTGATAACTTCGAAAAAAACAAATAAATCAATAACAACTATAACGAACAATCCACCACAAGAACTGCCAAAACCCCAGCAAGCCAATTAGTAACGAAAATATAAATCAATGATGAAAAAACTGAAGAATAAACGTCCAACCCGGTCGGCAACCGTGGAGGATTTCGGCCAACACCCCCCTTTAATAAATTTGGGGAAAGCATCGCACTAAACAAGAAACATACAAACAATAGCAACTAAACCCTTATAAGTAGCAACCCTTAACACACTAACTCTTCAAGGTTAGGTTAGGTCAGGTTAGGGGTGTGGCTGTCTATAGATGTTGCTGACTCAGTTAGACCTCAAGGGTTTATTGTGATACCACTAAAGCAGTTAATCATGGGAGGGTAATGAACTTAAACAAACCATTTTGTACTTTTAATAAAGCTAGAGAGACATTTTGTGTCGATCGAAGAAGGGATTACCAAGAAGGTGTTGGACAGTTTCCTCTTCGTCCTCGTCCATGCAGCTTCTACAGAAGTCGTTTGCGTAGAACCTTAGCCTCAAAGCATGTCTACCTATGGGGCAGTCTAGTGTTATGACTCCAACTGTGGAGCTTATACTTTGTCTGCTCAGGGAAATCAAGCCTTTTGACCATTTCAGGTTTATGCTTGGCCATATTTATTTGGTTGCTAGGCAGGTGGTACCCTGTGCCTGTGACCATCTTGCATTTGTTGTTTCTTGAGCATATTATTTGAGAAAATATTTGCATGTAGTTAGTGGTGTCGTAATGTTATGTCTTTGTCTAATAGTAGGTAGAAGTGTTCCGTTTTTGTTGGGCTCATCGGATTTGCAATTTCCCGGGATGTCTCTGTGGGCCGGCATTCAAATGAGGTAAATTTTAAATTGTTCTGTCATCTGAATTAGAGGTGATCGACAGTCGACAGGACAGATTGGCGGTGCGGCTAATCTACCACGTCAGGCGAAGAACCGTCGATTGGCGGCTCCTTAACAGTCGAGACGTCCTCGCACAAGACGGAGCAGAGCTGCCTCAGTAGGGCTGTGTCCGAACGGGACCGAAACGATAGGGTGAAGCAGGAGAACCAGTTCTGGTGGCTTCAGTCAACACTTGACAATGGGCAGTCGGGGTGGGGTTTTGTGCCTTGGCCGGCTTACATACTTGTTTTAGTTTAAGGGTTTTGGGTTTAGGTTTAAGTAGAGTAGGCTTGGTGGCACACACATTGACAAAGACAACAAATAGGAACTACAAAACATAAAAAATAAATACAAAAAAAAAATAAAAAAAAAAAAAATATAAAAAACAAAGAAAAAGAAAACAACAAAATATATATATATATATAAAAAAAAATGAAATAAAAATGAAAGAGATCTGCTGCTGTGGTTGTTCTAGTTTGTAAGTAGTTGTTAGGTAGAATAGGTAGTTTTAGTTAATTTTAAGTTTTATTTTTAAGGACCTAATTTTAAGTAGCATGTAAGAAAAAGAAAAAAAAATAAATGACATAATGTTAGTTTTTCTAAATTTTCTAACAAGAAACAATCAATAAAATTTAATAAAATAGTTTAAGGCCGAAAGGCATTAATTTTAAGTTGATCATGAATACCTTAGAGCACCCGGTTGGGGCCAGTAAGTTAAATATAAGATTTTTGATAATAAGCTAGTTTGAATTCCTTTGTCTAGTAATAAGTAGTTTTAAGTTATAATGAATAAAAAAATGAATTTTGAAAAAAAAAAAACAGTCGTGGACTATAAGAGAGTTTGTGGAGACAGACGCGTGAGATTTGAGAGCGGCTTGGCTGTCCGAGAAAATACATATAGCCTTGCAAAATATAACGTTTTCTTTGAGCTAGGATAGTGCCTCTTTAATCGCCATTACTTCTGACTGGAACACACTACATTGATTGGGAAGTCTATATAAAAGACTGAGATTCAGTTGTTTCGAGTAGATACCACTTCCAATGCCGTAGTCGGTCTTTGAACCGTCTGTATAGAAGTGTATCGTGTTTTCCTCCAGAGGTCTTTCTTCTTCCCAAGAAGATCTTGAGGGGATTGAAACAGGGAAGTTGTTATTGAATATCATTCTTGGGGTGGTAAAGTGTAAGCGATCTGGGGTAGATCTGAAACTGTCTAAAATGGAAGTATCACCAGTGTTGTTACCATTTTGGAGAAGAGGTCAAGAGGTGTTAGGTTTAAAAGCACCTCCAAAGCTACTGTTGGTATTGATCGAAGTGCTCCCATGTGGCTGCTTTTCCATTAACATTATCTGATTTAGAAAATAGCAAAGAAGTTGACTCATTAGGTACTGACTTCAGCAAGGTCTTTGATAAGATATCCCATAATCTCATTCTGTTCAAACTCAAAAAGCTTGGCTTCCCATCAGTTTTCTTCTCTTGGATCTCGTCTTACTTATCAGAGCGTCAATACAGAGTTGTATTCAGGAATGGAATTTCTGAAATAATCAATGCAACACCTGGTGTCCCACAAGGAAGTCATCTTGGCCCTCTAATTTTCATTCTTACTGGCAATGACGTTGAAAAAATTATTAATTATTCTGAGCTTCTTATCTATGCAACCGAGATGAAAATTTAAAAACAAATCTCTTGTTGTATGGACGCGGAACTGCCCTAAGATAACATAATTCTTTTTCATATTTGGTGATAAAAGAATTTAATTGAATCGAATATTAGCAAATGTCAAACTATAACGTACTCTCGGAAGCGCATTCCAATGACTAACAGGACTCCCATTTGAACTTCAACTCTCATATTGACCAAATTATACGTAAGGCTAACTCCACTTTAGGGTTTGCGAAACGTTGGTCTAAAGAATTCTGTGATCCGTATATTAAAAAATCTCATTATATAACTTTTGTCAGACCAGAGCATTCACATTACAAGTCTGGTATCCCAACTATCAACTACACATTCAACGTATTGAAGCCTTCCAGCGCAGATTTATTCAGTTTGCCCTGCGTATTTATGGTTCAGCTTGGGAAGATCCCTTTAACCTTCTATCCTATGAAGAGCAACTGATGTTGTGAAATAAATGCTGACCTTGTCTTTATACATCAACTAGTGAATGGTAACATTGATTGCCATACCCTATTTCAAAACATTTCTCTATGTATAAACCCACGCCGCACACTGGGGAAATTAGTATGGGAGTGCGGAAAAAATTCTATAAAAAGTGAACCACTTGATGGATTTGGATGACATTTTCAGGAATGCTAACTTGGCACGTAAGAAATCAAAATAATAAATTACCGCCTACTGCCACGCCCCTTATTAAAAAAAAAAAATTCTCAGAATTATAAAAAAATTAAAAAAAATCCATAAAAAATTTTTAAAATGCTATAATATATTACTATAATATAATATTTGCCATCGCAAATACAGATTATAAAATGAAACACAAGAAAGTGTGGTGGAAAAATAAAAAAAAAAACACTTATTGCATTTTATTGAAATTTTAGTCTTACTGATCATGCTTTTTCATGGTAAAAGAAGGGTAGTGGTTTGAGATTTAGGGGTCAGATGTCACCATCAATATGTTCATAACATCCTGATTCGTTGCGATGCGGCTACATTTCCGAGAATGTCTAAGTCGGTATTTTTTATAGTCCTTATTCCGACATTCTTGAGCCTCTTCAGACAATGTTCCAACAGGAAAAATACATTTTTCCACTATTTCTTTTCCATGTATCAGAATTTTGTGAAGAGTGGCTGGCATATTGTACCAATGGTACAGCTCAACATACTTTTTGGCGGTATCCATACAAAAATCCCAAATTTGTCTGGGTACCTGGTACCTACTTTTTTTTAAGATCTACAGAACAGTATCATGAAGATGTTACAAGTTCCATAAAATGTTTAAAAAACAAGTATTTTGCATTTACCTTTTCTAAAATTGAGAATAAGAACGTTTGTACACTTGGTCCACAACACATTCAATTTGGATATAATTTACTTGATGATTTTAATCTTCCAAGAAATTTTATTTCATCTGTGTCACATTCTATTAGCTTACTGCTTAAATCTTTGTATGAAAATGAAATCGTAAAACTTTCCATTATGTATGTATAATTATTTCTAATCAAGAAAATCTTAAAATCACTTTTCCACAAATTATTGACTTCAAAAGATTTCAATAAATGTGTTTGCAAAAGATAAACGGAAATTTTTTTTTTTGAGCCAAGGTCAAATTATCATGCGTACATTTTTGTAGTAGATTTGAAAAAAATTACACATTACATTCAAACATTTTTTGTTTGGCAAATCTACTCTTTTTTACTTATATTGTATTATACTCAAATGCATTAGCATAGATAAGAAAGCTTTTCGTTGAATTTAAGAAAAAAAATGTGATTGTTAGCCAAAGATGTACCATAGCTTTTAAACGATAAGTTTTAAGAAAAAAGTGTCTTCACAAATTGTATAGGAAATTAAATTTTCTACAACTTTGTCGAAGATGATTTTTCTCTATCATTAAAATTGAGAAAGCTATGAGCAGCTTCTTAAATTCATTAAAAACAAAATGGCGGTGCATCCGGTCAAATTTTTAGTGAAATTTTTTAAAAATATTGTTTGACTATTGATGTACTTCCATATTTTCGGTCAAAAATCCAAAAATAATTTACTAAAATAGATTTTGTAACACAAACAAAACTTTTTTTTGAAATAATAGCCATTTTTAGTTTATTTTGTGACTAATTGCAGTTTTCTATCTGCAATAAAATACAGAGTGGCACCTAGTGGCACCTAAATTTGGTACCTATCGAAAGATAAACTTGAAAGGATTAAGATGACACTAGTCTCTGACTGCAGGCAAATGTAGCTAAAATTGTATGTCCAAAAATATAAAAAAAATTAAAAATTTTTTAGTGCTTTCTTAAAATAATCATATAATGAAAACCAAATTTGAAAAATCATTTTTTTCTTCGGTTTAATATTGAGACAATAAAGTTCGTTAAGAAAAAAATAAAGGAAAATATTGGGGCGAAACCAAAAAACAAAAACAAAAAACTTTCGCCTAAAAGCTTTTTTACCATATAATCAATACCACTAACAAGTTATGTCTTTAAAAAGCTGTAAAAACGAAACCAATGGTCCGATTTCAATAATTCTTTCTGATTTAGGTGCAGATTTTATTCTGGAATCT
>CAKKXW010000004.1:63191417-63209535 GCA_920937365.1 Sphaerophoria rueppellii | reverse complement strand
GTACGGGTTCATCTCAAAAATATTTACCAATACTTTGATTGACCACATCTTGCATAATGGTGTAATACACATATATACTTTTGTTGATCATGTTACTTCATCTCAATAGTTTGCGCAAATATTTGTAATCCAATTCAATTTGATTAGTGTCTTTAACATGATCACAACTTCGAGCAACCAATTCAATTGTGGCAATGATTTATTCGCAAAACGTTTCTGTACACAGATGTGCCAGATGTATTTGAAAGCATTCAGTTCTCTATCAGATTGGCACTTGCAATGACAATAACTATTGAATCAAGGTCAACAAATTTCTGTTTGTGGCTTAGAATTGAGCACACCATGTTATCAAATTATATTAATTACATATTCCATCAACGTTCACAACATTATAAATAAGCCTCTACCTCTCACATACTCATATACCAGAAACGCACTCACTAAAAACCATAGGATATACATACATATGTAGGTTTTCATACTCTAGAAATTTCATACATCAAAACAACGTTTGCCGGGTCTGCTAGTTCAAATATAATTTCATATCTTCACTGACATTTTTTTTTCGATCGAATAAAAATATTTGTCACAATTCTCAGACGAAATTGAGTATTCGTATATTGATCTTTTTTTTTAGAGTGCGAAACATAAATTTTTTTAGCATTTTAAACATTTGAACCATTTGTGATTTGAAAAGTATACATTTTATTGTTGCTAAACCTTCTACCCTAAAACCTCTTGCATTTAGAGAAAAAATTGGGAAAATCGGTCAATCAGTGTGCCCGGTTAGCGAACGAACACAAAAATTAGGCTGTTCTTTTATATATTTATATTTATATTATTATTTATTTATCTATTTATTTATTTACTAGCAGTTGCCGTCGACTTTGTCCGCCTCTACCTCATCCACCGGCCAGAGCTGCGTCTTCGACTTGTGCATCATGCCCGCATGGGAATTTTGTTGCGAAGTTTTTTTTAAAACAGTAGATCCTCTCTAAATCGAAATTGTTCCTCACTCGAAGCCTTCATATATGCAAAATTTTCCCCGTTTTAGATACACTCTTCACTGATGCTTTGCTCTTATTATTCGTAACTTATTAGCGTAACATTGTTAAAGCTTTAAAACGCAGAAAATTAACAATTTTTGCCGTTTTTTCACATTTTCCATTGATTCTTCGCTCCTATTGGTCACAGCTTAATGTTAAGTAGCCTAAAACCTTAATGGACTATCCAACACAAAAAGAATTATACCATTCGAACCAGTAGTTCCAGAGATTACCGCGTTCAAACGAACAAACTCTTCAGCTTTATACAGAGTGATTCACGAGCATTGTGCGAAAAAGCTAGAGCGTGTAGGTTGAGTTGAGACAAGAAAAACATCGTATGGGAGGGGGGTCTATTCCCCCCCGTTTAGTCGGGAGGGGCAATTTTCTGAAAAATTTACTTCTTTTATAAAAAAAAAAAATATTAAAACTCAACAGCTTCGTTTAAAACACCGTGTTGTGCCTTTTTGGAAAGCCAGAAACATCTTCCTTCATTTTGTTTTCAAATTAAATTGTTTTAACGAATAGTTTAAAAAATATTTATTTTCTAATTCAAAATTTTCAAAAAAATAAACAAAAAAATCATTTTTGAACTAAGTTTTTTTCAAAATTTTATGTAATTAAGTACTAATTTTGTTTTAAAAAATTCAATGCCATTGTTAATTTTTAGTCGAAAACAGAAAATCGGATGCAAAAATGTCTTTTCATTTTTGAGAAATAAAAACAAATATTAGTATAGATTTATTTATAGATTAATTAATTTAATTTATTCATTTATTTCTTTGTTTATTTATTTATTTACTTATTTATTAAATTATACTCTTGTTATATATTCATTTTTGTATTTATTCTTTTCTCTTCATTTGTATTTTTTCCGTATCTTTATTTACTATATGTAAGTTTTTTTTTTTTTTTGTAATTGTTTGCTTGCAATCATTTATCTTTATTGCACATAAATGTGAAACTTAAAGCTTGGTTTGAAAACAATGCTTCACCACCCACCCTTTTCCTTATACGTACTCTACCAAATTATTTTTATGAAGGTTTTTATGTAGATCTTCCTTCTCGTCATTTACTTGTTTCCTCATTTGTTTACTTGTATAAAAAATATTATTATTATCAGTAGTAAGGTAGATTTATACCATAACTCTGTACATTGTGCAATATAGTCTAAGAAAAATGTAAAAACTATTTCTGCTACAATTAAAAATACAAATTCAAAAATGATTCATTTAAGTGAAGGTTTTCAGTTCAATTTCATTCAACCATTTCATAACTTTAATTTTTGTTTTCAAGTTTCATCGCCTTCGTGTTATCTACAAAAGAAAAGGTAGTTTATGGCCACGAGTAGGATTCCAATCCCACGTTCTCTGTAACAGCCCACTCACAAACACCAAAATTTCCAAATATTCTTAAAACCAAGTTCTAACGTTAGACCAAGATTCACTAGATCTAGTTTTAAGAGTATTTGTGAAGAAATTAGGCGTAAAATGCCTAAATTGAGTTTCGTTCTATACGGTGAGTGTGCATTTTTCAACAAAATTAACTCTTACTGAGTGTAGTGTAATATAAGCATAGTAAATAGTATAAGGGTAGTGTCCGTAGCTTAGTGGTTAGGTGCGTTGGCTGCTAAGCAGAACGTCTTGGGTTCGAATCCTACTCGTGCCCAAAGTTTTTATTTCATCTTTCACGGACACTGCCTCTTGCGAAGAACTGACAAAACTTCCAAGAGTATCATCTGTCATGAAAAAGTGCTTCTCAACTTTGCCGTTCGGAATCGGCGTTAAATTGTAGGTCCCCTCAATTCTTCACACGCACCCAGAGAATTGTTGATGAGAGTAAGCCACTTAGGCCTTGGCTCTTCAAGAGCTGTCGCGCCACTCTATTTATTTATTTATTTTTTTAAATAGTATAAGGAGCTTCAAGTCTTCACGTAATATTTCAGTTTATAGTTGAACCCATTTCACGCAAAATCAGCACTCAGACTTTGTTAGCCGTCAAAATCTCAGCCATGGCCTGGATGGAAATCTGTTGTTGTGTCTACAGAAAGACAAAAAAAACAATCTTAGTTTCTGGAGTCGCTCCAAATCTCAACAGATCACCTGCAAATTCACTCCAAGGGTAAAAATTATAATCCATCAAAATCCCAGCCATCCTTCGATGAAAGCTTGCAGTTAAGGTGTCTATAAAATTTCTTACAATCAAATGAGAATCGTTGCTACTTCTAAAAAGGAAAATATATTATTTTGCTAGATTTTATTGTTGTTATAATGCAGAAAGGATAAAAGGATTGAATGTTTCGATAGATTGCGAAATAAACGTGATTTCTTTGAGCAAATTTGTTTTTGACATTTTCAAAGTAAATAAAAAAATCAATAAATCAATACTAACAGAATAAAAACAATTATTATTACAAAATTATTTAAACAGTTTAATGAAAAATACATGTAAATATGTATCAATAACGTGTAACTTAGTGACTTGAAATGTTAACAATATTTGCGTAGGAGAAATACACGCAGTAATTCTTTCAAGTACAAATTCTACTTTTTCATCAACTTGCAATTTTATAAGCGAGATACAGAAAGGGCGACAGATGGCTAAGGCCAGCCCTGTGTACACATAGTTAGAATTGAAGCGATTCAGAGAAGATTCTTGAGTTTTTGTCTCCGTTCTCTTCCTTGGTTTCGTGGAATTACTCTGCTCCCGTATACTCAAAGACTTTCTTTCATTACCCTGCCTTCTTTTTCAAACCATACGAAATACCTACAATTTTTTTTCATAGTAAAATTTTTTTTTTTAATTTTTTTTTATAATTTGCAATTATGCCAGAGGCACAGTGAGTGCATTAGGAAGAAGAGAAGGGGTTGGAAAGGAGGTATCGGTTTACATTGGTCTATAATTCTTGAACACTGCAATGACTGGGAAAGACATAGTGTGGAAGAGAGTTCAACATTCGCGTAGTATGGCTAAGAAATGATTCCCTATTCTTGAGAGTACGTCCAAAGTTGGGCTCGAGAGTAAACTGATGGGCATTCCTAGAAGCGCGAGTATTACGGGCGAATTGTTTGAGGGGGGGAATGCACCTGGCTATTTCACTAGATTAATTACCGTAAAAGTAGCGATAGAACAAGAAGAGACCTACGTTACGTAGGTGGTCTAAAGGAAAGAATGCGTCAGTGATCTCTTTACCACCAATCATTCTTACAGCTCTTTTTTGTATTAAATCCAAGAGGCTTAAGTTAGTAGCTGGAGCACCAGCCCAAAGGTGGGAATTGTACTCAAGCTTTGGACGGATATATGTTTTGTAGATAATAGCCAGATCAGACGGGGAGAAACATTTCTTGCATTGTCTTAAGAAACCCAAACATCTTGCGGCATTTTTGGCGACATCGCGTATGTGCTCGGTTCACAAGAGGTGGTCAGTAATGCACATACCGAGAATCTCGAGATGTTCGGTCTCATTGATGCAAGTGCCACTCATGGACATTGGCAAGGGGGGTATATCTCGCAGTTGCAGTTCCACATCTGAAGAGGAGGGATGTGAATCTGGGAACGAATATGAAAAACTAAGGGTACTATCGTCAGCGAAACAATTTATTGGATTAGAAGTAACAGACAAGAGATCATTAATTAAAATGAGAAAGATGGTCGCAGACAAAACGCAGCCCTCTGGCACACTAGCACTTGAATCTGTCCAATACAACTTGTATTGAACGGTTCGAAAGAAAGTTTCTAATCCAACGAAGAAGCGATTCATCTATTCCGAAGGTACGCATTTTCTATAAAAGAGTAAGATGCCAGACATTATGAAATGCCTTTGAAATATCAAGTGCAACAATCTTACTTTCTCCAAAACGATGTAAAGATTTGTTCCATTGTTCGGTGAGATAAACCATCAAATCACCAGTGGACCTGTTGCTGCGAAAGCCGTACTGCCGATCATTAAGAAGCTTTCCATCTTCGAGATATTTCTTAAGCTGATAGTTTATCATGACCTTAGAAAGAAGGGACGTAAGTGCAATCGGACGATAATTGGAGGGAGAAGACGATTCGCCTTTTTTGGGATTGGTTGGGCAAATGCTGTTACCCAACTGCCCTTAACGAGCCCAGAAGAGTAGGATAGATGGAAAAGCTTACGTTTTGCCAGCGTGGAAGAACAACTTTTCAGAACAATAGCGGGGATACCATTCGGACCAGCGGATTTATGTATGTTGAGATCCTTTAAGACTCTCGCCGCAGCACGAGTGCGGAAGAAGATTTGTCCCATTTATTGACGCGCTCAAGAACTGGATGAGTCATGACACTTTCTGGCAGCGAAGAGTTGGCGGCGAACTGCCAATCGTTTTCCCGATTGAGCTTACAACTGGAGTGTCATTGTCAACGAGCGTAGGGACCGAGGAAGAAGAAAAATTCTTCATATTTTTAGCAAATAAATGGAGCTATATCATCGCCATCGGTTCTTCTTCATTTCAATTCCAGTTTCAGTCAGTCAAGCATACGACTACAAAGACCTATTAACCAAGTTTTTAGCATAGCCCTCTTAATCAACTAATTGATTTATATAATAAATTTCATTTTCTTATTGACTCACCAAATGACAATTTAAAAAGCCTTAAATTCAAAACATTGTTTTATAACAGTTTAAATTTAATTTAGATTTTTTATTTATTTATAAGCATGTTTCACGTTAGTATTTAACGAAATTAAATAAATAAATGGAAATACACATATCCTAACGTCCAGGTCGGATTAGGGTTCCAAAGCTGTCTGTTCGCTTGAAATTACATTGAAATTTCTTTTCATTGTATGTTGACTTTATTTTGCTAGATTAATGTCGATGTACATCCCCTTTTTTTTCCCTAATTGTGACCGAAATTGTTCGAGACATCCGTAGGCATTCTCATCTTCAATTAATTATCGTGCAACTTAAAAACGATTTTCAAGATTTCAATTTCAATATATATGCTCCGTATCATAATTTGATATTCCTCACAGCACTGTAAAAAAAAAAATTCTGAACTGCTACTGATAACCATTGAATAAGAAATACAGGAAGTGGTGTTAGCTACATGTTCAGTGTACGTGAGTGAAGCAACAAAAATGTCTGATGATGTCAATTTTTGGGATCTGTGTTGTCAATTTTCGGGGCCTATGCTGTCAAACTTTGACTGTGTTGTCAGTCGAGTTCAGGGGTACATTATTTTGTGGTGTGCACGGTTGTTTTGAATAGTTCTTCCATCGTGTTTCGAAACGTTTTTATTTGTTGATTGTATTACAATCAACTAGAAAATACTTCTATGTTTTCCCCTTGCCAATATTTGAGTCCCTGTCTATTGTGAATTATATCTTCAGGAATTTGAATGGTCTAAAATACATACCTTGACAATTTTGAAAATTTACGAAAGCTGAATGGAAAAGAGAAAAGTGGATAGAAGTTCTTAAATTGGATGGAATAAATTCTAAGTGCGTTGTTTGTTTATAACACTTTTTTGAAACTGATTTTATGCTTGATGGTGCAAGAAAAAAAAGAAGGTTATTTATTTCCGCAATGCTATGATAATGATATTTAACGCTCGTTCAAGTTGTTCATAGAATTTGTTTTTAAAAACGATCCAAATAGACGTCTTTTAAGCTGGCAAACCAATATGGGCACAAACGATTGGGACCTTTACCATAATAATATGTTCTTTATGTGTTAATTATGTGTGCAATTCTCGTCTTTTGTGCTGATCAATTTGTTTGTATACATAAAATTATGCCAGCTTCATATGCACATTCGGGCGTATATGTGTTTTCTTATCCCGTAAACTTCATCGGTCATCATTCTTCTTAGTTCTTAGCCCTTTATAATCCAAGTTCCATCTTTTATTGACACTAAATTTATTTTGTGTAATGACTAATGAACGTATGAAAAATGAGATACAGAAAATGCGCAATATTCTGCGCAAACCTAGAAGGTAAGTATTAAGTAACTTGCTTATGGTTCATTTTGCATAAACAATAAAGTTCATTCAAAGGAGAGCAGCCTTGTATTTGTGTACTCGTATTTTGTATAGTCGTATTCGTATACATTTTTTACCGACAGTCTATTCTCCTGGTAGGTACAAGTTTAAATAATGTAATCAGCCTGCGCCTTGAGTGTGCTCATGTGAAGTTTCGGTATTCCGGTTTCTAAATACATTGCATAAATCGGTGTATTTTGCGGTAAGTTGAAGAGTTTTCTCAAAAAATTCCTCTGAAATTTTTCTATCACTTCGTACTCATCTGCACCCCAGACTTAAGAAACCTAGCAGAGAGTTGATTTCACTACGGCATCAAATATTTTATATTTGCCTGAAAGGATTATTCTGTCGTTTGAAAAAACATTTTTCCATGATAAATTCAACGAGCTCTGAGAGGTTCTGCCTTTTTCCATAAGGTGTTTGTCGAAATTTAGGGTTGAACTTAGCTTTATACCTAAATACTTAATTTCTTTGGATATTTCTTAAAGTTTTCCATTAAAGTACCATGAATTTCCGCTAAGGTTTCGTGAGAATCGTGAGAAAATCATTATTTTTGACTTGTCTGTATTAAAAGATAATCCCCACCTATCACAGTAATTTGCTAAGCGATTTATCATCAACTGTAGGTTTTCTGGAGATTCCGACAACAGGATAAGGTCATCAGCGTACAATAGTACATTTATAACAGAATCAGATATTCGTATTCCTCCAGGTAAGGCGTTTCTATGTCATCTATGAACAGTGAAAATAACAAGGCACTGAGTGGACAACCTTGTTTTACTCCGGTACATGTTTGAAACCATTCTAAAAATATCTTTCCATCCCAGACTGCTGCATTTGTAACTGTATACATCGCTTTAATTATTTTCAAAAACCTCGAAGATAGACCCAATTGTGAGAACTTATAGAAGAGTGCACTTTTGTTTGCAAGGTAAAAGCCGCTTTGAAGTCCACAAAGAAAGAATAAACTTTTTTGTTCCTTGCTTGAAAAGCTTTTATGATTGATGAAAGAGTGAAGACCTGGTCTATTGTTGAAAAGTTTTTTCTAAATCCAGCTTGTAGATTAGACAGAATGGCCCTTAGTTATAAACATACGTAAAGTCGGTTTGAAAGTCACTTTTTTTTAGATTTAGAAAAGCTGCTTTTAACATTTCGTAGTAACAGTTCAAATTTAACAAAAGTCTAATTCTTCGCAATCATTGTGACTCTTTCGTTATTGTGAACTGACAGTTTCACTTTTGAAGTTGACAAATTCGCAAAACGTATTATTGTGACCTTCGAGCTTACGTCAGTTCTGGGTCACACGCGAAAAGCTCTATTGTGATTCTATCATTTTAAATTTAACTTAGGTACAGGTGAGCTGCTTCTAACCATATTTTAAGTTTAGAATTGAGATGTATGTTTTATTACTACTGATTTTTTATTAAAATCGAATTTTGGCTAAATTGGGTTCTATTACTAAGGGCCAATGTTTTTTCTTTGGACCCATTTTTCAAGCCTCTCTACTAGTAAACCGCAGAATATTTTTGTTAACACATTCAAAAACGGTAATTTACAGCGATGTCTAAGGGACCCTTTTTGTGTATTGGAAAAATTACCGTCTTCTTAAAAGAGGAGGGGATGTCAGCATTTGAAAAGATTTTGCTGAAGAGTTCCATTATTTTATTAATGCATGTGTGAGGAGAATTTTCATAAAACTCATACGGAATCCCATCTTCACCTGGTGCCTTTCCATTTTTCGCTTTTTCCAGTACAGCTTTTATTTCTTCTATTGTTATCTCACCATTTAACGTTTAATCAAGACCATAAGGTTCTGCATAGCAGTAATATTGGATTGGGTTATTCCCTAGAAGTCCTTTAAAGTGTGCAGCCAGACTTTCTGTAGATAAACCTGTGCCAATTTTATGAGTAATTCCGTTAATTTCTCTAGCTATCTTCCAGAATTCTTCCGAGTTTTTCGTTTGACCTAGTGAAAGTGCTTGCTTATTTTCATATTCGATTTTCTTTTTGTGACATATATCTTTGTAAAGAGCATTCGCTTCATGGTAGCATTTTGTCAAACTACAATTTCGGGAATTTCGTGCAATTTTTAAAAGAGAAAAGAATTTCTGGCGCGTTTTCCAACATTCCTTATCGAACCATTTTTGTTTAAACTTTGGAGTTTGGACAAGTGTTGTTTAAAATTGTATTCGATGTCGAGCATCTAATATAACCTATTAGTTGGTTTGAATGTCTTCATACAAAGCCTACTCCATACATTTCTTAAGTAAATCTTAGATTCTAACTTGCGGTTGGAAGAAAAATTGAACACTAATTTAGTCGTTGATGTTAGATTGACAGTTATTTTATTACTAACTCAAGTATTTATGTTGTATGGTGTTGATCTTAACGTGACATTGACTCAAATATTCAACTACTCTTGAATTAATTGATTCCAAAACGATTACCGAGGAGTCAATCGGACTCGGCTTACTCATCGTCGTAATTAACAAAAACTCTATTTTTGAGGTTGTTAAAAATAACAAGAACAATTGATACAAAAAAGCGTAAGGTTCTCAAAAAAAAAGTTAAAAGAAGCGTAAAAAAAAAATTAAAAACACGTATACGCCCGAGTGTACATATGAAGCTGACATAATTCTATATATACATACAAATTGATGAGCACAAAAGTCGCGAATTGCATACATAATTAACACATGAAGAACACATTATTATGGTAAGGGTCCCAATCGCTTGTGCCCATATTGGTTTGCCAGCTTAATAGACGTTCAAAATAAACGTGATGAATTACGGATGAAAATGAAGAAAATGTAGTGGAAAATAAATAAAAATTAAACATTAAAAGCCGTGCATGTGCACCTTTAGTGTTAAAAAAAGAATTGAGATTGAAAAAAAAAGATGAAGCAAAATCGATGAAATCTTGATTCAATCAAATTTCGCTTGCCGCCCGCCCCTGAGATTAACCAGTCAACTGCAGACCAGCCCTGTTGTAATGAGTTTGTGTTTGTGAAACTCACACCACTTAGAAAAATGCTTCACTTCTTTTCATAACACCCCTTCCTGTACTTCTTATTCAATGCTGATAACATAAAGAAGACTTATTTTTATATTTTCATTTTTTTTTTCTTGCCTCACAAGGGATATATGAATGGATGCTAGAAGGATATGTGAGTGTGTGTTTTTTCGTACGTAAACCACTTCATGAATATTGGGGTGTTATCTACATTATGATAATCTCATTTTGTTCGTCCTCTCATTCGTCCTTTTTGTCAACTCAGCATAAACCAAAAGCCAAGACCAAAGCCGAAACTGGTGCAAGAGTTAGTGGCATCCTCGTGAGTCGTCGACACCGCCTGTTGGTGGTTGCTCTGTTGGCTGAAGCAGAGGGAACAAAAAGCCAAAGCCGGTGAGTTAGCCTTTCTCTTTTTATTCGAGGACTTCCTATCAAAACCAAAAATAAAAAAAAAAAAAATAAAAAAAATATGTGGGCGTATGTATTAACGTCTGTATGTTGCACAACATATAGGACACACAAATATAGCAACCCCGGGCAGAGAGAATATATACAATTAAATTGTGAAAAATGAAAATTTAACTTAATATAACATGACATTCGTCTTTTCTTTTGCTGAACACTAGATATATACCAACCATATGTTGTTACAGCCATACTACAACCGACGACGCACGCGACGAGAAAAGACGGCCACCCGTATAGAACCCCATGCATATTGGCGACAAAAGTGCTGTTGGTGATGGATATGAAAGGACTCTTAGTGTTTTTCGTATTTGTAGCTTTGGATTCACATTCGGCATGCAAACAATTATGGAAATGTCTGTAAGAACGACACGACAGTGAACAAACGAATGTATATGCGAGAATTACGAATAGTGAATGCATACGAATGTTTTGAAATAACTTTTGAAAAATATGCATTTGCATCAGTCCTGCATGCCTGCCTCTGCCTCTCAATGATGGCATTTGAATGTGACAAAGATGGAGATGGAGAGCTAAAAAGACTGGCAGGCAGAACTGTTATATGTATGGATGTATATCAATGTGTGGTACTACTGCAGTGGAGTTCCTGAGACGACTCACACAGATAGCGAGAACATTTCACAAATACTAGACTAAAATGAGACCTTCCCGCAACATTCATTTCCAAATGCCATATTGTTAAATGTGAAAATGGCAATTGGAAGACGAATACGAAAACGAAGAAAGACTAACTCCGCTCCCACTTTGCGTTGGTGTCAGGAAAACGACGTCAATGACTACAATGAAAATGAGTGGCAGCTTTGCATTGCATTTGTCCACTTAATGATTTCCCATTTGCATTTACAAGTTTTCGTTCTTTCCATTTGTCATTAAAATTGAAATTCGAAATAATCTTTGGTTCCTTCATGCATCCCAGAGAGGAATGAGTTTGTGCTATCTAAAAATTTATTCAGAAACGAAAACGTTCGTTGTGTTGATGCTCATGTTAAACGGGGATATTATTAGGGATTTTTCACACTGTATTTGAAGTTGGTTCGTGGGTCAGGCATAGAACTTAATTTCGATTTAAGCTATAATGATAAGGTTTAGGAAAATAGAACGACATGTTTGCTACTTGAAATGTTTTCAAAAATGATGTACCT
Source organism: Sphaerophoria rueppellii (assembly GCA_920937365.1). NCBI lineage: Eukaryota > Metazoa > Arthropoda > Insecta > Diptera > Syrphidae > Sphaerophoria > Sphaerophoria rueppellii. The sequence continues at coordinate 63,197,846 of CAKKXW010000004.1, read as the reverse complement.
TAGTTGAGCTTACATGTCGGTCGTGACGAGAAACAGCATGACTTATTTTTTCATATTGACATCCTAGGACCGCCTCCGTAGTGTCCGTAGCTTAGTGGTTAGGTGCGTTTGCTGCTAAGCAGAACGTCGTGGGTTCGAATCCTACTCGTGCCCATAGTTTTTATTTCATCTTTCACGGGCACTGCCTCTTGATCATCCGTCATGAAAAAGTGCTTCTAAACTTTGCAGTTCGGAATCGGCGTTAAATTGTAGGTCCCCTAAATTCTTCACACGCACCTAGAGAATTGTTGATGAGAGTACCCCACCAAGGCCTTGGCTTTTCAAGAGCTGTCACGCCACTCTATTTATTTATTTTTATTTAAACAATAATAACGGAAAATAATTTCATCTCTGGCTGCCTCGGCTGGCCATGCAGTGCTGCCTACACGGTCTGTCCAATTTTTAAGCACATTATCAATTGTGTGCAGCTGTATTTCACCACAATGGCTTCACGAATATTGTCCTTTAAATCGTTAATTGTCTTTGGCTTGTCGGTGTAACACCTAGGCTAAAGACAAACCGCAGCGGACAAAACGTTTGCTTGTCGCAAGACAAAAAATCGTGTCGTACTCTACCCCACACCGAGGACGACAAAGACAAAATATTTTGTCCTTGTCGCATTCGGTGTGTTTTGCCAGCGGACAAACAAAAAAAAAAAACAAAAATCGAAAAACAATTAGGTTGCGTTTTCCCTATCTTGATTTTTATTTTGCTTCTTTATTCCTCGATGTATGGCATAAACACATTTATCTTATACTGCCGTCTATTTCTCGTGTACGTGAGACCAAACGGGATCCAAAAATGGAAACAAAAATGAACCACGTGGAGAGAGTCCCTACTAGATATACGCTGCAGACACATTTTGGAATTACATACGAAAAAATTTAGTCGAGTTTTCATGCGCACTTCTTTGAAACCACAAACATCCACACAAAAGAAATATCTACGTTTTTCTTAATTCTTATTTTTGTTAATTCTTTTTACCATTACAACAACATCCATACCAAATTGCACAAAATACAACAAGAAATATCGCAATAAAATACAAATCCAACTATGAGCAATCGACATGTCCGTTTGTCAAAACCTGTTTCTTTGTCTTGTTCACTTTGGTTTGTGGTTCTTCATAAGACGGTGCGTACTTTTAGGCGTCGACATTATTTCCGGGACTTTATGTCTTCTTTGGTGTGGTTTGCTCATACATAACCCCATGTATTTTCTGCAACCGACGAGCGGACAAGACTTTTTACCGCGTCGTGTCTTTTTCTGTGTGTGTTGCCTCATAAGAGCAATGGACTTGTGTCTGGGGAAGACCGAACAAACGTTTTGTCCGCTTCGGCACCCCACAATAATAGTCCAACGGTGTCAAATCGCAGCTCCGAGGTGGCCAAACGACATCAGCTCTGCGGCTGATAATGCGATCTTCAAAAACAGGGCACAAAACATCGAGCGTAGCTTCGGCTGTGTGGCACGTAGCGCCGTCCTGTTGAATCCAAGTTTTGCCAATATCCTCCTCTTCAATTTTCGTGAGCAAAATTCGTTCGACATGGCCCGATAACGATTGCCATTAACTAGTAACGTCCACTCATTGCTCATATTCGAAGAAAAATGGCCCGATTATGCCTCTGGATCAAAATCCGCACCAAACAGTGACTTGTTTTGGGTGTATCGGCTATTCAATGTATGCGTGCAGGTTTTCTGTGCCCCAAATGCGACAATTTTGCTTGTTTACATACCCGCCAAGATCAAAATGATCTTCATCTGAAAAGATGATTTTTTGGCAAAATCGGCATCTTCTCTGAGTCGATCGCAGGCCTACTTAGCGATGCGAAAACGCATTGGATGGCCGGTTGGCTGCAACTCCTGAACCAATTGGACTTTGTATGGCGTCATACCAAGGTCTCTATGATGTCTCCGAAATGTTCAATTGTTGAGAACGACGACGGTGAAATGATGTTGATTGCGCTTCACGCACAGCTACCACAGAAGCAATATTCTCGGGTGTACGCACGGTTTTTGGCTTTTCACGCTTTAGTTTATCGATGAGAATGCCAGTTTCTTTCACTTTTTTCACAAGATAACGAACATACGGAGCTGACGGTGCTTCTCTTCTTCCAATACCGCACGCAATTATCGCACATATTCTGGAATATTACCATGATTTTCAAAGTAATGTCGCAATATTTACCAGCGTTGTTCAAGCGTATAAACCACAGTACACAGAATACAAGGTATTATATTCCCGATTTCCTTCCCCCAAAGTTCGCGCATATGTCACATTTCAGAGACCAAATGTCAAAATACAACAAAAATTGTTGTTGTCTTATCGGCATTTCTTTTTGTGCGTTTTCTCACTTCTGTCATCTTGGTCTCTGAGAGATGCGCAATATAATACCTCATATTCTGTGTACTGTGGTATAAACAACCATATTCGTCGTCGAGTCGAGAAAACGAAAAAAAAAGAGGTCAATCCAATTCGAACGCCGCCGTTACAGAAAATGAAATGATTCTGGAATACTATTAACGAAAAATATAAAAGAAGTGGCCCGTTGTCATGTCATGTCGGTGCCAATGCCAAGTCAAAGTTCTTTAAAATGGGCCCCTTTTCCACTGCTTACAGGCTTCAACTCAACATAATACCCGCACTGTCAAGTTTCTCAGAATTTCAAAGTGTTCGAATTCGATACCTTCTTTTGTTAGTCAAAAGACATTCTAGAAATGCATTCAACTGCTTCAAAAATTTACTTGTGTTTGTGAATTCGTTTGTATTTAAAAATGCTGCTGTCGAGAACATAAATGCCGAGTTAGATCTTTTTTTTATTGACCATTGAAATTTATTGCCACCGCTGTCTTTTTTTACAATTAATTTGGCGCCTGAAATTGAAATGTAATGGCGAATGAAACGGAACAATACAGAATTTAAGTGCAGAGAATTGTTTTTAATGGTTTGCCATTTTTATTTTTATTTTTATTTTTTGAGTGTATTTGTCTCGTCATCGTGCGTCGGTCGTCCTCGTTGCTTTGCTTTGGCGTTTGATGATGATAGTTGGGCATTGAAACTTGTGGGTGACACAAGTTAAGTGCCCAAATAATATATGTCCAAGCAGAAAAAAGGAATGTAGAATGCTTTTATTTTTTTAGTCTTCTTTTTTGGTGTTCTCATTTACCCAATCAGAAAAAAAGCAGCAAAAAAAGTCTGACATGTAACTGTAATTTAACTCTGGTTGCAGAATATGTATACAAGGGCAACCGAGAACTGACACACAGAGGTTGATTTGACCCCTAAAACCGGAGCAGGGTGGGGTGATCGTTGGCGTCATCGCCCTGGATGTTGTCGTCGTCGTTCTGTCGGACTGGCTTTGACATATACAAACATATCGAGTATACGATTCTTCGCGTTACTCTAACTGTTTTCCACAACCGAATGAATTTTGTATTCGCATATGTTGATGCTTTTACTGTGTTGCAAGTTGCAGGTTACACCACATCACACGATATATTGATTAATTAAACTTGTACTAGTTTATCTATTCACAGGGATAGCAAATGTGATATATGGTGATATAATGGGCAAAATGAGCAAGGAATTTCATTTTGACATTGTTTGGCACTCAAGTATGGTACCTACAAAAGCTTTTTACTTTCGAACAAGGTCATTGCATTTCCAATCCATGCATAAAGGTAACAAAGGCAGCGAGAGCAATGATGTTGCAAATAAAAAAGAAACAAAATGAAATTTGGATTAACCGAAACCTAGATTTTTTTGTTGCTGATTGCAAAATAAAAGTTGGACAAATTAGTCATGGTCGTGAGTTTCGGTTAATATGGTTGATTTGGTTTGTTATTTGTCAGAGAATAGGTCATCTGAAATTTAAGTGCTAATTAAAAGAACATCAAAGGTGGAAGCCATTGCTCTATGCTATATTTGAAATGTTAAGTAAATATTTCTGCTTCGAAAATTTGAAAAAAAAAATAGAGTGGCACGACAGCTCTTGAAGAGCTCAGGCTTAAATGGCTTACTCTCATCAACAATTCTCTGAGTCCGTGTGAAGAATTGAGGAGACATACAATTAAACGCCGATTCCGAATGGCAAAGTTGAGAAGCACTTTTTTCATGACAGATTGATACTCATGGAAGTTTTGTCAGTTCATCGCAACAGGCAGTATCCCTGAAAGATGAAATAAGAACTTTTATGGGCACGAGTATAAACGAGTATAAAGCTATGTCTAGTTTTGGCATCCCTACCAAGCTCGTTCGCTTGTGCAAAATGACGATGGAGAACTCAAGCTGCTCCATCAAGGTCGGCAACGAGCTGACGGTATCTTTCGACGTCAAAAAAGGATTCAGACAAGGCGATGCACTGTCACGCGATTTCTTTAACATCGTTCTTGAGAAGATAGTGCAGAACTCCAACGTCAACAGCAGAGGCACTATCTTCCTAAAATCTGTTCAACTTCTTGCGGATGCCGATGATATTGATATAATGGGAAGAACACAGCGTGATGTCAATGGCACCTTTGTGAGAATTGAGGGAAAAACGAAGTATATGCTGTCTTCGAGGAAGGACACCCAACGCCGACAGCTCGGACAGAACGTCACAATAGACGCATATAACTTCGAGGTAGCAGAGGAGTTTGTCTACCTAGGCTCCGCTATAAACATGGGCAATAACACCATCGCCGAGATCAGACGAAGAATAACTCTTGAAAATCGCTGTTTCTTTGGGCTAAGAAAGCAATTGAGTGGAAAAGCTCTCTCTCGAGCAACTAAGGTAAAACTGTACAACCTACTCATCATCCCAGTCCTGCTGTACGTTGCAGAAGCATGGACTTTGACAAAATCGGATGCATTGAAGGGGAATGGCGAAGAAGGTACAACAGCGAACTTTACGGATTGTACAACGACGTGGAGGGTCAAGGTCCAGAGACTCAGATGGCTCGGTCATTTAGAGCGGATGGACACCAATGCCCCGGCCCGGAGAGCCTTCGACACTATTCCCGAGGGACATAGGAGAGGAAGACCGCTACTCAGGTGGCGCACTCAAGTGGATGAGGACCTCAATCAACTTGGAGTGCAAAGCTACAGACAGCTAGCTAAGGACCGAGCTAGCTGGCGGAGACTGTTGATTGAGGCCCCTGTCCACAACGGATTTTAGCGCCACCTTAAGTATGTTAGTATGGGCACGAGTATGATTCAAACCCACAACGTTCTGCTTAGTAGCCAATGCACATAATCACTAAGCCACGGACACTACTAAATAGGTACATACATATGTAAAAAAAAAAAATTGAAACGACTAATTGAATTCGAAGACTACTATTTTCCATTGGAAAGCTGCGGACGGAAGCACTATTTTCCACTCGCTCTATATGTATAACCCAGCTATTTCATTCGTTGGACATTTCCTTTTCTGGCACGATCTGTGTAAATCTACGGTTCTTTTTTAATCTTCGTCTCCGTTTTTATGTACATATGCAGATGAGACCTGAAATCACGGGAAGAATTTTTCTCTCGAAGTAACCTAAATCATTTTCATCGATCCATGTACCTGAAACATGATAACCGGGATGATGAGAGGCTTAAAGAGTAACCCTTAAGTTGGTCGAGAGAGGACTTAGGATACTAAACTATTGTTTTCTTTGTCCAAAGGAGCAGCAATTTGCAAGATTTGTTTGATTTCAGCGCTGGCAAATCCCAAGTAAGCAAAGCCCTCAATAATAACTTAGTTTAATCTTTCTCTATGCCGACGTTGATTCCAAGACATGTATTGTATTGTATTGTATTGTATTTTTATTTATTTATTCATTTTGCAAGTTACAGTAAATAAGATTATATATAAAGTTTGGAAGATTGAGAAAATAAAGATGAAGAAAATGGTGCAAATTAAATTATACAATCTTAGTAAATCCAGAAAAAAAAATTATAAACGAACAATATGTATATGTACAAGCAATTAGTGATCTTTCGAATAACATAATTTAGAATGTAACCGAAACAAAACAAATTAAGAGACACTCTTTAGCGTAGCTAGGGCTAGTGGCGAATGCTCATCATTAAATTAAAAGTAAAATAAATCAACATAGTTTTGTGCAAGGTGAAAGAAAGATAGAAAAAAGAAAACATCGAAATGAGTTACCATCTTATTTTTTTCATCAATAAATAGTTTATTTAAATAATTAAATTCAACAAGTTTTCAATTTGACTGTGATCGTGTTCAAAAAGCCATGATTTAACATTTTGAAGGAAACAAGACAAAATTCTTATACATCTTATGGAGAAAGGCAATTTGTTAAAAACTGAGGGAGCAACTATAGTATAGAATCTTCTAAAATGCAACTTATTATAAGAGGGGATGTTAGCTAAAAACATAGTATTTACTCGTAAATTAT
>CAKKXW010000004.1:63156509-63166809 GCA_920937365.1 Sphaerophoria rueppellii | reverse complement strand
TCAATCATGCATATCTCACAGAACGTCCATAACCTTCGATCTCGGTAAGACTAGCGGCATTACATAGGACTTTCCATCTGCTGATTCCCACTACCGTCGAAGGACACCCTCTTGGACATGAAACGAGTCCCACTTTTTTTTTTTATAAAAAACACACACTCAAGGGGTTTCTTATACCCTTATTATGCCATAGACACAGTGAGTGCTTTAGGAAAGAGGAAAGGGATTGGAGAGGAGGTGCCGGTGTACATTGGTCTTAAATTCCTCAACACTGCAATGATCGGGAAAGACAGAGTGTGGAAGAGAGTTCCACATTCGCGACAACGACTCTCTATACTTGAGCGTACGACCGAAATTCGGCTCGAGGGTAAACTGATGGGCATGCCTGGAAGACGGGTATTTCGGTTGAATTGCTTAAGGGGAATGCAGAATGCAACTGACTTTTTCAGTAGAGCAATTACCGTAGAAGTAACGGTAAAACAAAGAGAGACACGAATCGTTACGAAGGTGTTCCAATGAGGTGAATGAGTTAGTGATGTCTCTGTCACCAATCATTCTTACTGCTTATAGCAAGCACCATATTACGACCAATGCAATGGTTTGCCAACACAGGGACTGTTTTATACCACCGGCTCATCACTTAGTGTGGTGTTAGTTGTTAGTAAGCAAACATAGCATAACAAACACTCACATGAATGAAACAAAAACAAGACAATTAACAAAACAAGATTAATCCATAACTAATAATTCACACCATAATGTAAAGCGGTTAGTATCATTTTGAAGTAAAATGTGATCATTTGCAGAAGTTATATTTTTATATACATATCTTCATATCATCAGCAAAGATGAGAATTTTACTATTATTTACACATAACGGTGCATCATTGATAGCTAATATAAAGAGAAGGGGCCTCAGATGGCTCCCCTGCGGAACACCTGATTTGGCCAAGTATGATTTAGAGTAACTATTTCTGAATTTAACTTTATAAGATCTATTCTCAAGGTAAAAGATAATCCATGTAATTAAAAAAAGTGGGAAGCCGTAAGAGTTTAATTTAAACTTGACAATCTCATGAGATAGTTGACCAAAAGCCTTCGAGAAGTCCGTGTAAACACAATTAACTTTTTGGTCACATTCCAAAGCATCTAAGCATTTATTTAAAAAAATAACCAGATTAGTAACCGTGGATCGTTTCTGCATAAAGCCATGCTGTTGATTGCATATAAAATTCCTACAGTTGAATGCAAAATTGTCACACACTAATTGCTCAAACAACTTTGGAATACATGAGAGTTTAGGAATCGGCCTTTAATTACAGATATTGTGTTTATCAATTTTTTTATAAACGGGAGTTATAAAGACACATTTCCATACTGCAGGTAATTTACTTGATTGATCTCAGCAGTTTACAAACAATTGAATTTGCTTTTCCACCAACGGGGTATTTATATAAATCAAATAGGTTCGAGAAACTACTGGGTTCTTCCCGATGCTTAACGAAGTTCTCCTCTTAACCACTAGAGTATAGGGGAAACTCTAAAGAGTGCATACACAATTACTTACAACTACAAATAAAACTTTTGCTACATAACTATTCGGCCTTAAAACAAAAATTAGAGTGATAGAGATAAATAGTGTATCCACATTACAGTATGTACACATTACAATAATACAGATTGACATACAGAGATATAGAGAGGTAGAGTTATAAAGTGTATACATATTACAATAGGTTATTAAATTTTTTGAAGAGTGGAACATAAGCGATAAGAGAACTATTAGCATGCATAAAATGATTAAACTTGATACATAAATTAAAGAGAGACAAGGCTTTGATTAAAGTATGTGGAAAAGTGCACTGGAGAGAAAGCTGGACCTCCATCTCTGTTGACATTGTTGCTATTTTGATGATTTACATATAGTGATTCCAATACATTGAGACGTCGTCTGTTTGATTCCGGTTCTAATAATTTAAAGTTTGATGCATCGATTGAGTGTTTTACTGAGAGAATGTTATCCGCTAAACGCTTCCGTATGCTTCTTTGTTTTTTATATGACGTAGGTATGTTCGAAGGGTAGACACGTGCATTCAAGTAGACACAAACGTCCTCTAAAACCTCTGTCTATCAACTCCTACTCCCGTGGTGAACATCGGAAGCCCAGTGCCTTCAACCGAAGATTGGGTTCCAATCCCAGTTTGAAGTTGTTGGCGGCAGCAAAGAGAGAGAGGGAGAGGAGGTATGCGTCCACTAAGGCATGTCGGGGTGACTGCCCGGCCACATAAAGAAACTATAGTTCCGAACCACCAACAAGACTCGGATACGGACGGAATTAATGATGACGACCCACGCAAACGATTAAAGGACAACGAATTTCGGTTTTGCACGTGGAATGTTAGGTTCCTCAACAGGCCGCGTGCAGCCGAACAACTAGCGGAAGCCCTTGACTGCTATAATCTATAAGATATAACTGCCATCCAAGAAATGTGATGGGATGGTCCGGGCCTACGTTAAATGAACAACTGCGATATTTATTAAAGCGAGCGACTGCTACCGAGAATAAAATAGGCGTCTATTTGGATATGGATTTGTAGTTGGGACTCGACTCAGGAGGAAGGTCTTGAGTTTCAACTCAGTGAATGAGCGCATCACTACAATCCGTATCAAGGCTAAATTCACCAACATCAGCCTCATCTGCGCTCACGCCCCCACTGAGGAAAAGGATGAAGACACCAAAGACATGTTCTACGAGCTCCTCGACAAGACCTATGAGCAATGCCCTAGCTATGACATTAAAATCGTCCTTGGAGATTTTAATGCTAAGCTGGGTAGAGAAGAAATCTTTGGTGGAATATTCGGACGACATAGCCTACACAACACCACCTCCGATAACGGATTTAGGCTAATCGACTTCGATGGGGGGCGAGACGTAATGGCAGCAAGTACGCGATTCCCACATCTCGATATCCACAAGGGAACATGGAAATCTCCTGATCAATCAATCGTCAACCAGATTGATCTGATTGATCACATTACGATCGACTTCTCTAGCATGCAAGATGTCAACGACAACTAGACAGCCACTCTAACTTAACCTAACGTAACCTAACCTTGTCTATTTTGTTACTTTTGCTTATTTTTTTTTTACTTGCATTTATTAGATTCTCCTTATACACCTCTATACAGTATATTAGCTATGCTATGAATAAGCTCTTATGTTACGTTGAATAAATTCTTATTTATAAAGATTTGTTCAACATAGCATAGTTATGTTAAATCTCTGTCAAAAAAAAGTATCAAAATGATGATCTACTACATTCGACAGGCATTTGAATTTCAAAAAATTATTATTTCCTGTCAACAGTTGATGTGTTTGAATAAAATGTGTTTCATTTTTTTTTTTAGAAAACTGATTTTTATTTCTAAATTCTTTTTCACAAATGCTCATTGGATAAAACCGTTTTTTATCAAGTTAAGGCCTTCGGGAGAGCGAATCTATGTCATTCACAACACTGGTGAATTGATATGGCTTTTTTAGTTACTGACAAGACTCACATAAATTTCAAATTTCTTGACAGATAAAAATAAAAATTAATAATTTTTGTTTTATTGACGTGTGATGTCTGACACAAACGTATTATAGTACCTTATAATAAGCTTTATACAACCCTAAGCGATTGTATAGCTTATTCAATCCCTATGTAGGGTAGCTATAACTTTATAAATAAGGATTTTCCTTATACAGGCATAATAAGTCTTATAATAACTCTATGTTAGGTTTATAAATAAGGCTGATAGAATATATGGAAAGTATTGAATTCGTAAAAAAAGTTCAGATTTTGATGAGTCGAAAAGAGTGCGTCCGGCAATTTCGTCTTCTGGAAAACTAAAAGTCCGATCAGCGTATTTATATTTAAAGTACGTCCTTGCATATTGCCCAAATAATATTTTGTGTTGAAAAAAATTTCAATTTTATCGATTTTTTAAAAATATTTGTATTCTTTTTTTTTATTAAAAATCGAAATTTACTTATAAAATGCATATTAACATGTTCTTGAATACTTCACACCCAAATTAATTTTAAGATATTTTCGAAAAAAATTATATTTAGAAAAATAATCGCTCCAATGATTTGTTAAGAAAAAAATTTGAAAATCAACAAATTCTTAAGAAATCTTATGACATCAATTTTTCCAGATTGAATTTGTTTTTCATATTTCGATTTAAATTTTTATTTATGAATTTTAATTACAAAAATTTATTTTTTAATGTTTTTTATGAGTTATAATTTGGAATACAAGGTTTGTACCACATAGTCGTGCACATATTTTCTCTTTATTTTTAAGCTGTCAAATAAAATATTTATAGCTATTAGTTTTTCTTTAGTTTCATTAAATGTATCTTTTACTAATCTCTTTTAGTAAACTAATAAGCAAATAAAACTCTCTATCCCCCAAAAGGGACTACGTCCCTGAAAAAAACTATTTCTGCAGGATTTCCAAAAGATGATCCAAAGCCAAGAAGCAATAAAACTTTCCACTTCGAATACACTTACCTTCCTTAGAAAGCAAACGACTTTTGAGATATACATTACCAGCCGACAGTAGGATTAGTAAACTTCTTTTATTTATGTATCAGTATCTGAGGGTGGTATAAAAACTTTTACTTTACGTTACATTGAATGGCACTAAACCAAATTCAGAATAAACTGTGTGTATTATTTTTCCTTCAGCATTTTAAATTGAATATCAATTTTATCAATAAAAATAAAATAGAACGAAATAAGGAAAAAGCCATTTCTGTTTTGGTTGATTCAATAAAAATAGCATTTCTCTTTGTTCATCAACTTTTCAACTCACACTCACTCACTTACAATTATTTTTCATTTTCAGTGTGTCCTGTAATTTCCATCGGATGCTTCAAACAGCACATTTCCTTTTTTTAATGCAGCACTGCCAACACAGCGAAAAGACACACGAATGTAAAGAGGTCTCGTCCTCGTTGGTTGTGAATGCGAATTCAATTATGGTCGTTGAATGTCGAATGGAAATTACAAATTATTATTTATGCAGAGCTGCGATGTAAGAACATTTCAAATCGAAATGATGAAAGTCAGCGACTGAAATTGCAATCCGTTTTTGTAACGGCTGTGTTCTGTGACGGAACACATTTTCAAATATAAAAAACGAAAAAAATAAACTCGAAGAGGAGTGGCAGCCCTTCATACCCAATGTAAAATAAACGAAAAACGAACCGAAACGAGTTTGAGCACACAAAGATTAAATATCAAATCTCGCTTACGAGGCACTTTTGCTACCACTGAAGCCTTCTGCTCCGCCTACCTGTTTAGCATATTTGTATGCTTCTCTTCTACAAATGCATGAATAGAAAACTAGAAAGGCAACACGGCAACACAAGAAGGATGATACCAAAGTCCGGAACCATTATGCTTAGTAGCTATTTTCTCGACTGATATTGATTGAGAAGGAAATTTAATTTTTTCCTTCACTCGTCGTAGGTGCCCTCAATAAAGCAGCAAACAGAAATAGAAGAAACCAAAAGTTTAATGTTGAACCGGAAATACGTTGCAAACATCTCGACAACGAAACAGCAACAACCATTGTGTCCGTGAAATAGGTTCAGATTATGAACAAAAAACCCCAACCGCCGTCATCGCCAATACAATTGACAACATTTGTTGGTAGCATCAAGAACCCATCGAAAAGTCCTTCAATGTGTTTTCCATCGTCAAAAAACGAAAAGCATCAACAGCATTCTGGATTATGTGGCTGCCAACGGGCGCCCAAATCACATTGTATATCCGCTTTTGGTAAGTTAAAGATTTTTTTCTTTTTTTTTGAAATTCTTTAAAGAAAGAGCTTAAGGACAAGTTATTATCGTTCCATAGTTAATTTCCTTACTTATATTCTTTTTTTATTCTTTGTTCACTAGAATGAGTTTTTAGCTCTTTAAGAGCTTAGTATAACTGTGAATCTTTCCCCCATTCCGGTTTACCAAGAAAAGTGTAAAGAAAATTCACCGTCTTTTAAAAAGTCTTGCTATTGTGCGCACGTTTAGTAGTGTTTAAAGGTCATCGAAAAAAATATTAAGTTGGCTATTCCAGAAGACTTTTTCTATTCGTTATGGAATAAAATGAGTTTCTTTTGTTCCATACCCTCAATTGAAGCAAATAATGAACTCTGACATAGAGCTCTTTACTTAACTTGACAACTTTTAATACTTGGCTAGTGTGCTTGCTTATTTCAAGTTACGGTTAAATTTTTTGGTTGACTTCAACGAATAAATTGAAACTCGTCCTCTTTCATCTTTATGTTGCCATGTTGACCGCGCAAAGCCTGCTATTATGAAACTATCAAATATTCAAACAATAAAAACACGAATCAACGCAACTAAAAGTTGATTTGAATAACTCTTAGAGGCTAGTTATAGCTGTCATTGCAATGGATCCGGAAAAATCTTTAACTATGTTTTCATTTGAATAAAAATAGAGTGGCGCGACAGCTCTTGAAGAGCCAAGGCCTAAGTGGCTTACTCTCATCAACAATTCTCTGGGATGCGTCTCAAGAATTGAGGGGACCTACAATTTAACGCCGATTCCAAACGGCAAAATTGAGACGCACTTCTTCATGACAGATTGATACTCTCGGAAGTTTTGTCAGTTCTTCGCAAGAGGCAGTGCCCGTGAAAGATGAAATAAAAAAGTCCTACACGAGTAGGACTCGAACCTACGACGTTCTGCTTAGCAGCCAACGCACCTAACCACTAAGATACGGACACCACGTTTTCTTTCGAAGAGAAGTGCAAATTATAAGCCAATCGATCGGAAATCACTCCAAGAATTTTTATCGACATTAAAAAACGTTCAATAACACATTTTTTTTGATAATGGTCCGAATAGAACAACATATTCTTCTTTTGTATTGTTGACACAGAAGCTGAAATTTATAGAACCTTCCTTCTGTCTTAGCGTGACTGAACCGCATCAGCTTCAAAATCTGCGAAATCCATGAAATCCAACGATACAGGAACAGAACGCGAAGCGCAACAAATAATCATATAAACACTTCATGACATATTCCATCATCATAATAGGTCTGTTCGCGTACTTTCTGCACTAACATTCGTAAAAAAAAGAGACAGAAAAACAAAACTACAAAAATGAAAATGGGCCGACCCATAGAATCCGTCAATCTGTCAGCGTCAATGCATACGTTGCTGCCAACGTATTTGCCGGATGGAACCGTCTCATAGAATACGTTGTAAACTTTGACAGGAAAACAACAAATTTTAACCAAATTTTGATTGTCAAGTATTTTTGTATGAAAAATTGAAATTTTGAATTTGAATTTATTTGCTATTTTCAATCAATTTGACACTTTTCACAAATCAGCCCAAAGAAATTTCTTGGGTTGAAATTCGTAGGTTGGGGAAATATTTTACTCTCTCGTGAGCCCTCTCTTTTACGAAAAATTACCAAATTTTTGAGTACGCGAACAGCATTTATTAAAAATAAATAGAGTGGCGCGACAGCTCTTGAAGAGGCAAGACCTAAGTGGCTTATTCTCATCAAAATTCTCCAGGTGCGTATGAAGAATTGAGGGGACCTACAATTTAACGAAAATAAATATCAACAAGCCCTGTATCAGCCACTGAGAACCAAAAATATCTGCAAAGTCTGGTTACCGAGGAATGATCTCAAATCCATTGCTCCTGGTTTTAGTTCTTTGCTTCTTGTAATCCCATATAAAACATGCACATATGTACATACATACATATGTACATATTTACAATGTAGGTATATGTTCTGATGAAAATTCTTCGGAAACCAGGGCTAGGAAATGAGTTAGATTTTCAAAAATTGACTCGGGATAATAAATACTATCAAATATGTCCCTAAGATATAGCTAAATTGATTTTGTCTTGATGTGAAATCCTACAATTTCATTTCTTTATTTAAATTTGAAGCTTTCATTTCGAAAACCATTAAAATATTTTAAGGTTGGTATAATTTCTTTCCGGGGAAATAAAATTTCTTGAGAGATTCTCGATGGGAAACTTCTGTTCCGGGGTAATTTTTATTTCCATGGGAAAAAAGTTCCCATAAAGTTGGCGATAGGTGTGATTATTTCATTTTCTTGTATAAAGGTTTTAATTAAATAAATTAAACTGTAGGTTAATTTTAGGTTTTATAAATAAATGCGGGTTTTATTTAATTTTTATTCTTTTTTTAAAAGACTTTACAGTTGCAAATATAACTTTTCTTTTTCTATGGAATTTGATTCTAACTGTCCGAATTATTCTTCCTCGAATTCTTTCAGTTTTTTTTTTTTAATCGAAAAGGACCGTTGCAAAAAACATGCTAAACGGTAGTCTGGGCCGCTCTTCTATATTCCAGGCTTTGAATTTCCTGATGAGATGTAAATTGGAATGCTTCGCTCGATTCTATTCGTGTTGTTCGATTCTTTTCGTGTCTGCTCTCCAATATTCCAGACTTTGGCTTTCCAGCTGAGATGTGAATTGGAATGCTTCGCTCGATTCGTTTCATGTCTCTCGTTGTTAGCAATTTAGAAGGTATGTGCCAGTGTTGCCATGTAACTCGGGCAAATGCTAGTAACAAATAAAAAAAGTCGTGAACAATCATAAAAATGAATAAATTTATTTGGGGGACTTTCCTATACGAGCTCTTTGAGGTTAGAATTTTGTTTTTTTGTTGTTTTTTCTTTGACTTATCCGTCAAATAGTGAGGAAACAACTTCAGGTTGAAGTATGTTAGTGTTGGCAGGTGAGTAATATTTTACACAATGCAGCTTTTTGTAGCAAACAGCAAGTATATGCGGCGGCTTCGCCGCTCAAGGGTTTTAACCCTCAGTGTAGTGCACAACTCTGGCTACGCTAGCAAACAGCGAGTATATGCGGCGGCTTCGCCGCTCAAGGGTTTTAACCCTCAGTGTAGTGCACAACTCTGGCTACGCTAGCAAACAGCGAGTATATGCGGCGGCTTCGCCGCTCAAGGGGTTTCAACCCTCGATGTGGGGTGCATGACTCTGGCTACGCTAGCAAACTCTAAATGTCCTCAAAGGGAAATATTTAAGAAAATCCCCGCTCTAAAAAAATCCCATAAATATACGCAGTCTGGCGGTACTAAAAATGACATTAAATCGTGAATTCTGTGCAAAAAGTGCAAATTTATTCAATTAATTAAAAATAGAAATATTTATTTCCTAAGAAAAAAAAACAGTTTATTTGTGCTTAAATAACTAGTATCTATCGATTGAGACCATTTTCGATTCCAAATTCAGGAGCCCGTATAAGAAAGTCAAGTCATTTATTTTTAAAGGAATTTATAAAAAATCAAATTCTTCAAGTTTAAGCGGAAGCTAAGTTTTGGATAGTAAAAAATTAAAAATATTTTTGAAACAATAATGAAATGAAAACAAAATACGATAGTTTTTTGCGAAATAAAAACTACAGTAGTAACAACAGCAAGTGCTCCGCCACATATGCTTTGTATGTGGAGAAAACACATTTCAGTTGGGATAGAACTGTTCAATCTAACATTTGGTTTTTTCCATGAAGTCAGTTACAGAACAACTTAAAAGCCATGTAAGCGTCCCTTTCTTCCTTTATTCAAACTTTTTTTACCTGCATCCTTGTAATGAAAAATGTCAACCTTATATGTTTTATAATTTTGCGACAGAAATGAAAGCATGTTAACTCCATATAACATGATACCCATACACAACTCTGTCTCTAACTACTCGCCTGTGGCTACAACCAAGTGGAAGATTCGTAAAGGATCTGTTACCGTATTGGTCAAAGTACAGAGGAACATAATGTTCATGATAAGAACATAATGATTTCCAGAACCACTCAAGGGCCTTATAAGTTTTAACTAGCGAACCAAAAACTTTTATATAAGTTCTACTAAAAACTGCAAATAAAACTCACAGAAAAAAAAAATCAATTCGCAAATCACATTTTCTGTCACGTTTGTTTATCCTGGTGCTGTTTGCCATAAAAGCAAAATAAAAAAGAAAATAAACAAGAACAATAAAAAAGTTGCTCGAGATGAATTATTGAAATCAAAACTCCTACATTTGAGTCTCTGGACGCGTGTCGTCAGGAGTATGTGTTTAAATATGTTATTTACCTCAACTTATAATTACTATCCTGCGGGTTCTAGTTGCTATTATAGCCCACGTTCATCGGCAGGCAAGTCTTGTCGTACGTGCTCATAATTGTTAGTTTGTTCGTGGTACAGCACTGAATGTGTTGT
>CAKKXW010000004.1:62954303-63116411 GCA_920937365.1 Sphaerophoria rueppellii | reverse complement strand
ACATCTTTGGTGGAACGGTCGGAAAGCACAGCCTGCACGACACCACATCCGATAACGGATTCAGGCTGATCGATTTTGCTGCGGGGCGAAATGTTGTGGTAGCAAGCACCTGGTTCCCTCATCTCAACATCCATAAAGGTACATGGAGATCTCCTGATCAATCAACCGTCAACCAGATTGATCACATTGCGATCGATGGAAGGCACTTGTCCAGCATTTTAGATGTTCGAACCTTCCGAGGAGCTAACATCGACTCGGACCACTACCTCGTCGTAGCCAAGGTAGTGCTACGAATATCCCGACAACGGCCAAAACAAGGAAATGCTGCAAGAAAATTCGACGTCGGACGGCTACAATCGCAAGAGATCGCCAGATCATTCTCTGATCGAGTGTCAAGTAACCTCTTAAGGAGTCCTATGCCGCCAACATCAAGTATCGAAGACCAGTGGCAACATTGCCAAAGAGCAATTAGAGATGCCGCCTCTAATGTGCTGGGTTTCACACAGCCACCAAAACGAAACCCCTGGTTTGATGAAGGCCCATGCAGCCAAGCAGGAGGCATACAAAGCGGCGCTGCATAGAAGGACAAGAGCTGCTCGTGAGCTCTACGAGCAAAAGAGGAGAGAGGAACGCCGGCTTCTCAGGAGGAAAAAGAGAGAGCATGAGAAGCGTCAGATCGAGGATGTTGAGAGAGCCAACAGCAGGAATGAAGTTCGGAGGTTTTACCGAAAGGTTAAACAGCTGGCTCAAGGTCATCGAGCAAGAACTGATGCCTGCAGAGATAAACAAGGGAACATCATAGTAGAATCGCAGTCAATGCTGGGGATTTGGAAAGACCACTTCTGTAGATTGTATAACGGCGACGACGAACAAAATACCGCCGTCAGACAGGAGCCTTTCATCGGACACGATGATAGCCAACAATTCCGTGAACCCGACCTAGAAGAAGTGAAAACCGCAATATCACGGCTGAAATCCAACAAAGCCGCTGGAGCAGATGGACTAGCTGCTGAGTTGTTCAAAGCAGCAGGCGACGAGCTAGAAAGGAGCATGCACCAAATCATCTGTAAGATATGGTCAGAGGAATGCATGCCCGATGAATGGAACCTCAGCATTGTTTGCCCGATCCTGAAAAAGGGAGATCCTCTAAACTGCGCCAACTATAGAGGAATAAGTCTACTAAACATCGCCTACAAGATCCTCTCTGCCGTAATATGTGAACGTCTGAAGCCTTTCGTCAACAATCTGATTGGTCCTTATCAATGTGGCTTCAGGCCAGGAAAGTCAACCATCGACCAAATCTTCACGTTGCGGCAGATCCTGGAAAAGACCTATGAACTCCAAATCGATACCCACCACCTTTTCATCGATTTTAAGGCCGCGTATGACAGCATCTACAGAGACGAACTGTACAAAGCTATGTCTAGTTTTGGCGTCCCTGCCAAGCTCGTTCGCTTGTGCAAAATGACGATGGAGAACTCACGCTGCTCCATCAAGGTTGGCAACGAGCTCACGGAATCTTTCGACGTCAAAAAAGGATTCAGACAAGGCGATGCACTGTCATGCGATTTCTTTAACATCGTTCTTGAGAAGATAGTGCAGAACTCCACCGTCAACACCAGAGGCACTATCTTCCAAAATCTGTTCAACTTCTCGCGTACGCCGATGATATTGATATAATGGGAAGAACACAGCGTGATGTCAATGGCGCCTTTGTGAGAATTGAGACAGAAGCGGCAAAAATGGGTTTAGCGGTAAATGAGGGAAAAACGAAGTATATGCTGTCTTCGAGGAAGGACACCCAACACGACGGCTCGGCAAAACGTCACAATAGACGCGTATAACTTCGAGGTAGTAGAGGAGTTTGTCTACCTAGGCTCCGCTATAAACACGGGCAATAACACCAGCGCCGAGATCAGACGAAGAATAACTCTTGCTAATCGCTGTTTCTTTGGGCTTAGAAAGCAATTGAGTGGAAAAGCCCTCTCTCGAGCAACTAAGGTAAAACTGTACAACACACTCATCATCCCAGTCCTGCTGTATGGTGCAGAAGCATGGACCCTGACAAAATCGGATGAAAGTGCCTTAGGCTGTTTCGAGAGGAAAGTTCTTCGGGTTATCTTTGGCCCCGTGTGCATTGAAGGGGAATGGCGAAGAAGATACAACAGCGAACTTTACGGGTTGTACAACGACATGGACTTAGCCAGAAGGGTCAAGGTCCAGAGACTCAGATGGCTCGGTCATTTAGAGCGAATGGACACCAATGCTCCGGCCCGGAAAGCCTTCGACACTATTCCCGAGGGACGTAGGAGGAGAGGAAGACCGCGACTCAGGTGGCGCACTCAAGTGGAAGAGGACCTCAATCAACTCGGAGTGCAAAACTGGAGACGACTAGCCAAAGATCGAGCTAGCTGGCGGAGCCTGTTGATTGAGGCCCAAGTCCACAACGGACTGTAGCGCCACCTTAAGTAAGTAAGTAAATACTCGCTTGGTGTCGAAAAGGAATTAATTGTTTGTAAACTGCTATAAAGTAAAGACACTGGGCCTTACTAATAATCAGACACTAAAGTCGACTATTACTAAAACGTAAGGTTAAAATAAAGTGTAGAGCTTAAACAGAATCCTACCAATAAACTATTTAACCTTCTCGTTAACAAATCTTCACATTTTCTTTAAGTCTACTACAATTTCCATCAAGTAATTGTCAAATAAATGTCAAATGAGTGAAAAATATTTTTTCACGAGCTGAAACAATAAATATTTTGAAAAATGAGTTCAAGCAGGTTAGCTGCAAGAGTATGCGTTTTATTCTAATAATGATACAGTTGCCTGCATAATAAGAAGCAAGTTTGCTGCAAGAGTATGTGTATGAAAAGAAAAAAAGTTTTGTGGTATTCGGAGGGTAAAACGTGGGTAGGTTTCCAATCTTGTTATAACTGATCAGTGCTACCTTACTTCTTGTTAAGTATTGCCGTATCCTTTTTCAACACTACTTTATTGTCAGCACCTATAGTACCGTAGTGTCCGTAGCTTAGTGGTTAGGTGCGTTGGCTGCTAAGCCGAACGTCGTGGGTTCGAATCCTACTCGGGCCAAAGTTTTTTATTTCATCTTTCACGGACACTGCCTCTTGCGAAGAACTGACAAAACTTCCAAGAGTATCATCTGTCATGAAAAAGTGCTTCTCAACTTTGCCGTTCGGAATCGGCGTAAAATTGTAGGTCCCCTCAATTCTTTACACGCACCTAGAGAATTGTTGATGAGAGTAAGCCACTTAGGCCTTGGCTCTTCAAGAGCTGTTGCGCCACTCTATTTATTTATTTACCTATAGTACATCAATTGATTTAAAGTGTTGAAAAGTTTTTTTCATTTCTTCATTTTTAAAAGCCGTGTTTTTGTGCTTTATCCTCGGTTCTATCTCTGCTAAGATATAATTTCTATGTTAAATACAACAACAATTTTAACAATAAAGAAATTGAATTTTGAATGTTTGAATTGAATTTTGAATGTTTTTCTTGCTGATTTCATTTGAAAATATAACTTAATAACATATTCCAATATTAAACATTAGCAGCCTTATTTATTAGATTTCACTAATACTCGTTTGAAACCCGGAATAGTTATAACGAGAATAAGCACGTACATCAACCTATTCCTATTCCTTATTTATAAAATATTTTCCTACTCGTTTTAGTTATGCCCTGTTATGTCAAATTTTGTCCTATAAACTTGACCGGTCTAAAACTCTGGTTATTGAAAATGAAGCAAATCTGACACCTTTATATATTTTTTGTCAAATAAATTTACAGACCTGACACTGCCTTTCATTTTTTCAAAAAATTAATTAAATGAAGGACAAAATGTATTTTTTTTTTGAATTGGACAAGGTTTATATTGTTACCAGCAAAAGTAAGTATGAAGAAGAATGTCTCCCAATAATTTTAAGAACCGTGTACGTGCTGAAGATTTGACATCAATGGCCCTTTTGGACGAAAATGCTCCTGCCAGACATTTGAAAATTTGACAAAACATTTGTTTGACAAATATTTTTTCAAAATGACATTTAGGTGAAACGGACTTACACCGGCTTTAAACCTCCTATGAAACAGTTTTAGCTTATTCCGACTCTAATTTTTGTTTATTTTTTTATAAATAAGCTTTTCAGTATTAAAGGCGGTTTAAGGTCGGAATAACTTTATTCTGCCTTTAATACTTGTTTATAAATAAGGCTGTAGATGTGTCTAATTGTCCCTTTATGATCTGACCTTCCCTATCTTGCTTATTTTTGTGTCTCGTGCATATGTATCTTTTCCTTACACTACTTTCTCTTTTTCGGCTATGAGAGATCCTCCTGCCCGCCAGAGTAAAAACTAGTTTTTGGGTCAATTAAAGTATTACCGATAAATAGGAGGATCTCGTGTAGTTATTGTAATTCATTTTTTAATGAACCACAAATTTAACAAACGGCCGGCACAAATCCATTAAAAAATAAATAAATACTATTTGCACTTCTTTTGAACCAAAAAAAGTGAGACGTAATGAAAATACCAATAGAAATAGAAAAAATACTATGAACAATTTAAGTACATTTAATACTTATTTGTGTACCATAAAATAGCACCACAGAAACACTTGCCTTCAGATGTGATTTTAGTGCACAGCTTAGATGGATTTCCGTGCATTAAATTTTGACGTTTTGCTAGTGACTAAACTGGAGACTAAATTCGTTATTGGTATGTAATGTTTCTGAAATCTGGAGATTTTCATTTAACTATTTACTAAATTTGATTATTAGTAAGGCCCACTGTGTTTGAAAGTAATAATTGAAAGTGTTGAATAAATAAGATTGTGAGTGATTTGAATAAAGTGAATTTGTGTTTTATTTGAAAAATGAATAAGTTTTAATGGTCGGACCAAGCCAAATATTACAATATTAACACAAAGAATTCTCTGTTTTTAAGCCTCATGCACAATTAAGACAACAATTATTGAAATTTCAAAATAAAACATATTTTTAAAGTTTGAAATTGGTTGTCAAATATCAACAAAAACGAAAATTCCCAAAGGGGAATTTTTGGTAAACATCGCCTTACTATTCTGGGATCAAATCATTTTTATTAATGAGAAATTTTCAGAGGAATGCATGCCCGATGAATGGAACCTCAGCATTGTTTGCCCGATCCTGAAAAAGGGAGATCCGCGTATGACAGCATCTACAGAGACGACTTGTATAAAGCTATGTCTAGCTTTGGCATCCCTGCCAAGCTCGTTCGCTTGTGCAAAATGACGATGGAGAACTCACGCTGCTCCATCAAGGTTGGCAACGAGCTTACGGAATCTTTCGACGTCAAAAAAGGATTCAAACAAGTCGATGCACTGTCATGCGATTTCTTTAACGTCGTTCTTGAGAAGATAGTGCAGAACTCTAACGTCAACACCGGAGGCACTATCTTCCAAACATCTGTTCAACTTCTAGCGTATGTCGATGATATTGATATAATGGGAAGAATACAGCGTGATGTCAATGGCGCCTCTGTGAGAATTGTGACAGAAGCGGCAAAAATGGGTCTAGCGGTAAATGAGGGAAAAACGAAGTATATAATGTCTTCAAGGAAGGACACCCAACACCGAAGGCTCGGGCAGAACGTCACAATAGACACATATAACTTCGAGGTAGTAGAGGAGTTTGTCTACCTAGGCTCAACTATAAACACGGGCAATAACACCAGCGCCGTGATCAGACGAAGAATAACTCTTCCAAATCGCCGTTTCTTTGGGCTAAGAAAGCAATTGAGTGGAAAAGCCCTCTCACGAGCAACTTAGGTAAAATTGTACAACTGACTCATCATCCCAATCTATCTGTATGGTGCAGAAGCATGGACTTGGACAAAAACCGATGAAAGTGCCTTAGGCTGTTTTGAGAGGAAAGTTCTTCGGGTTATCTTTGGCCCCGTGTGCATTGAAGGGGAATGGCGAAGAAGATACAACAGCGAACTTTACGGGTTGTACAACGACATGGACCTAGCCAGAAGGGTCAAGGTCCAGAGACTCAGATGGCTCGGTCATTTAGAGCGAATGGACACCAATGCTCCGGCCCGGAAAGCCTTCGACACTATTCCCGAGGGACGTAGGAGGAGAGGAAGACCGCGACTCAGGTGGCGCACTCAAGTGGAAGAGGACCTCAATCAACTCGGATAGCAAAACTGGAGACGACTAGCTAAGGATCGAGCTAGCTGGCGGAGCCTGTTGAATGAGGCCCAAGTCCACAACGGACTGTAGCGCCACTTTAAAGTAAGTAAGTAATGAGAAATTTTAGGCTATGGACTAACGCTTAGTCGATGGACCAGTTAGACTGTGGATTAAGAGTGAACTAGGCGTTTTTTATTAATATGTTTTTTTATTAATATGTTCCAAATTGTCCAGAACAGTGTCGCTGAACATGACTATTATGTATAAAAAAAAAACCAATACCAAACTTATGTAAAAAAAAAAACAGCACTGTACCAGGTCTCAAGATGGCACTACAATCGATTACCAGGTCGCATGTACTAGCTAAATAGAAATACAATGCACTACATTACCAACTCAACTGCTGCCAACCTACAACCACTTTCATCTGTCATCCGAAATCCTATCGGTCGTCAGCCAAAAATTTTTGACAGAATACGTGGCCTCTCTTCCACATAACGAAATATTTATCAAACAGATAATTTCGCACTTTTGCCTGAAATAAATTAAATAAAATGAATTTCTCTCTATATTTCGCACTAGGCAGTTTATTATTTGTCCAGTTACTGGACAAAACAGCATCCTTCATAGTCACAGTAGATGCACACAATGAAGAATGTTTCTTTGAAAGAGCAGAAAGTGGAACCAAGTTGGGTAATTAACTCATCTCAAATCAAACAATTTTCTATAACCTTTTCGTTTCTCTTCAAAAAAAAAGGTCTCACATTTGAAGTCATCGAAGGAGGTTTCCTCGATGTTGACATAAAAATCACGGGGCCCGACCAGAGTATCATCCATCAGAGTGAAAAGGAATCGTCCGGCAAACTGACGTTCCAAGCTCACAACAGCGGCATTCATACTGTTTGCTTTAACAACGAGAAGTCCAGCATGACACCGAAAGTGGTGATGTTCACAATTGATGTCGGCGAGCCAGCCAAGAGGACGCCAGGTGCTCCTGGAGAAGATGAAGTCGGTCACACTAAATTGGAAGATATGATTAGGGAACTCTCTGGCACACTAACCAGCGTCAAGCATGAGCAAGAGTACATGCATGTAAGCTTACTGTTGAAGTAATCATGTAAAAAGAGAAAATCCAAACAATATAGTTTTGTTTTGAAGGTCCGTGACAAAATCCATCGCTCTGTCAACGAGAGCACCAACTCCCGTGTGGTTCTGTGGTCGACTTTCGAAGCGCTCGTTTTGGTAGTGATGACTGTTGGACAAGTATACTACTTGAAACGCTTCTTTGAAGTCAAACGTGTCGTGTAATAATTTTTTTTTTATCGAGTTCTCATCTTTTTTCATAACATTTTAGATTATTTTTTGCAAAATTGGTTCGAAAAAACAATAAATTCCAAATTTAGTGCGAAATATTAAACTAAACTTTAATCAGATCAGTGGCACAGGAACAGCAATTTGAAGATGCTTCTTATGGGACCTAAAGGTCACTTCCACTCCACACCACACAGTGACTCAGTCGGTTGTGGGTTTTTGCAAGGGCAGTTCTCAACTAAGTAGGTAGCGGATGAAAACAATTTTCGTTTACTTCCGTCTACATGAACGGGAAATCAAGATGAAGACCTAGCCAAAAGTGAAGGTTAAGTCGATCATGACAACAGAAGTTTCAGCCTGGCTTTGGCTTTGAAGAAAGTAAGCACCTGGGCTGCGAGCCGTGGACTAGGTGTTAACAGTAACAAAACCGAGTTGATGCTTTTCACCACCAAAACCAAGGTACCACTTTTCACTCTCCCTCGGTTAGACGGTGAAACACTATCATTGTCTTCCAGTGACCAAATTTAACTGGAAGCTGAACATTGAAGAACGGGTGAGGAAGGCGGATGTCGCCTTCTACGCCTGCAGCAAAACCTTCGGCAAAAAGTGGGGCCTCCAGTCAGAAATGATAAAATGGACATACACAGCGGTTGTAACACCGACCGATACTTGTTTATGGTTCCATTGTTTGGTGGCCTGCCCTCAGCAAAGCTAACAAAGGTGCAGAGAAATGCTTGGGTAGGGATATCAGGGTTAATCAGATCCTGACGAACGGATGCACTTAACGTCATCCTGGACCTTCTTCCGATTGACCTCTTTATTAAATATCAGGTGTCATAAAGTATCTTGAGACTCAAAGAAATAGGCTACTGGAGAAATAGATCCTACGGGCACTGCAACTAAATAATCCTGATACCATCAGACATCCTATCCACAACCACCGATTACTGCATCCCTACCCTAAACACCTCAAAAAAGTTTAGTCTTGCTCACGTCAAGAATCGACTAGCAGGAATGCGATGTGACGAAACACTTCGACATAACTATCTTCACGGATGGTTCGCAGATGGAATACGGTGTTGGTGCAGGTGTCTTCTGTGAATCTCTTAAGATTTCTAAATCCTACAGACTTCCCGATTTTGCCAGTGTATTCCAGGCCGAATTGTTAGCGATAAGGGAAGCTTGTATAGCCCTCAAAGATATCCGACAGAACCAAAATGTAACTATACTAACAGACAGTCAGGCAGCTATTAAAGCCATTGATTCAGCTTTATCATCGTCTAACTGGTCAAGCAATGCAGAGAGGCCCTCAAGGAACTTGATATGAGCGTCACTCTAATCTGGATACCGAGCTATAGGGGCTATGAGGGAAATGAGAAGACAGATGAGCTAGCTAGGCAAGGATCAGCCCTTCACAACTCACTGGCAGTGAGAGTATATGCTCCTCTAGGAAAATCTGGCCCGCCTATAACAAACCAAAATCCATCAAATTAATTTAAAAACCAAGGCATGACATAGCCAGGATTGTTGCTACCTGCATAGGGCATTTACCTATAGGCGTGCATGTGGCAAAATTGGGTATACCACACAACTCTTTCTGCCGTAGCTGCGAGAACCAGCACGAAAAAGAAACAGTCCCACACTTTCTTTGTCATTGTCCGGCCTTGGCTAGGAAAAGAGCACTGTACTTAGGTAAAGATTTCTTCAACGGTATTGAGGAACTCTCAGAATTCAAGATCAAAGATTTGATCTCATACCTCAATAACACAATGTGGCTTTTGCGCCATCTCCCCCTATCTATCCCTCACTAAATGCCAAATGGCACTATGAGATAATAGGCCGTAGTGTAGGAGAATAATACAACATTAGAACTCCGGCTTATACAGTTTTTCAACCCAATCCGACGAAATTTGAGTTTTTACACAAACTGCCCAAAAAGTACGCGAACGAACCTAATCTTGCAGGTGAGCAAGTTGCACGAGTTAAATAAAATAAATAATCCCCCCCCCCTCCCAGATACCGCACGCGCTGGTGTCCATTTTCACCGAATACGACGACAATTACAGTTGCTAGTCGTATCGGCACTAAATAGAATAGGAATTATGGAGAAAGAAACGAATACCGAAAACAATTTCGCTAGGAAAACACAACTTTGTGTTTCAAATATAATTGTTTAGGGGAACTTACTCTTCAATTGAACATTCTCTTTATTCAAATTATTCTTTGACTTTTATTTCATCAAAATTTAACATTTTAGGCCCTAAAACATTTTGCTTTTCACATAAAAAATTTAAATTAAACTAATTGAATTGTGGAACCCGAACTTCAACGCACTTAAAACAATCACCTACACACTTGAATCGGAATCCACCATTTTCAACCAAATCGAACGGTTCTTTGCATTCAACTCACCAAACTTAAGATGTCGCTACTATAAAACCATCATGGCTGCCAAAATTCATACACGAAATCGCATACAAATTTGACATTTCAAAGACAGCGCTTCAGCAAAAAAAAAGAAGTCTTAAAAAAAAATCGGTTTTGGTTGTCGTCGAGGCGAAGAAGCTACGAATTTTTTGTCTGCTGCTGGAGGTTACGAAGTAAAAAAAAAAACGAGAAGAAATAAAGAAATTCTAAAAAATGGCAGCTACAAGAAGGCTTAAAAAGGTGGGTCATATATAAATTTTCCACGAATTAATATTTCCTATTCATTTTGCTTATCGAATTTCACTTCGATGAAGCAATGAAAAAGATGGACTTCCAAGAATATCCAATTGATTTTTTCTTGATTTGCTAATATTTGGGAAAATTTGGTGTCCAATTTCAGGAACTAACTGATCTCCAAGCTTCCGGACTT
Organism: Sphaerophoria rueppellii; assembly: GCA_920937365.1. Lineage (NCBI taxonomy): Eukaryota > Metazoa > Arthropoda > Insecta > Diptera > Syrphidae > Sphaerophoria > Sphaerophoria rueppellii. The sequence continues at coordinate 63,106,056 of CAKKXW010000004.1, read as the reverse complement.
CGATCGTTCAGAGAGGTCCTGATAGAGGATCAAAATCTTTTACGCTGGACTGGACTGATTGTACCCGTAAGTTTAATTTCTTACCCTTTTTGCGATAAGTTACTATAAATAAATTCCAGAAAAATCTTGCGGCGCGATTTAAAAGTGAATCATCGCGATTGTAAATCATACTTTCAAGCTTTTGTGAAATGTTTGTTCTTTTTTTTTTTGCAGGAAAACCCACCATATAACAAAGGAGCATTTCGAATTGAAATCAATTTTCCAGCTGAGTATCCATTCAAGCCGCCGAAAATTAATTTCAAAACAAAAATCTATCATCCCAATATTGATGAGAAAGGTCAAGTTTGTTTGCCAATAATAAGCACTGAAAATTGGAAGCCCGCAACAAGAACCGATCAAGGTGAGTTTATTTAGTCCAACCAACGACAACAAATACACTTAATTCTCAATCATTAATCATTATTGTTGAATTTCGACTGGGATTATGTTAAGAAGTTTTTATTTCATATTTCACGGGCACTGCCTCTTGCGAAAAATTGACAAAACTTCCAAGAGTATCAGTCTGTCATAAAAAAGTGCTTATAGACTTTGCCGTCTGGAATCGGCGTTAAATTGTAGGTCCTCTCAATTCTTCACACGCACCGGCACCCATAGAATTGATAGTTGATGAGAGTAAGCCACTTAAGCCTTGTCTCTTCAAGAGCCCATTGTGATACCACATGAATCTAGAGAATTACTTCTTACTAGTCGAACCATTTTGAGCTTTTTAGAAAACGAAGATATCCTTATTAGCTAGTTCACTGGGATTATCATAAAAGTATTCTCCCAGATGAAGTTTGCTTGCTTACTTATGGTGGCGCTACAGTCCAGGTCGGACCAGACCTCACCCAACAAACTTCTCCAGTTTCGCACGCCAAGTTGGTTCAGGTCCTCTACAACCTGTGTGCTCCATCGGAGTCGCGGTCTTCCTCTTCTGCGACGTCCGTCCGGGTTGGATTCGAAGACCCTACGAGCCGGAGCATTATTTTTCATTCTCAACATGACCCAACCATCTAAATCGTTGGACCTTTACTTTTCTGGCTAGGTCAGTGTCGCTGTACAGCTCGTACAGTTCTTGGTTGAATCTTCGTCTCCATTCTTCATTAACGCAGATCAGTCGAAGAATTTTTCTCTCAAAGCATGCCAAAGCGTTTTCATCAGATGTTGTCATAGTCCATGTCTCTGCACCATACATGAGGACCGGGATGATGAAGGTTTTGTAGAGTGTCACTTTAGTTGCTCGGGAAAGGAATTTAGTTCTCAATTGCCTTCTAAGTCCAAAGAAGCAGCGATTAGCAAGAGTGATTCTTTGTTGGATTTCAGCGCGTTGTTGTCTGAGTTGATAGCGGATCCCAAGTGGACAAAGTCCTTAACTACCTCGAAGTTAAATCTGTCTATGTTGACGTTTGCTCCAAGACGTCGATGTTGGTAGTCCTTTCTTGTCGACGGCAATAACTTGGTCTTGCCCTCGTTAACCGCTAGACCCATCTTCCTGGCCTCCGTCTCAAGGCTCATAAACGCTCCACTGACATCACGCTGTGTTCTTCCAATTATGTCAATGTCGTCTGCGTAGCCTAGTAGCTGAACGGACTTTTGAAAGATTGTGCCTCTGGTGTTAACATTGGAGCTTTGCATAATCTTTTCAAGAATGGTGTTGAAGAAATCGCATGACAACGCATCGCCTTGTCTAAAACCTTTTTTGCCATCAAAAGCGTCCGTTAGGTTTTTTCCGAACATGATGAACAGCGTGTCATCTTACACAGATGGATGAGTTTTTCTGGGATGCCAAAACTAGACATTGCTCTATATAGTTGGTCTCTATAGACGCTGTCATACGCGGCCTTGAAATCGATGAAAAGATGGTAGGTATCGATTTGAAGTTCCTGTGTCTTGGTGATGAAGTTTGCGTCTTAGTGAAAAAAAAGGTGAGAGCTTATTTCCTCTTCTCCCTCGCCCATACAGCTCCTGCAGAAGTCATTTAAGACTACACCAAGTCGTATTGGGTGTCTGCCTATAAGACAGTGTCGCGAAAGGACACCTATTAGGGAGCTAATATGAAATATGCTTTGAGATAACAAGTCTTTAGAGCGCTTCAGGTCAAGTGACGGCCATACGAGGTTTGTGGCTGCGCACGTAGGTAAATTGAGTCTTATAGCTGTTTTCGCTGCCACTTGTTTGCTGAAGATCTTCAGGGATGTCAGATGGAGGAGAGTGTCTAACGCTGCTGAGGGTGTGGTTCTCAATGCCCGCTTATGCAGAGACATGCAGTGCGTTGTACTCTGCTGAGTTTGTCGTAGTAAGTGACTTTCTCCAGTGCAGTTAACCATACTGCAACCCCGTACATGAGCATTGGTCGCATGACCGAGGTATATAGCCCTACAGGGCAGATAAATATCTAATCTATGGCTATTCCTCATTTGAGAGGGCAATTGGTTTGGTCTTTTTGTCTGAAGGACAGTATTCACTCTTTCGTTGTGCAGTTTAAAGCCTGGTGCAGGCGTCTTTAAACAATGTCTTCCATGAGACTTGACCATAGGTACCGCAATGTAGTACCTCCAAGTCACGAAAAAGTCTCTTCCTTCCTGAAGAATTTGGTAGTCTTCTTTCTGCAGTTCCAGGTTGAGAAAGCATGTATAAGAGCTGACATCTGATAAGCAAGTAACGGTGATGGATTGGTGACAAGACTATTCCCTAGCATTACAGTTCAGGTCTGCAGTCTGCAATAAGCTCGTATTAAAATTTGTTTAAATAAATGGACTGGTTTTTCTTTTATTATGGGATATATTTTATGAGAAATAGGTGATGCTTTTGCAGAGGTTCATCAAGAAGTTAATCGTTGAAAGAAAAGTAACTGAGAATTTCAAAATGTGCATTATAATTTAACACTTAGATGTGACTTAATATTATTACAACAGCTCGCTTCCTAGTTAGCTGTCTAAAGGTGTGCAAATCAAATTGGGATAGTTTCTGAACCTCTCTTAGATTCTACCTTAGTAGGAGAGGAAGACCTCCTGTGACATGTCTTTCGGGGTTGGAATCGAACACATTACGGACCGGAAATCGGTTGGCCGTTCGCTCAACATGTCGGAAATGTTCACTTCGCTAGCTGGCTAGATATATGTAGCTGTACAGCGCATAAATTATTGCTTGAATATTTCTCTCATTTCTCCACCAAATACAAAACGGAGAATGTTTAAGCTACTTAATCAATCTGATGTAAAACTGACCAGGATGATATAAAGTGACAATGCCACTGCAATTTAAAGTTATATACTAGTAGGCCTAGGTAGACCAAGACCTACGGTGTTTCTTTCTTTCTGATAGCATTGCCTAGTTTCTGTCTCAAGCCTCACAAATCCAATCATGATAGATTAGGTTAGGTTGGGTGGCTGTCTAGATGTTCCTGACTCACTTAGACCTCAAGGGTCCATTGTGATACCACTAAAGAAGTTACTTATGGGAGAGTAATGAACTTAAACAAACCATTTTGTACTTTTAATGAAGTTAGAGAGACATTTTGTGTTGATCGTTGCAAGTTCACTGGTATTATCGAAGAAGGGTATTATTGGAGAGCGCCGGACATGTACACAGAAGGTGTTGGACTGTTTCCTCTTCCTCCTCGTCCATGCAGCTTCTACAAAAGTCGTTTGCGTAGACCCCTAGCCTCAAAGAATGTGTATCTATGAGGTAGTGTCGTGTTATGACTCCAATTGTAGAGCTTATACTTTGTCTGCTCAGGTAAATCAAGCCTTTTGACCCTTTCAGGTCTATGCTTGGCCATATTTGTTTGATTGCTAGTCAGGTTGTACCCTGTGACCATCTAGCATTTGTTGATTCTAGAGTATATTGTTTGAGAAGATATTTGCATGTAGCAAGTGGTGTTCCTATGTTATGTTTTTGTCTAACAATAGGCAGAAGTGATCCGTTGTTGGCGAGCTCATCGACTTTGCAATTTCCCGGGATGTCTCTGTGGCCCGGCACCCAAATGAGGTGAATGTTAAACTGTTCCGTCATCTCATTCAGAGATGATCGACATTCGTGGACTATTTGAGAGTTTGTGAAGAAAGACGTGAGAGATTTGAGAGCGGCCTGGCTGTCCGAGAAGATACGTATATCTTTACAAGGTATAACGTTTTCTTTGAGCCAGGATAGTGCCTCTTTAATCGCCAATACTTCTGCCAGGAACACACATTGGGAAGTCTATATGATAGACTGAGATTCAGTTGTTTCGAGTAGATACCGCTTCCAACGCCCTAATTGGTCTTTGAACCGTATGTATAGAAATGTACCAATCATCCAATTATGATTTAATAACGTTTGTTTTCCATCGTCATGTTACACAAAAGGACGATTCCTCAAGAACAATGGAACATGAGACCCGTGATTGTAACACTTGATTGACAAGGATACAGAAATCTCCAAAATCTCGAGAACAATAGTTATATTTTAATTCTCCTTTGGTACTCAGAATTTTTACTCAGTCGATTGGTCCCTCTTCATTCATCGTGATTTGTTACCGCGCCTGGTGTTGTCAAAAGCAAAGTAAAAAGTTAACGGATAACTGTGCTTGATAATTGGTGCCGTTGAGTTATCTAAAAAAGAAAGATTGCGAAAGGAGGTTAATAAATAATCGAGAAATTTCTTGCATCCCGATTTGTCATTAAGAATTCGAGATTACCTCCTATGGCTGTTCCGGAATCCCAGTTTTCAGTGAAATTCAAACAAAAAACAATGAACACCTAAAAACCAATCATCAATCCCAACTAAATCACCAAAAACTAATTTTCTAAAAAAAAAAAAATAAATAATACTATGAAATTGAAATTTTTGTAGTAATCCAAGCGTTAGTTGCTCTTGTGAATGATCCCGAGCCCGAACATCCACTGCGTGCCGACATTGCCGAAGAATATCTTAAGGATCGCAAGAAGTTCATTAAAAACGCCGAAGAGTATACAAGAAAAAACAGCGAGAAACGACCATCAACGGATTAATAAATTTTTGTCTTCTTTGTCGCTATGATTTTTTCTTTTTCTATTTTTTCCTCTTTTCAATAATAATATTTAAATAATAGAATTTATATTTTTTTGTTTAATTTATCTTTTTCGTGTTTTTTTATATAAAAAAAAAATTAAACAAATTATATGTCCAAGAAATTATTTTATAATAAAAACAACCTCAAAATATCTTGCTTAATGTACAAAAAACAAAATTATGTGAACAACAATGATAAAAAAAAAAACAACTAAATCCATGGTTAAAAGTTTTGTTTTTTTTTTTTTTTGGCAGGGGAAGAGAGAAAGAAAAAAACTATTTTAAGGGAAACTTTTTGAACGGTGGAATATACTTCTCCACTGAACATAGCAAAGTCTAAATCGAACATTAATTAAATTAGCAGATGCATAGATGTTCTGTGTATAGCAAACAATAAATGTAAAATTAAAACAGCAATTATTATTGTTAACAAAAAAAAATAAAGAAAATACTATTGAAGGAAACATACAGAACTAAGAACAAAAATATATCAAACATTGAAAAATGTAATAAATGGTGTGAAACTGATTTTTCTTTTCTTTTAATTTAATTAAAAATTAGAACAAAGTAACCATGGTTATATCCAGAGTTGGGCACTATTCCAATAATTTTTTTTTACACTATCAGAATTGGTCGAAGAAAGCTTATAGCAAGGACAGTCTTACGACCAATGGTTTGTCAACATAGTAGGCTATGTTATACCACCGGCTCATCACTTAGTGCAGTGTTAGTTGTTCGTAAGCAAACATTACATAACAAACACTCACATGGATGAAACAAAAACAAGACAGAGAAACATACAGCCCTATTCTGCTATTCATCGGGGGGAATTTTTCTTCAATTTTCACTTCACTCTATTCTACTATCCGTTCGAATCGAATCTGGATTCACCTCATTAACGTCGGTAATATTGCGCGGTATTCTGTTATTCACGGGAACCCATCCATTCTATACAATTCAAATCCGCATAATAAATGTTGCGGGTTTTTCATAAAACTAATTTTCTATCTGGTTGGTGGTCAATAAAATGTATTTTAATGATTGATTATTTGTTTAAATACAGATTATTAACATTTTTTGGGGCAGAACAACGAATAGGAACCTAGTTATGTCGCTAATTTCCGCAATGGAATTATATCCAAACATTGACAAAAATAATGTTGAAATACAACCCGAGGACCTTCGAGATTTTTGGAATAATTTTAAAGAGAGCGTAAACCTCCTGGGTCTACCATTGAAAGATGTGGTTATGTGGTTAGATTTGTTTGTGATTTTTACATGAACAACTGCTAATTTGTAGTGTCAAATTGGTTTGGATAATGTAGTTCACCCAACGGATAGTGGAATGCAGTGTTCGCGGGAATCGAAAGTGAATCGAATGGGTGAATCGAATCGACGATTCACGCGGATAGCAGAATAGCGCTGATAAACAGAGAAACATTTAAAAGTGTATAACACTGGTCTTGAGCAAAGACTTCAATTTATTCTTGTTTATATTTAAAATCAAATAAGTCTGAATTGCAGTTTGAAAGCCAACTCATACTTTTTAAGGGCTCATAGTTGGTAAGATGTTTTGGTTCTTGTACCAAGACCTTCCTACGAAAATTATAGCCGCCACTCCGATGGTTAAAAGATATAGCGCCAAGTAATTCCGGTGCATCTGTTACACAAGTTATAACTTGATGGAAGAATACCATGTCATTGTTATTTCGTCTACTGGACAATGTTTCCATTTGGAGAGTTAGCAAACGGTTTTCATAAGAGGGGACATTCAAAGGGTTATTCCATAGAATACCTTTCAGGGCAAAACGAGTAAAATTTCGTTGAACAGATAATGTGCACAGGAAAAATCTAATTTAGGGGTAAAGAAAACTCCAAGATCTCTTACGGAAGTTACACGGGCTAGAATGTGCTGTGAGATAGTGTAGTCATATGAAGACGGTGCACGCTTCCTTGTCATTGTTTGACATTTTATTGGATTTAGGTTTAAGCTATTTTTCTCACACCACAATGCAAAACTCCCGAATTAGCAAAAAATGGCTTAGAGATAGAATGCCTGAATTTTACTTGGTAAGACCTAAAGTGCGTTGCATAAGTATAACCGCTCCCGAAAAAAAGCATTTAAAAGAAAACCTACAATAGGAGTGACTCCTTAGTATTTTTTTTATTGAGTTGCATCACTGATCGAGCCAATTGAGAAGAAAATAAAGTACCGTTATTTCCTCTCCTGATGTTTAGAAATTAAAAACAGATTTTGATGTATTGCAAAAATATAACCGCACAATGCAAATCTCTTCGAAAACAACAATGCCACGTGGTAAGCATTTAAGCGAAATTGAAAAAGGCAAAATCTTGGCTTTTCGGGGCTATTTGAAGACGAATTTCACGATGGGATCGTGTCGTTCGAAATTTTTTAAAACATCCAGAATCTGGTCTTAAGACCCGGGCGGGAGTCCGCAGAAGCTGACACGTCGCGACAAGAGGCGTTTAATCAATGCTGCATCCAATGCGATGCATTCTTTGTCGGAATTTCGTAACGAATTGGGTTTAGGAGTTTCGGTTTCAACCGTTTCTCGTGCTTTAAAAAGCAGTGGAGTGATTGTTCGGGGCAAAATGGTGCCAGCTCCAAATTTAACAGCAGCCCACAAACAAAAAAGATTGGAATTTGCCCGCCAAAACATAAATCGAGATTGGTAAAACGTAAGTGACTTTCTATTAATCTACACTAAAATCTCGTTTTCCCAAATGGCATACTGGAATTAATGTTTTTTATTAGGTTAGTTTTAGTGATGAAAAAAAGTTTAATCTTGATTGACCAGATGGTTTTAGCGGATATTGGCACGATTTTAGGAAAGAGAAAAAGTTTTTTTTCAAGAGGAACTTTGGTGGTGGCAGCTGTATGGTTTGGGGGGCCTGCTGCTAGCGTGGTAAGGTTGCACGTGCCTTCACCTCTACCAGAATGAACAGTTCTCACTACACTTCGATCCTTGAGGAGAATTTGGTACCTTATTTAAGACGATTTCACCGAGTTGAGCATGTCTTCCAGCAAGATAATGCCCCAATTCATGTAAGTGGTCAAAGTTTGGATTGGTTCGAATCGAAAAACTTTAATTTGATGGAGTGGCCGTCATATTCTCCAGATTGCAACCTCATCGAAAATCTTTGGGGAATTTTAACTCGCAAAATTTATGCCCATAGTAAGCAATTTGCTAGTGTTGCTGAGCTGTGAGAGGCAGTTGCGACAGAACGGACGCTTTAGACGACGCCATATTGAAAAATCTAGTATAGAATGCCAAAAAGAATTCAAAAATTGGTGGAAAATAGAGGCAACAAAATTGCATATTAATTTTATGTTAAAAATGAACTTAAGACAAAGAAGCAAAAAACAATAAATGCGGTTATATATTTGCAATACATTAAAATCTGTTTTTAATTTTTAACCACCAGGAGAGGAAATAACGGTACTTTATTTTCTTCTCAATTTGCTTGAAAAAATAGTAAGGTGTCACTGCTATTGTAGGTTTTCTTTTAAATGCATTTTTCCGGGTGCGGTTATACTTATGCAAGGCACTGTATTCTCGAGATAAGGGGATATCCAAGTGATGAAAAATGGGTGGAAACCATATGCATTTAGTTTGAATTTTATGATGGCGTGAGAGAGTTGGTCGCAATCGATTTCCTGACCACATTCCAAAGTGCTAACACATTGATTTATAAAAACAAGAAGATTTGTGACAGTAGAACGTTTCTGCATGAAACCATGCTGTTGGTGACAGATGATGTTCCTGCAATGAAATGCCAAACTTTCACAAATAACTTGTTCAAACACCTTAGGAATGCAGGAGACCTTAGATATTGGTCTATAATTGGCGATGTTGGCCTTATCTCCCTTTTTATAGACTGGTATGATATAAGCGTTTTTCCAAATTGATGGAAATTTTCCTAATTTTAAAGACAGTTCAAAAATATAACGGAGGGGAGATGCTTAGATAGACTTACACTTTTTTAAAACAACAGGTGGAATACCATCTGGACCACTCGAAAAATCATCTTTCAGAAGAGAAAGAATGTTTATAATGTCATCAGTCTCTACTGAGATGTTGTTAAACAATACTTGTGGACAGCCACGTAAATACTGAAAAAAGATTTGCTGAAATTATTTGAAAATTCTTCACAAAGAAGTTAAGTTGAGGGCTTCATTATTGCTAGTAAAGTTCATTGGATAAACATCACATTTCTTCTTCGAATTAATGTATTTCCAAAAACTTTTCGGGTCAGACGTCAGAGAGCATCCTACAGTAAGTAAATACTCACTATAAAGTTCATAAGACAGTTTCTTAAATTCTTCAAAAAATGAAATATAAACTACTAGGTTTTCTACCTACGTCATGGATTTTAGGTATTTTTTCCAGGCCTTATATCATTTATTACGAAGTGTTTTTAGCTCTTTAGTATACCAAGGATAACTGAAAGTGTGGGTTGATTTCTTCTTGAACTGCCTCTTCAATGCAACTCATAAGCAAAGAATAGAAATTTGCAATAATTTAATTGCGTCAATATCATTGCTGGACGGTAATTCTTGGGTACCGGAAATAAGTAAGCTATATGAAAGCTGCAAAAAATCAGCTTTTCGGAAGTCAAATTGGTATGAGCAATCATGGGGATTACTATTGTCAAGTAAATGACCGCTCAAGTCAAAAAAAATATCTAAGGGAGGGTGGTAACTATCTATGATTGATAAAGCAGTTGTAGATTCTACAACTGCAGTATTTACTGCGTCAGATGAGAATACTAGGTCTAGTATTCGATTCATTTTATTTTTGATACAGCTTACTTGCTGTAAATCGGAAGAAAAAATGTTATCCAACAATTGAAGCTCCAGTTGAGAAGAAACTGTAGTAGCTTCAAAATAGGAATCGTCTTCAGAGGGAACCCAATCATAAGAGAGGATTGAAATCACCTAGCAAAAGACGACTAGAGTTTCCCCCACGCTTATAAAAATGTATACACAATTACTTACTTCTACAAATAAAACTTTTGCTGCATAATTATTCAGCTAAAAAAAATAGAGTGCCGCGACAGCTCTTGAAGAGCCAAGGCCTAAGTGGCTTACTCTCATTCAACAATTCTCTAGGTGCGTATGAAGAATTGAGGGGACCTACAATCTTACGCCGATTCCGAACGGCAAAGTTGAGAAGCACTTTTTCATGACAGATGATACTCTTGGAAGTTTTGTCAGCTCTTCGCAAGAGGCAGTGTCCGTGAAAGATGAAATAAAAACTTTGGGCCTGAGTAGGGCTCGAACCCACGATGTTGTGCTTAGCAGCCAACGCACCTAACCACTAAGCTACGGACACTATAACACAATATTAGAGTGATATAGATAAATAGTGTGTACTCATTACAGTTTGTACACATTACCACCCCTATTACCGCTGGCGAGTCGTACGTAAAAACATGTGAGTGTAAGATTTTCGTTTTACGGTTGGCGAATCGAGAACGTAAATTCGACTTTATGTCACACGTTTTTCGAAGTTGGATCTCACTGTGTTGTGAGAATCGAATATTCGTTAATTTGAACGTAATTTGTGTTTTAATTTGTCGAACGTTACACATTGTGTGACAAAAGGTCGAAACTTGAATAAAAGTCGTATTTTTGTCCAATATGTATTGCCAGATTTTCGAGAAAAAAGTTATGAAATTCAGAAAGAGGAACTTTTGCTGTTAAAGACAACAGAAAAAAAAAGAAAATGAAAATCTTGACAAAAACCGTCGACAAAAAGAATTCCTAGGGATGGAAAAGAAAAATCCTTAAATTAGAAAGATCAAAATAGATTTATTGGTTCTATAGAGTCAAGATCTAATTGTTCCATAGAATGGACTTGACTTGAATTGCACTCCAACGTTTACTTTTATAATCTGCAAAGGTCCCATTACTTCGTTTTTTCTACGTTAGGCTTTTATATTGCTTGGAGTGTCCAGTTGTATGTATTCCCAGTATTGCAATTCCGTATTTTATGCAAAAGTTGTTGAAGGTACAGCACACGTTTACATTTTGTTCTTGAAGGAGCGTAATGCATTTTCCTTTAAGAGACAGCGAAAACGAGTTTTAATTTCACCAATAGTCCTTTCTATTAGATTTCTGGCTTAAGCGTATTGCTTATTGAATAAATTGTCTTGAACCAGAACTTACGTTTCTGAAAGGAGTGAGCAAACTTACTTACTTACTTAATTAAGGTGGCGTTACAGTCCGTTGTGGAATTGGGCCTCAATGAACAGTCTCCGCCAGCCAGCTCGGTCCCTAGCTAGCTGTCTCCAGTTTTGCACTCCAAGTTGATTGAGGTCCTCTTCCACTTGAGTGCGCCACCTGAGTCGCGGTCTTCCTCTCCTCCTACGTCCCTCGGGAACAGTGTCGAAAGCTTTTCGGGCCGGAGCATTGGTGTCCATCCGCTATAAATGACCGACCCATCTGAGTCGCTGGACCTTGACCCTTCTGGCTAGGTCCATGTCTTAAGTTCGCTGTTATATCGCAATTTCCCTTCAATTCAAACGGGGCCAAAGATAACCCGAAGAACTTTCCTCTCGAAACAGCATCATAAGGCACTTTCATCCGTTTTTGTCCAGGTCCATGCTTTTGCACCATATAGTAGGACTGGGATGATGAGGGTGTTGTACAATTTTACCTTAGTTGCTCGAGAGAGGGCTTTTCCACTCAATTGCTTTCTTAGCCCAAAGGAACAGCGATTAGCAAGAGTTATTCTTCGTCTGATCTCGGCGCTGGTGTTATTGCCCGTGTTTATTGCGGAGCCTAGGTAGACAAACTCCTATACTACCTCGAAGTTGTATGCGTCTATTGTGAAGTTCAGTCCAAGCTGTCGGTTTTGAGTGTCCTTTCCTCGAAGACAGCGTGTACTTCGTTTTTCTCTCATTTATCGCTTAACCCATTTTTGCCACTTCTGTCTCAATTCCCAGAAGACCCAGGAACTTCAAATCGATACCTACTACCTTTTCATCGATTTCAAGGCCGCTTATTGGTCCGACCTGGACTGTAGCGCCACCATAAGTAGGTAAGTAAGTAACGTGGTTAACGGTTAAAAAAGCTTAATTGAATGCATCCTTAGGGCTCATTTCTTCTTTTGATTGTTTGAGTCTAAACTGTACAGAGATGTTTTTTTGTCGCAGTTTAAGACCTCGCCTTATCCTTCAGTGTTCACTTACGTGTGAAAATATAGACAAAAAAACTTTTCATTTTCGGCTCTCATTTCCGTTGAACTCCATGCTTTTCTCACTTTGAATTTCCATGATGATGGAGCCATATTTTTAATAATTTATGGCTTGCCAGCTCCCAAAAGCCTCAAGTCTGTCTCCAAACAACACAAAATTCCATTTGTTGTTCAATTTAAAAAGCAAAAGTTACCAAAAGTTCCCTTTTTTGGAAGTGAATTACTCGCTGATATACCTACCTTTTCTCTAAAGGTGTCTGATGTGGGGCTTGTCCAACCTTAAGTCCAATGTCCAGTTCGATGCCAATATTAAGTTGTAATAAGCCACCACTTAAGGGAGAACACAATACACAATACGGGGCCCATTCAACAAACTCTTCCTGGTGGTTGTTGTAGTTGCATGCATGCTTGGCAATAATAAACTTCATGACTGATGGTGTATTTTGTTTTGTTTTTTTGTTTTTTCATTGCCCATTGCTTGGTCAGGATTCAGGAAAAGTGTCTGCACGACTTGAACTTGTCTCTAAATGCCCATAAACGTCAACTGACTGACATTGGAGTCTCTCTCAAATCGAGTGTCCGACTTAACGTGAGTGCGTTGCGGTCGGTACGTGCTTTCATTTCGATAAGTCAAAAGAAGGATCGTAGGCAGTACGGAAAAATGCGTCACGAATAATTGGTCTCAATTATTGGCGACACAACAAATTGTTTCTGACTGCAGAATCAATTAAATAAAACGCAAAACAATGCGAAAGAGAAGAGAGGCAATACAACAATGCGATGGTATGCGCTTTCGCAATCACGTTGATCATTGATCATCCCCGATTGCCTCATATCTACTTTTACTTATCCAAATTGATAGTGTTTAATTTAAATTGTCATTGAGTCACACTTGCAAAAAGTGGCAATTATGAGTGATGATGTAGCCTTCACCAGGTCTTGTCAACTTCAACATCAAGAAGTAGCTCATTAGTAAACTAATGGTGAAAGAAGGTCAAGGAGAGATGAAAGAAAGAAGTCGGGAAACACGATCGTTGCTTGAGATAAATATTTCAAAAACTTATCTCAAATCGAAAATCCACACCTTTAACTTCAATTCCACCTCCACACGTTCTTTGTAATAATATATCGGTTTGACCGATACATCGCATCGCGTCTATCGCATATCGGCGATCGTTCACGCATAACCAAATATCATTGCGCTTACGCCCACCCAACTGACTAAACGGCAACGAACGATTACGATGCAATGGTCTATGAACAGAAACTTGAGAGCGGAACATTAGTCGGGATAAGCTTGCTTGTTGCAAAAATGACAAACAAATAAATGTGCGATGATAGTTTTATTTTGATTAAATCCCTTTTTTTTATAATAAACACACACTCAAGGGGTTTCCTTATACCCTTATTATGCCAAAGACACAGTGAGTGCTTTAGGAAAGAGGGAAGGGATTGGAGAGGAGGTGCCGGTGTACATTGGTCTTAAATTCCTGAACACTGCAATGATCGGGAAACACAGAGTGTGGAAAAGAGTTCCACATTCGCGTAGTACGGCTAAAGAACGATTCTCTATACTTGAGCGTACCACCGAAGTTGGGTTCGAGGGTAAGTGATGGGCATTCCTGGAAGCGCGGGTATTACGGTTGAATTGTTTAAGGGGTGGAATGCAACTGGCTATTTCACTAGAGCAATTACCGTAGAAGTAACGGTAAAACAAAGAGAGACACGAAACGTTACGACGGTGTTCCAATGAGGTGAATGAGTTAGTGATGTCTCTGTCACCAATCATTCTTACAGCTCTTTTTTGTATACTATCCAAGAGGCTTAAGTATGTAGCTGCAGCACCAGCCCAAAGATGGGAATTGTACTCAAGCCTTGGACAGATATAGGTTTTATAGATAAAAGCCAGATCAGATGGGGAGAAAAATTTCTTGCACCGTCCAACCCAAACATCTTGCGGCATTTTTGGCGACGTCACGTATGTGCTCCGTCCACAAGAAGTGGTCTGTGATGCACCGAGAATCTCGAGATGTTCGGTCTCTTTGATGCAAGTGCCACTCATGAACAGTGGCAAGGGGGGTATATCTCGCTTCAACGATACAAGACAGCATTGGGTTTTCGAAGCATTAAACTCTACACGGTTTTTAATTCCCCATTGGACAATGCTGTTTAGGTCAGAGTTTAATGAGATTATCATATTTTGCCGTTGCAATTCCACATCCGAAGAGGAGGGATGTGAATCTGGAAACGAATATGAGAAGCTAAGGGTACTATCGTCAGCGAAACAATTTATTGGATTAGAAGTAACAGACAAGAGATCATTAATAAAAATGAGACAAAACGGAGCCCTGGGGCACACCAGCATTTATATTGTGGGTTTAAGACTTGAATCCGAAGGAAAGCATTTTCTATAAAAGAGCAAGATGCTAGACTTTATCAAATGTCTTTGAAATATCAAGTGCAACAATCTTACTTTCTCCAAAACGATGTAAAGATTTATTCCACTGTTCGGTGAGATAAACCATAAAATCACCAGTGGACCTGTTGTTGCGAAAGCCGTACTGCCGGTCATTAAGAAGCTTTCGGTCTTCGAGATATTTTTTAAGCTGATAGCTTATCAGCGTTTCCATATGACCTTAGAAAGAAGGGACGTAAGTGCAATCGGACGATAATGGAGGGAGAAGAAGATTCGCCTTTTTTTGGAATAGGCTGGACAAATGCTGTTTTCCAACTATACTCGGAACGAACCCAGAAGAATATAGGATAGATGGAAAAGCTTACAAAAGGGTTTTGCCAGCGTGAAAGAACACCTCTTCAGAACAATAGCGGGGATACCATCCGGACCAGCGGATTTACGTATGTTGAGATCCTTTAATACTCTCGCCACAGCACGAGTGCGGAAGAAGATTTGTCCCATGGAATCATTGACGCGCTCAAGAACTGGAGGAGTCATGACACTCTCTGGCAGCGAAGAGTTGGTGGCGAACTGCCTAGCAAAAAGGTTCGCTTTCGCGAGCGAGCTAACAACTGGAGTGTCATTGTCAACGAGCGTAGGGACCGATGAAGAAGAAGAATTCTTCATATTTTTTACCAATGACCAAAAATTCTTACTGCCTTTGGTACATTGCAGTATTTTTTGCCTTAATTTTTGATCATGTAAAAATTTGGTCCGCCGAATATGGGCATTGCAGGTCTCCCTGGCTTTTTTAAGCTTGTTCCGGTTTTCCTCAGTTGGGTTGGCTCTAAAACACCGGAACTTTAATTCTTTTTCCCTGATAAGATAACCTCTTAACAGCTTGAATCAAACCATCACGAGATTTGAAGGATCCATCTTAGTTCTCAAAACTCTTTATATTTTGTTTGTGAGACCCATTTTTGAGTACGGCTGTGTGGTTTGGCACCTTACTACTCTGTTAACATATATTGATGATTGAAGCAATTCAGCGAAGGTTTTTACGATTCTGTCTCCGTTTTCTATTTGGTCAAAGGGATCTGCACTTCAAATGTACTCGCAAAGGTTTGTTTTGATAAATCTTCCATCACTTGAAAATCATCGACAATCTGTCCAATTCTGTTTCATTTTCATATAAATAAATAAATTGTCGTTTTTAAGATTATACAGTTGTGCCCTGGCTGCTTTTTGCCTGCTGGCAACCGCTCATTGTGCGGTATTAAAATTCCTGTCCACTTTGTCCATGCTGTAGTGATTCCATTTTACGACTCTTAGCATTTCCTGTGGATTTCATTGACGGCAGAATGTCAGACTCACTGATCTGTTATGTCGTTTTCCATTGGCAGTCCAGAAGCATTCAGAAGAGTCCAGAAGTCTTCTGATATCATTCCGTTGGACTGACTTTGACAGACGGACTGCTTCTAAGAAAAGCAGAACTCTTCTGTTTTGAAAACAGAATCGTCCGAAGAATGACACATACATCATAACCCGTTCCATTGGAGGTAGAAGAAGAAACGTCAAAGAAAGACCAATGGAAAACGACATAACTGATCAGTTTTCAGACTGAACAAAACTACTTGCTGCTAGAGTGCTAGCTGCGCAACACCAATTCGTCCTGTTATAAGTTGTAGATCTACAGTGTTATTTTTTTGTTAAAAAAATAAGCTAATAGGACTATAGTTGGATGACTCGCCCGCCAACCACAAACACTGGTGTTCAGTCAGTCGCTTAATTGCCTGTCATTCGAGCCGATTCGGTGGCGTCGGCGGCGGCGGGTAGAATTTATCTCTCTGTTGCTGGCCACATGCTCAAGCACATTTGCACACAGAATTTTCACTTTCTTGCTCCACTGATGCCACAACCGCACGTACCATAATTTATGAAGAAGGCCGTTGCGCTGATGCGGAAGGTGTTCCAAATAGACTTGATGCGATTTTGAATCCTGAGTTAGACATTCATTGTTTTGGTTAAGATTCTTCGCACGGATGTCTTCGGATGTCTTCTACATTCTAGTCGCTTGGCGGATGTGTATAATGGCAAGTGCGTGGTCGCTTTTAAGTCGTTGCGACGCTATTGTGTTTGATTCAATGCCATATGGACCCAATGTTCATCCTTCCGATGTGGACTCTCTGACGCGATGTGCGTCGCTATTCGTGATGTATTGCACCTTAGTTAACCTTTTTAAGCAACTCTTTGTGATGGTCGGTAATTACATGCAATAAAATTAAAAAAAAGAAGTAGAAAAATGAAAATGGCACGTCAACACGATTCATGGTTGCTAGTTGTAATTGCGCATGCGCAAGCAATATGCTTGTCGGATATGTCGACTTGTGTGAATAGCGTGACATATGAATAGATAGATGGATAGACAGGACATCTTGTCTCTGCCCCTCCTACTATACAGTATTCCCCGTTTAATTGCACTGACCATTTTGTCAGATTTTTCGGTCAATTATCCGGGTGGTTCAATTCGAAATCCCGCTTAATTGATAAATCTGTTCAATTAAGCGAAACCCGTATAATTGCACGAGTAGGCCAACTAAAAAATAAAATATTGATCCCCGAAATCATCTATAAACATTTTTACAACCTTATATATACACTTAAAATTAACAGTGCACAAAAGAGGCAATTTGGCATCACTAGTTGAAGGTGTGAAAACGCAAGGAGAAAGAAGAAGAATGTCAGCGGGAATTTTTATCCAGAGAACAGAAAAATCTGCTCAAAGAACCAAAGAACCTTGCTATTTGAAAAAGAATGTTAATTTCATTTCAAGGAGTCTTAATTAAAGAGTGCTGCCAACATTTGAGTCCCTACTTAATTTCAAAAGAGAATTCGAAGAAGAATCATGAAACATGAGTCAACGTGTAATAGCAGTAAGCAGCTTTCGTTTGTACAGTTCACTGTACTCACAGTGCTGACAATTTTAATGTTCGTGTGCGCTATAAATTCGTCGTGTAGGGGTAGGGGATGGTTTGCGAACTTTTCGGTGCTGAATTTTTTTTTCGATTTTCTCGTGTCCGTCCGTTTCGTAGTTCGCCCTGTAGGGAGATGATCGCGAAGAAATCTCATTTTTTCTATGAGATAACCATAAGCAAAATGACTTGCTTCTCTTTTCGACACATCCTCAAACTTTCAAGAATCAACACGAAACAATGTTCGCCAATTATGTGTTTGCCGTGTAGGGAATAACGCATTTGAGCATGTTCGGAAAACATGTTTGTCGTTTAGGGTTAATAGGCTTTTCACACTGGGTCATAAACTGAGTTTTGGACAAAAATTTACAAAACCTCATGGAGCATTCCACACTTGCTATTTTACCAAGGTTTTTGTTTGACACTTTAATCTTTTTTGACAGATGCGTAGCCATATTTGGTGTTTTTAAAAATAATTGCAATTGTCCTGGGTTAAGAGTTCCTCTTAATAACACGATAAATCCCGTAGCATCAGAAGGCTCTCATTCTCTTGCGACGGCGTTTGTTGTATTAACTACATAGATTCGTCGAGAATCTTCCGGACGATGTTCAGAGACCCCAAACTTTACTCACGTGATATCGATGTGCACAAATAGAAGTACATTATGTAGTTTGGGATAAACTTTATCGAAGTGTGTTTTAACTGTAGTTTTCTCGCTATTTAAGAGCCACCTACGTGACGTTTGACTACTACTACCCAACAATAGAAGAGTTTTTTTCAACTTCCCTCTCAAAAAGATTCAACCAACCGAAGAACACAAGAGCCATGTCCTGATAATGCAGCAGAGTAGATATCGAGCAGCAACAAGATGGCCTGAGGTGATGAAAAAATGCAGATTGATAAATCAGCTGCAAGTAACTGATCGACCCAAAAGACCTGTCCAGCTAGACCTCTGACCAAAAGAACTTGTACTACGGAAAAGAAGGAGCATCTTTATGCACTAGCTTCCCTCAAAAGTCAATAACACTTACAACTTGTCACCGTTCTCTGCAGAGGCTCGGGTAGCAACACACCTACGTCTTCAGCTCAAGCTCAAGACACGCTTCAATTACAAATCAATGTTACCAATTTCTTTTAATAGCATGGGCAAATTCACAATGATTCCTTCCCGATCCAATAAGCGGTCCCCGAAGACCCCGGTACTGAAAATAAAAACAGCGGCCGCGTAATGGAATTCGGCAATGAATCCAATTCTGCAAAACGAAGGTTGTAAATGTTCCAACTGGTAATAAACCCGCGCCACTGTGACCATTAGCTTCCAATGCTCTAATGCAGTGTCACAGAAAAAAATTACTAGTTTTTTTTTTTCTTTATTTATTGAAAACAAATATTGTTGACAGCTGTCTATTTATTATTCAGCTGAGCGCTGAATGATTTTTTAGGTGTGCTTTGTTTTGAAAATTTTGCAATTCGTATGAGGTTTTGACGAGTTTTAATCAAAACCTAACTAGTTATATGCATGAGAAGAAAATGTAATTGGAAACAATTGCTCGTGGTTGGATATAGGGTTCGGCTTTTTTTTTCGCAAAAAACCGAGGTTTTTTGATTCAGTGATGAAAAGCCTATACAGAGATGCTGTTTTTAGGTTTGTTTCATTATAGCTTTGTTCAGCGAGAAAAAGACAGCACAGCACAGTACAGCACAGCTTCATGAGAAATGTCAGAACAGTTTGGAACATTTAAAAACACAAAATGTGTTCTACCCAAAAAGATGGAACAGAAAATCTTGTCCTAAACTGTTCCAAACTGTTCTAGACAGATTCAATGAACATCAAATCAGAACAATTTGGAACAGTAAATGTGTCAATGAACATCAAAAAGCTGTACTTTTCTGTTCTAAACTGTAACAAACTGTACAAAACAGTGTCGCTGAACATACCTTATAACTTTTTTGTCCTTCCAATCATCCGAAAAATGTCAATGTATTTAGTTTTTCTGCTGCATATTTTTAAGATCAATTAAGCGAGTAATTCAACTAAGCGGGGTTCAATTAACCGTCTAAAAAGCTTTACTACTAACACGGGAAATTTACGAAGCCATTTTTTTCGATCAATTAAGCGGATGTTCAATTAAGCGAGGTGCAACTAAGCGGGGATTACTGTAATTACAAAGTTTATTGTCTCCTTTGCGAAGACTATTGATACTGTGCGAAATCGTACGAAAATGGTTAGTTGTCTATCCTTCAGTGGCGATGGCAGCATATAAGCAAAGACCATATAACAAGCAAAGATGTCGCACGTAGAACAAAAATCTGTGCCTGCTTTTTTTAACCATCCCTTTTTTTACAATGGGTCCAAAACATGAGTCTAGGAATTAGAAATATTTCACATGTTGTGGATACACTTACTTATGGTGGCGCTACAGTCCATCAAAACACCTCCTCCATATTTAAAGAGTTCCGCAGGTATGCCATCCGACCCGGCGGACTTATTCATTGACTGGTCTTGCTTCTCTTTCGTCATTAGCTCGTTCGACATTTTGCGCATTCAGCAGCTGTTCGAAGTGCTGCTTAAAAACATCTACAATTCCCTGTGCTTCGGTGACTAGGTTTCCTTCACTGTTTCGAAGAGCCTGTGTGCCGGTTCTGAAACCAGAAGCTAATTGCTTCGACCTTTTAAAGAAACGCCGGGTGTTGTTCTTTGCCCGAGACTCTTCTAGATCATTGAGCTGAGAAACTGCCCATGCTCTTTTCTTTTCCGTCTCTCTTTTCAATAACGTGCACTCATCATCATACCACGGGTTCTTTTTCCGGGGTGGCTGGTTGCCTATGGTGGTCTGGGCTACATTTTTTATTATTTCGCGATATTGGTTCCATAAGGTGTTGGCGGAGAGTCGCTCACTCAGGCGCTCACTGTAGTCTCTGGCAAGTGCGCACGGTCAATATGCATACCTTGCGCCGATTAGCACATGGTCGATTTGGTTGGTAATTCGACCATCCGGAGATCACCAGGTTGCTGTGTAGATCTTTCGTCTTGGAAACTAAGTGCTACTTATCGACGTATTACGAGCTGCAGCAAAGTCGATTAGTCGGAAGCCGTTATCTGTTGTCACTTCGTGGAGGCTGTGCTTTCCAACTAATCCGCCAAAGATGTCTTCCTTACCGATTTTTGGATTGAAATCTCGAGTACGATTTGACGTGTACTTGACAGCTCCGTAGCTCTATCGGAGTCTAAGAATCCCCTTGCTTGACTCTCGCAGCATCGTAGGGCGTTGCACATATATACGATGTTTTTTGGTGTGGCCTTTATGAGGATTACAGCCAAGCGATCACTAATTGGCTTCAAATCCATGACTTTTGATCTAAGCCGATTCTCCACGACGAATCCGCATCCAAATATGTGCATTCTTTGATGACAGCTGTAATAAATGTCGCTATTTTTTTCTTTTCATTATCCCTGATCCTATCCATCGTATTTCGTGGATCGCAGTATTGTCTGCCTTATACTGCGAGAGGACAGATTCAAGTTTCTGAGTTGCACCTGGAGTGTAGAGTGTTCTTACATTCCAGATACAAACTCTCAATGCATAGTCTGTTGTCGTTCCGGGTCTGGTTACCATAAGAGGGGGGTCATTATCCGAGTATGTTTTTTTTTTTTACTGTGGAGGGGTTGTTAGCCCCTCGCACTAACCTCCAAATTTGTTGGGCCGTTGATAAGGTGCTTCTGTTTCTCCGTTTTGCACCCGTGCTTACAAGTTTCGCAAGTTATATCTAGAGATATAACCAGTACCCGGTGGTTATACCACAAGGAGGTAAAGTAAGCACTTGGTGTGCAGGAAAAGTTACAGCATACGTCCCCACATCCTACAACACCCAACCACCTTGAAGTTATAAAAAATGTTTTGAAGTTCCTTTTTTCCTTTTTTTATTTATTTCACTTTATTCAATACATTCCCATCTGCCAAAAAGGTTTCTTTCGAAGCACCTTTTGCTATGCGTTAAGATCATTGAAACTTAATTATAAAGTGACTCGAGGTTTAACAAAATTGGCTTGAATGTTCAAACTTGTAAGGCGTTATTAACAAAAATGCATTTTATCTTGTTTGTTTTTTCTTACTTGTAAAAGGAATACTTCTTTAATTTTTGATATTCTTTTCTAGTCGCTCATTTTTCTCCGACTTACCTTTAGAAATTAGTCGCGCCTCGCCACTGCTATCCATTCCTTTTTTTTTTTTTTTTGTTTCTCCTCTTGTGTGTTGAAGATTGTAGAGAAGGAACTAGTGACATATGGATGGACGTGATCGCATGTGGTAGACAATTGTCGACGAAGACCGAAGCAATGATATTTATTAAGCTTTCCGTGATGAACTCTCTTTGTGTTTATAATACATCCTTGACGAAATGGATGACACTTTGATACCAGAGTTGTTTTGGTTTTTTGTTTTATGTTTTGGACTAAGAGTTTGTGAAGCCTTTCTGAGGTATAAAAGAGTTTCAGAGTGCTCTACGTCTACGGTATAGTTATGATACTTTTGCTAACATTCTTACATTGCCTTGCCATTGATATTTTCGGAACTCTGTGAAGATTTTATTATCGCTCCCATTATATCTATTTATATGCTCCTCCCCTCTGCCCCTATAACGCCAACAAAAGAAATAAATCAAGTGAGAGTTTTAACCTCAGTTCTTTCGTTTTATTTTACAATATTCTTCTTTTGGACATTTTTCTCCATACACGTCGAACAAATCATATTTGTTGTGAACGTTGACAAGTGAAGATGAGTGACGCGGATGATGTAATTGCGCTTTTATAATTAATAAACTCTGTTTTGAAAAGAACAGAAAAATAAAAAAAGGAAGTGGACGAATGAGTGACTTATGAAAAGAAATAAGTGTACACATGTGAATTTATTAAAAAATATAGAATTGTCAACGCCTTATTTCGTTGTCAACAGAAATGTCCATTGTTGAAATACCATCCAGTTGAATTTCTTGGTCTCGAAGGAAATCCAAATTCTTAAAATAAAACAGCGGTAGTTGATAAATATATTCACCTCCTGCTCGAACTCTCGCCTATAACAGGCTCGCATGCATTGATATTTCTTTTTAACCATTTCCATTGTTGCATATTTATCAAGTTCCTTATACTTTTCTAAAAGTTTCCATGATGAAAGTGAAAAATTTAAAGATAAAACTGCTAAACAAAACAGCATTTTTATCTTTAAATTTTTCACTTTTTGTTCGCCAAATGGCCACCTCATTCCTTATAATTTCAATAAATTCTTCGAAAAATTCCTTGTTTGCCATAGATATTGCTTAGGTACACCAGCTCCGTGGCTCCGCGCACTTCAAACTTTAAAAAGAAACTGACATAAGAAAAATACAGAATGTTCGCAAACAACGCCACACACGTGAAATTATTTCTCGAACAAATCACAAGAAATTGAAAAGATTCTGATTTGTTCGAGAACATGCCCAAACATGCCCACACACGTTAAACTTGTAGTCGAACACGACAAATCAGACGAACAAATCATATGTGTCATCATAGGTACGACCTCAAAATTATACCGCTATGTGCCCAAATCGAAGATTCACTAAATAGAATACAGCTACGACAGAAATCCAAAAGAAGTCGCATCTTACTTTTGCTTTCAATCTCTTCAAACATATTTTCCCATGAAACACAATTCCTCTGTTCAATCAAACGCTTTCGCTCAACTACCGTCTATGGCATTTTGCAAAAACAAAGAGTCAAAAGCAAAACTCAACTTCATCATCTTCGATAACAGAGGTGATCCACCAGGCACTTCATAAACCAATAATTGCCATCAAAATGCACCTCATTTGGTCAGCGCTGCACTGCGCTGTGATCAGCAAGATCAAACAACAAACTGGTTTCCCCTTTGCAGCAAACAATAGCTGCTATTTCATGGCAATCTGGCAAACTTCAGATCATACTGCACTGCGATCTCCCTCCGGCATTCGGCAATGACGACGATTCGGACTAATTAACACCACTCTCGACATCATTTTATACTGCCACCAGATGGAGAACATCAACTTCAATAAACGCAAAAATTATGAGCGTTTAATTACTCACATTTGGCCAGATCGAATGTGATCGGAAGAGATCGAACAATCGACATAGACGACCGATCGTGATCTCCGCGGCCTAAGATCTAAGACGACTTGTTGACAATTATGGGGAAATGAGAAATCAAGTGTCGCTAATGTCAGGGTGAATGTATTTGTTTTTATTTGTCATCAGTTTTACTCCCCAAAAAGGAAGTATAATAATAACTTTTGCTAAAAGTTGTTTTATGTTGTCCTTGTTGGAATTCTTCTACACTATCTATTTATTGATAAATCAATAGTTTGAACTTGGACAGTTTTTTTTTGTTGTCCTTGGTTTTATTATATGAAGTGAAATTGGAAATCATTTTGATCAGCTGTGGAGTGACCGTTGAATAAGAAGTAGAGGAAGCGGTGTTAGCTACATGTACAGTGTACCTACACATTGAATAAGAATTACAGGAAGGGGTCTTATGAAAAAGAAGTGAAGCATTTTTCTAAGTAGTGTGAGTTTCACAAACACAAACGCATTACAACAGGGCTGGTCTGCAGTTGAATGGTTGATCTCAGGGGCGCCAAGCGAAATTTGATTGAATCAAGATTTCATCGATTTTGCTTCAACTTTTGTTTCAATCTCAATTCTTTTTTTAGGACGCATGGTGTTTTAACACTAAAGGTGCACTAGCACGGTTTATAATGTTTAATTTTTTTATTTTCCAGTATATTTTCTTCATTTTTCATCCGTAATTCATCACGTTTATTAAGCCTTTTTTGATCGTTCTTAAAACCAAATTCTATGAACAACTTGAACAAGCGTTGAATATCATGGTCAGACATATGGCATTGCGGAAGAAAACAACCTTTTTTTTCTTGCACCATCAAGTATAAAATCAGTTTCATGAAAGTGTTTTGAACAAACAACGGACTTAGAATTTATTCCATCCAATTTAAGAATTCCTATCCGCTTTTTTCTTTTCCATTTAGCTTTCGGAAATTTGTATGTATTTTAGAGCGTTCAAATTCTTGAAAGATATAATTCACAACAGACAGGGACTCAAATATCTACAAGGGGAAAATATAGAAGTATTTTCTAGTTGATTGTAATACAATCAACAAACAAAAACGTTTCGAAACACGATGGAAGAACTATACAAAACAACCGTGCACACCAGGGAAACTCACGAACTTGCAGCGCCTTACTTTCACCATCAGAATTAAATCACCCCTAGAACTCGACTGACATACACAGTCAAAGTTTGACAGCACAGACCCCAAAAATTGACCGCACAGGTCCAAAATAACATCCAGACATTTTTGTTGCTTCACTCACGTTTGACACTGTACATGTAGCTAACTAGCACCACTTCCTGTAGTTCTTATTCAATGAGTGTACATGAGTGAAGCAACAAAAGGTCTGATGATGTCTATTTTTGGGCCTGTGCTGTCAAACTTTGACTGTGTTGTCATTTTTCCGAGCTGTAAAGAAATGCTTTTGAGATATTCGTTGTTGAATTTATTAAACATATCTGTAAAACAAAATTAAATAGTGAAATGTTTGCTTATTTAGATTTAGTATTTACCATTTTTAATAATAACACCATAAGCGATAGTGAAGTGCTTTGTAAAATTGTGTAGAAACAATTCTAATACGAGTCAAGAACAATTTCTTATCGCAAGTAAAATATGCCTTATTTTGATTATATTGTATTGTGTGTGAAGTTAAGTTATTTAGTTAATTTCAATATCGTAGAACTTTTAAAATGTATTTGTCATAGTATTTAGCAACCCAAATAATTAATTTATAAAAAATAAAAATGTTTTGTCCATAGAATTTCTTTGTTCTTGATTTTTGGTTTGATCTGTCAAAAAAACAGAAAAATCGAGTTCAGGGGTGTATTATTTCTGTCGGTGATGGTAAGATGCTGCAATTCGTTGAGTTCCGAAACGTTCTTATTTGTTAATTGTATTGCAATTGGCGTGATTAACGTGATGAATTAGGGATGAAAAATGCAGAAAATGTAATGGAAAAAAAAATAAACATTAGAAACCGTACATGTGCACCTTTAGTGTTAAAACACCATGCATCCTAAAAAAAAGAATTGAGATTGAAAAAAGGTGAGTCACAATCGATGAAATCTTGATACAATCAAATTTCGGTTGTCGCCACTGAGATTAACCATTCAACTGCAGACCAGCCCTGTTGTAATGCGTTTGTGTTTGTGAAACTCACACTACTTAGAAAAATGCTTCACTTCTTTTTCATAACACCCCTTCCTATACTTCTTATTCAATGGGAGTGACGTAGTGATTTCTTTGTTGTCGATGAGAGATTCGATGACTGATGGCAATGGCAACGTTCATTCACGTTACCAAAATGTATCGGATAGCTATTTGTTGTAGTTTACCATAGTAAAAAATAGCAAATACCTGATCCATTCGCTGTAAAAAAAAAAAAATAAAATAAAAATCTGAAGTTATCTGAGAACTTTTGTTGTACCTCGGGTATACCACTCAGCTGATCAACATATGATTTTTGCGTTGAATTGTTTGGGGCGCAACTTCATCAGCTTCCAAATTTAAAGAAAATTGGAAGACATATAAGACATAAAATGACTATCGATATGATTTTTAAAATACTTAATAATTATAATTTAGATGACTCGGAAGAAGTTTGCCGATGGATTCACGGCCATAAGCAATTCCCTATTCTCAAGCGGTTGATTTATTAGGCGTTTTTCTTTTTTAGCTCTAAGCAGCGTGTGGAGTAGAGCCTGAGCTCATCGAGCTCGGTCTGAGCAGATTAAGCTCAGACCTTTCCGAGCTAATAAGGAAACAAACTGAGTACGGAACTGTCACACAAAAAAAATTGACATATTTACCTTCATTCGGAGAACAACTTGCTTCGCCCGCCATTTCCACCGTTTTAATTTGTTTTCCCGTCATCTCACTCATGATATGAACAAAATAAATGAAGTTGGCCGCGCGTAGCTTTTTACTCCATCAATCTTAACCGATTTCGTAGATCGCGCTCTGACCGCGGTCTGATCGTAAAAATAAACAAAAGTTGAGCGCTCAGATATGTGTGAGCTAAAAAAGAAATACGGTTTTTTTATAGCTCCGTACCCTGCTCAGAGCTTAAAAAGAAAAACGCCTATTTTTTTTTTCTTCATAGACGTTTTGACAGCTATCTGGATACAGGTACAGGTATCTGTCTCGTGCATTGAATAAGAAGTACAGGAAGGGGTCTTATGAACAAGAATTGAAGCATTTTTCTAAGTAGTGTGAGTTTCACAAACCCAAACGCATTACAACAGGGCTGGTCTGCAGTTGAATAGTTAATCTCAGGGGCGCCAAGCAAAATTTCATTAAATCAAGATTTCATCGATTTTGCTTCAACTTTTTTTTTCAATCTCAATTCTTTTTTTAGGACGCATGGTGTTATAACACTAAAGATGCACTGCACGGTTCTTAGTGTTTAATTTTTATATTTTCCAGTACATTTTCTTGATTTTTCATCCGTAATTCATCACGTTTATTACGCTTATTGTAATACAACCAACAAATAAAAACGTTTCGAAACACGATGGAAGAACTATTCAAAACAACCGTGCACAATACGGGAACTCAACGAATTGCAGCGCCTTACCATCACGAACAGAAATAATATACCCCTGAACTCGACTGACAACACAGTCAAAGTTTGACAGCACATACCCTAAAAATTGACAGCACATACCCTAAAAATAGACATCATCAGACATTTTTGTTGCTTCACTCACGTACACTGTACATGTAGCTAACACCGCTTCCTGTACTTCTTATTCAATGGTCTCGTGTCTCGTCCAAAAAGATATCCCAGTACCCAGTTCCCAGATATCTGAGATAGCCTATCCGATAAGTGATTGAACGGAGCCAATTTCAAAATACAAGTTCGAAAGGAATATAAACAGAACGTGTTTGATGTGTGGACTGTGGAGATGATGCTTCAAGCTTGAAGAGAAGACAGAAGAAGCAAAGAGCAAACATGTTGGTAGTTGGGTTGGCTTCAGTTGGCAACATTTGAGTTGTGTTTTAGGAAATTTTGGATTATGTATTTGATGGTGAGTCAGTGAACTAACTGCCTGTCAAAATGATTAAATGAAGAAATAGGGTGACATGTACTTGCATTTTAGTTACTGAATTTTTATAAACCGATTTTGGCATATCTGGTAGAATTTAAAAACAAATATTAAATTCTTCTTCTAAAATTTAAGCTGAAAGGAAATCTAAACTGCAAAACTTGTACAGTGATTTCTCAGCTTTTAAGCTTTTAAACAATTTTAAACAAAATCATCGTGCAAAAAAATGTTCGTAGGGAAACTTCGCTCTAAATTTCAAATAAGTAAGGTCACGTCGACATAAGCCTGTCGTTTAAATGGACAAAAAAAAAGGTTAGAAATTTTCTGATGTAAAACTAATTTAATTGGAAATTTGAATATCTTAAATAAATAAATAGAGTGGCGCGACAGCTCTTGAAGAGCCAAGGCTTAAGTGGCTTAATCTCATCAACAATTCTCTAGGTGCGTGTGAAAAATTGAGGACTGGAAAACATTTAAGGACTACTATAAAAATGATTTGCATTTGAGCGACGGTGACACAGCCCAACGATTTTAAAATCATCATAGCAATCCATGAGTGAGTGCTCAAGGAAGAGAGAAGTGCATCCTCGAAGCTTTGATGGTCAGATTCCGTGGTCAATCTACAAGAAACAATTTGAAACAGCAGCGTTAACGAACGGCTGGGACAATGACAAAAATATATTGCTCTCACGCTTGCTTTAAGAGGAGCAACTGCTGAACTGCTACACACCATCCCAGCAGAGAAAAGTGGTGACTTCAAAGTTCTGGTAAACGCAATCGAACATCGGTCTGCCGAGTTCAGCTAAACAAAAGAGCACAGAAGAAAGGTGAAACTCTGCAGCAGCTTCACGCAGATATCTAGCGATTGGTTCACCTGGCATGCATACCCAACAGCTGGCAACGAGATAATAAATCAACTTGCTGTTGAAGCCTTTGTGAGAGCTGTAAGCGATATAAATCTCCAAAGGGCTATTCGCACTCGGAAAGAGAACACTACCAGAAGCATTGGCTTTCACTCTGACTATGGAAGCCGCGGAACAAGCTTCCCAAAATGTGCATCGCGTAAGAGAGTTAGAGGTCCAAGAATGCTCTTTTCAGAAGGCTACTGTGAAAGGAGTCAGCGAGACGGACCAGCACGATGCTGGAACTGCAATAAGACTGGGCATCTTCAGCGACAGTGCAGATTACCGCGAAGAGGAACTACATGCCAACACTGTGGCAACAGAAGTAATTCAAGTGGTCAAAGTAACACCAGCAACGTTGCTTCCGAAGCTGTTTCCCAGCCGGGAAACGAATAAGAACCAACTTCGAGGGGCAGAAGCTGGTTTCTGGTACCGATGGCCCCAGAAACGACATCCAGGTTTCTCAAACCAAACGCGACAACAAGAGCCTGACCGTGGAAGCAAGTATAAACGGCAACAAATGTGTGGCTACCATCGACACCGTGCCACGGCTTCCATTGTACGGCAGGACCTCGTTAAGAAGACATGGCTCCACAATACCAATAGTTATCGTCTAAAGACTGCAACTGGAGAGGTCGCAAAAGTGTATGGTGAGGTACGTCTTAAAATCCGGCTAGCAGAGTTGGAATTCTCTCACCTGTTCCTGGTAGCAGATATATGCGACGAATGCATTATTGGTGTCGATTTCATGAAAGATCACGGAGTGATATTGGACACCGGGAACCAAGTCCTGAAATATCGAAACATTGAGATTCCGATGATCTATGGGATCCGCTCGTATGAGACCTAGTTATCTGTGAAATCCCTCATCAAAGAAGATCTCACTTTGCCTGCTTCTTCAGAAGTATTCGTGTGGACGAAAATGAAGGATAAGCCTGGCAGCCATCGATACCTCATGGTAGAACCAGCATCTGTAAAGTCCTTCCAAAACGTCACCATTGGGAAGACTCTTGTTAGACCTGTAAAGAACATGGTTCCCGTACGAATACTGAACATCAAACCTGCATGAAGTTAAGCTTAGAAAAGGTGAGATTGTCGGACAATGCCAACCTGTATCAGAGATAAAAAGGATCAACGAAGAAGGGTCAAGACAAACCTTGAAGTGCGAAGGGCTGAGTTCCATAAAGACCAACATTCTCAAGTCATATAATCTTGGTCACCAACAACAAAGAACTGCAGAAGGTCTCCTCGAAGAATCAGAAGAAGAAAGCGGATCAATCCTTTTGTGTCCATTCTGAAGACAGCGTTCTCAACAGCAAACGGGTTGTGGCAGTTCAAAGTGATGCCTTTTGGACTATGCAATGCTCCAGCGATTTTTAAACGCCTTATAGAATTCGTCCTGCAAGGACTCACATGGAAATCTTGCCTGGTCTATTTGGATGACGTCATTGTATACGGTAAAACCTTTGACGAACATTATACGAATCTGAGAGCCGTGTTTCAAAGACTTCGAGAAGCCCACCTCAAGTTCAACATAGAAAAGTGTTCACTCTTCAAAACCGAAGTGAAATATCTGGGACATACCATCTCAGTTAAGACGGATCCTGATAAGGTTGACACCGTGAAGAATTGGCCAATGCCACAGGACAAGCATCAACTCCGAAGCTTTCTGGGTCTAGCCACCTACTATAGGCGCTTTGTCAAAGAATTTTGCTGAGATCGCCAAAAGTCTACATCAGCTAACGGAAAAGGGAAAGCAGAATAAATGGTCAGGTGAGGCGAACGCAGCTTTCAAGAGCAAAAGCAACGCTTGTGTAATGCACCAGTGCTGACCTACCCGACTCCCGGAAAACCGTTCATCATTGATGCTGATGCCAGCAATGTCGGAAATGGTGCTGTATTGTCACAGGTACATGATGGCGATGAAAAGGTAGTTGCCTATTACAGCAAGGTACTCTCGAAGTCGGAAAAAACTATTGTGTGACCAGAACCAGAAGAGAACTTCTTGCACTGATTTTGGCAACAAAGCACTTCCATAAATATCTCTATGGACAGAAGTTTCTTCTCCGAACCGACCATGGAGCACTAAACTGGCTTTTGAATTTCTAGAATCCAGAGGTCAAGTCAAGTGGCGTGATGGATTGAGAGGCTGCAGACGTACGATTATGAAATCCAACATCGGAAGGGGAAGCTTCACTCAAATGCTGATGCAAGACGCAAGACTGCAAGTCGGATCAAGCCGAATATTACAATATTAAATATTTCAAAACGAAAAGAACTTATTTTATTTTCAATAAGGACAATTTTAAAAGAATCATATTAAACCAAAAAGAATAAAAAATTCCTTTTCAATATCTCTGCCACAAAATTTAAATTTGACCAAAAAAAAACGAACGCCTGACGCCTCACCTGAACTTATCAAACGTCAATCCCGCCCCCACCTCAGTTCCCTAATCAAAAACGCAAACCAAAACACGAAAATACATTTTGAAATTGTTGTGTTTCGTTTTAGTAATTCGAATGTTCGAAGTTCGATTCGAAAATCGTGTAATCCAACTCAAACCAAACAAAACAAAAATTTCCCATTTCAATTGAACTTGTCGACACAACATCTTAGCTTCTCAAGTCTCAACCCTACAGCGCTACAGCTACAGCACAGCGTTACCACTTCAAAAGTAAGATTGCGCAGTGAAACAATTGAAAAAATGCAGTAAATCAAACATTTTCGCAGTAGATTTCTTATTTCACAAAAAAATTAAAACATAAACATAAATATGCATACAAAATATACTAACAGCCTTATTTAAAAACGCTGTACAAGGCCTACATAAAGTTATGTAATCTCTATAATGCCTCTAAACGCAAAAATGCTATTTATAAAACTTATGCAAGGTTGAATAGTCCCATAATAAGCTAAACGCGTTTTGAGGTTGTATAGAGCCTACATAAGTCTAGCTCTTCATTAATGATTTAAATAATTTGAATCACGTTTCACCAACTCCGAGAAGGCGGAAAGTGTATTAAAAAAGGTTCAACTCAATGAGCCTAAGAAGTCAAGAGTTTAAAAAAAAAAACATAGATTTTCGAAAGAAAATATTATCAAAATAATTGATATTATCCGTTCGGACCTCAGCAGCGACAATACAGGTGGCCACATCCCCATAGATCTCCAAGTAATGGTTGCAATTAGATATTGGGGACGGAACGAGCACAAATTTTTATATTTTATTTCATTATTATTATGACGACAACCAGCTGATTTGATAGACAGATAAATGGAATAGATTGCTACATTTTGGTACTTTTTTTTGACATAAGCATTGTATAACTAAAATTAATAGCAAAAGTTTTTATAAATGATAATTTGTGCAACGTTACATAGAGCCTACATAAATCCTTATGCACCTCTGTTTAGCGAAGTCTAATTAGACTGTAAATTTATTGAATTTAATTTTTTTTCACAAATTCCCCATTTGTAAAATTAAAATTTGGAAATGTTCGATTTATCCAGGAGAATCTGATAGTTTCGAGCATTTGTCTGTAATATTTATCATAATTTCCATGCAAAAAATTGTTGTGTTTACAAGTCGAGCAAAATTCAATTTATTTCTTGTTTTAGCTTTTATTTGGAGGATCATTCAGGATCTCCATTGTCGTCGTTTCACGTTACTTCTTTTCAGATCGAAATTTGCTTTCTGTAACTCGATTAGCGTCAAAACGATATCGTCAAAACTATGAAAATTGAACGATAGCTAAAAAGGTATCATCTAGAATAAACATTTCAAAGCAATTTCTTTTTTAATTCAAAACACGGTTGAAACTTACGAAACATTTTATGCTATACCATTAATTTTATAAAACAAAAAAATGTTCTCGGATTTGTGTCGAGAACTGGGGGATCTTTCTTTGAGTGGAAAATGGAAAAAACGAATCATTCATTTCAACCGTTGGAAAGTTAATTACAATAAAATCATATCTATGTGTAAGCAAAATCTCTGAGGTAATCAAAAAGTAAATGTGTAAAAAGCCTTATTTCAACTGTCATCTTAAATGATACATGGTATTTTTATTTAAGAGTTCTACAATCAGATCAAAAAAGCGACATCTGTATTACAAGGTTCTCTCAATATCTTCCTTGCAAATGCGTCATACCGGTGACGTACACAAACACAGCTGATTGTAAAACACGTGGAGTACGATGTCATTTTGTCTACAGTTTGAAAGTATCTGTAGCTCTCAAATACATTAAAAAGAACCCTTAAACGAGACGAGGATGATCAATTTACGTGAAGCAAATTTGAGACAATATCGTTGACGATGATCGTTTTTATGATTATCGTTTTGAAT
Source organism: Sphaerophoria rueppellii (assembly GCA_920937365.1). Classification (NCBI taxonomy): domain Eukaryota; kingdom Metazoa; phylum Arthropoda; class Insecta; order Diptera; family Syrphidae; genus Sphaerophoria; species Sphaerophoria rueppellii. The sequence continues at coordinate 63,072,956 of CAKKXW010000004.1, read as the reverse complement.
GTTACGGAATGACCCTCCTGGTAACTTTGGAAAATTTTCTCTCCGGAGCAGCACTACTATGCGGGAGTTAGCATAATTATTGCAGAGAGGACCAAACCTTAAAAGAACATACTATTATCCATAAACAAAAGAAGGAAACGTGCACGAAAACTATGATGAATCGTTGAATGATTTGGGAACGATCTAGTTGAAAGTTATTCCTGTGATCAGATTTTCACGTGAGTGAAATCATTTCAAGCAATTTCACGAATGCCATTTACAAATTATGGCTGTGCTGAAGTTATATCGGATTTTCATTTCTGTCATAAAAGCAAATGAAACTATAATAACTAAAGAAGAAAAAGTGCAGTAGATTGGATTAAGTGGCAGTAGATTTTTTTTTGGAAAAATCGCAGTAGATCTACTGCAATTGCAGTAAAGTGGTATCGCTGCTACAGCATACAGCTATAGCCTACAAAATCCAAACAACCAACATCAACAACGAGACAACGACATACGTCATACGACAATTCGGATCTTTGTCTTTAATACCAGCAACCAACTGGAGTGTCGTTCAGTATGTTGTGAGTTTCGATACCAATCGTGTGTGCGAGTGATTCGTTTTGTTCGTTTAAAAAAATATTTTTTTGTTTAGAAAATATATTATTTTCCCGTTTATGAACGAGTGAGTCTTTAAATCGTTATCTTAAACAAAAAGATCGTTTGTCACAGTTTTCCACTTTATGTTTCATGAATTCTTATCAAATACATAACTGATAAAAAACATACTTTTATCACTTAGTTTCTTACTCAACCAAAATAATCAATTTATTGGTGTTTACTATCTGTTTTTAATCAATCAATGTGTAAAGAATGTACCGTTTGAATAATTCTTCTCCTTAAATCATAGAAAAAGAAAACAGTGATGTTTAAGTTTGTGTTTAAATAGTTATTTTTGTGTGTGTTTTCTTATTATTTTTATTTACTGTTGGTTAAAATTGTGAATGAAAAAACTCTTCAAGCACCCATTTGCTAAATGGGCTTCAGCAAAAGAGGATAATTCATGAGAAGAACATACAAACGAATGAATATCTGGAAATAAGGATTATTAATCAATGACAGAACTTTTTAAAGGTTAGTTTATTATTCAATCTTTGTTCATATCATTTTCACTGAAATTTGTCTTATCCATAAAAATGTGTGGTTCTGAATTCTGATAAGGTTTGAAATTTGAACGCATGTTGCGTTCAAGTCAAAATTTGTGGATTGTCAAAATTTTATAATTGATTTAATATTAATTTTGGGTATTTTGTATTTTAATTTTATATTATTTATTATTTTATTTTATTTTATTTTATTTTTTAATGTATAAAACTAAAGAGTTCGTTTTAACGCAGTTATCTCTGGAACTACTGGTTCGAATGGTATAGTTCTTTTTGTGTTGGAAAGTCCATTAATCGAGGAAGGCTTCAATACAAGTTGTATTGGACGGATTCAAGTTTAAACCCCCAGGGCTCCGTTTTGTCTCATTTTTATTAATTATCTTTTGTCTGTTACTTCTAATCCAATAAATTAATTCGCTGACGATAGTACCCTTAGCTTCTCATATTCGTTTCCAGATTCACATCCCTCCTCTTCGGATGTCGAATTGCAACGGCAAAATATGATAAGCTCATTAAACTCTGACTTAAACAGCATTGTCCAATGGGGAATTAAAAACCGTGTAGAGTTTAATGCTTCGAAAACTCAATGCTGTCTGGTATCGTTGAAGCGAGATATACCCCCTTGCCACTGTCCATGAGTGGCACTTGCATCAATGAGACCGAACATCTCGAGATCCTCGGTATGTGCATCACTGACCACCTCTTGTGGACCGAACACATACGCGATGTCGCCAAAAATGCCGCAAGATGTTTGGGTTTCTTAAGACGGTGCAAGAAATTTTCTCCCCGTCTGATCTGGCTATTATCTTACAAGACTTATATCCGTCCAAAGCTTGAGTACAATTCCCATCTTTGGGCTGGTGCTCCAGCTACATACTTAAGCCTCTTGGATTATACAAAAAAGAGCTGTAAGAATGATTGGTGACAGAGACATCACTAACTCATTCATCTCATTGGAACACCGTCGTAACGTTTCGTGTCTCTCTTTGTTTTACCGTTACTTCTACGGTAATTGCTCTAGTGAAATAGCCAGTTGCATTCCACCCTTAAACAATTCAACCGTAATACCCGCGCTTCCAGGAATGCCCATCATTTTACCCTCGAGCCCAACTTCGGTCGTACGCTCAAGAATAGAGAATCGTTCATTAGCCGTACTACGCGAATGTGAACTCTTCCACACTCTGTCGTTCCCGATCATTGCAGTGTTCAGGAATTTAAGACCAATGTACACCAGCACCTCCTCTTCAATCCCTTCCCTCTTTCCTAAAGCACTCACTTTGTCTATGGGATAATAAGGGTAAAAGGAAACCCCTTGAGTATGTGTGTTTATTATAAAAAAAAAAGAGAAGCTAGATAATAGATAATAGAATAGTGGACAAATAGATAAATTGATTTTTAGTTGTGATGACTGTTTCTCTATGTATTATCACAATGCTGGAGGTATGAGAACAAAATCTCATGAATTCTCTGTTGCTGCTGCTGATTGCTCATATGATGCTATTGCTCTTACCGAAACCTGGTTAACCAAGGACTTTTTAACCAATGAATATTTCAACGCTAAATTCAATGTTTTCCGCAAAGATCGTTCCTGTGAACAAACTGGACTCGTGAGAGGTGGTGGCGTCTTATTTGCAATTAATTCTGATTATACAAGTAAGGAAATCATTTTATCTGATGTTTCGGGCAATATTGAACAAATTTGTGTATGTGTAGAAATACCTATTCGTCCATCTTTTAAAAAAATCCATGTTTACTTTTTTGTTTCGTATATACCACCTTCATCAAATCTTGAAATTTATGAAGCGCATGTTAAAAATATAACAAATTGTTTCGAAACTGCTCATGAAGATTGTTACTTTGTTATTGTTGGAGATTTTAATCTTCCTAATGTTAAATGGTTGTTTTCAAATGATGAAAAAAGAATGTTTCCTTGTAATGTTACAAAAGATTTTGAATTTTGTTTAATTGATAGCATTATATCCTTAAATATGTACCAAATTAATGATATTTTAAATTCCATTGATCGTATTTTAGATTTAATTTTTGTCGATAGTGGTCTAGAAGCTTATTTAAACGAAGCAAGTTTTAAACTACTAGAAAATAGTATACATCATACATCGATTGAAATTAAATTAAATTTATCCGTTTTAAATGAATCTATGGCGATATGTAATAATGTACCACAAAATGATTTTAAAAATGCTGATTATAACGCAATTAATAGTTACTTAGAAAGGATTGATTGGCAACCAATCTTTAATTGTTCAAATGTACAAATAGCTTTTACTATGTTTCAGAACATTTTAGAATCTTTGATTTCGGAGTTCGTTCCTAAAAAAGTATTTAAAAATTCAAAAAAACCACCTTGGTTTAACAAAAGCCTATCCAGGTTAAAAAATATAATGATTAAATTACAAAAAAAAAGCAAGGTTTGTGCCTCTTTTCGGGATCATTTTAAGCAAATTAGAAAAGAATACGAATTTTTAAGGAAATTTACTTATAAGCAATACATGTTTTCCTTAGAATCTAGTATAAAAGCAAACCCAAAATGTTTTTGGACTTTTTTAAATGCAAAAAGAAAGTCGCTTGGGATTCCATCTAGCGTTTCTTACAATGGCGTCTCCTCCGATAATATTAATGTTATCTGCAATAATTTTTCAACATTTTTTCAGTCTAATTTTATCGATTTGAATTTAAAGTATGAACATTGCGTTGACTGTAAGCCCTCCATCGATGTTGGTAGTTTATACTTATCTGAATATGACTTACTTACATATTTATCTTCTCTTGATAACAATTTTTCGCTTTCGCCGGACAATATATCACCTGTTCTTTTAAAAAACTGCAGATTCAACCTTGCAGCGCCGCTCTGCTTCATTTTTAACATGTCCTTGGATCAAGGTTTATTTTTAGATGAGTGGAAATATTCCTTTATCACTCCATTACATAAATCTGGGTCAAAGGGCTTGGTGGAAAACTATAGGCCCATTGCTAAGCTTCAGCTGATCCCTAAAGTCTTTGAAGCAATAGTTAAGAATAAACTGTATAATTTAGTTCAAAACCATATATCAGACTTTCAACATGGATTTATGAGTGGTAGATCGACAGCAACGAACTTAGCTATTTTTACAAACTATTGTCTGAATCATATGGAAAAGCACATGCAAATTGACACTATCTATACTGATTTATCCAAAGCTTTTGATCGCGTTCAACATGGTGTGTTAATAAAAAAACTTGAAAGATTCGGTTTTCACTCCTCTCTTCTTAGTTGGATAGGGAGTTACCTGGTTGGTAGAAAACAATTGGTAAAAATTGGCAACGTTTTGTCAAACGAAATAATAAATCTTTCAGGAGTTCCTCAAGGCAGCCATCTTGGCCCATTACTTTTCATTATTTTTATAAATGATTTACCTAGTCTTCTCTCATTTTCAAAATGTCTTCTGTATGCTGACGATTTTAAAATTTTTAGCTGCATTGAATCTTTATCTGATGCTAGTAAAGTCCAAGATGATTTAGATCAAATTCATCAATGGAGCAATTTAAACGGACTTCACTTCAACATTAATAAATGTAGTGTTGTAACATTTACTAAAATTAGAAATCCCTTATATTTTGAATACAAGCTTGGAATTGATTCTATCAAAAGATGTGATAATCAGAAAGATCTCGGAGTGATATTTGACTCAAAAATTAATTTTTCTCTTCATATAGACCACATTGTTTCGAGAGCAAATGTTATGTTAGGATTTGTTATTAGAAGCTCTAAGGGTTTTGAAGATCCGTATACCCTCAAAACACTTTATATAAGTATTGTAAGACCGTTGTTGGAATACTGTAGCATTATATGGAATCCTTACACACAGTCCAACATTGTACGCATTGAAAGAGTTCAAAAGAAATTCACCAGGTTTGCGTTACGAAAAATTTATGGAAATTTAAACATTCCAAGTTATGAAAGCAGAAGCATTCTTATTGACCTTAAAACTCTCTTATCGAGAAGAAAATTAAATTCGATTCTTTTTGCTTATGATGTTCTTAATTCTAACATAAATTGCCCAGTTTTATTATCTATGTTTAATATGTACGTACCTACGCGCTGTTTACGACCAAGAAATGGTGATTTTTTATATGTTCCATTTCATAGTAGAAGTTACGCTATGTACAATCCAATTACCAATGCCTGTTTAAATTTTAATGAATTTGATTTTTCCATTGATTTTAATGTAAATAGAAACGAAATTAAGAAAAATATATTGAATCTACTGTAATTGTTATCATTTATTTATTTAATCTGTAAGATTGTAAACTTAGTATAAGTCCCTTTGTAATCTTTATAAAGTTTTTTTGTAACTTGAAAGATGGTAAGCAAATACACAAATACACAAATAATAATACGCTGCGACCAATAAGAGCGAAGCGTCAGTGAAAAAATGGCAAAAAATATTTATTTTTGAAGGCTTCTGTTGTCTGCTTGATCTCAGGAACTTCCACTTTTTGTGTTAGAAAATTCATTAATTATGGAAGGACTTAGGCTATATAACAATAGGAATCAGTGGAAAATGTTTAAAAAAACGGGAAAAAATTATTAATTTTTCTGATTGTTTGAACGCGCTTATCCTAGCAACTGCTAAATACAATTCTTTTTGTATTGAATAGTCCAGAAGTAGAAGGGTTTTAGCTATACAACGTTACGCTAATAAGTTACGAATAATAAGAGCAAAGCATCAGTGAAAAGTGTAGCTAAAAAGGGGAAAGTTATACATATATGAAGGCTTCGAATTAAGAACAATTTCGATTTAGAGAGAGTGCACTGTTTTAAAATGCGCAAATCCATGCGGGCTGGATGCACAAGTCGTAGACGCACTCCTGGCCGGTAGATGAGGCAGAGGCGGCGAAGTCGCGGGCAAGTGCTAGTTTTGGATAAAGTGTAATCCCCGATGTGTGAATTTGAAGAAAGTGCTTTCCGAAATTAAGGTTCCACCAGAGAAACTAATAAAGCTCTCACGTCGGCTCAATAGATTGTTCCTTTTTTAAATATCGTAAAAGTTAATCTACCATTAATATGCATAACTCAATAAACAATGAAACTATAATTTCGTAAGTAATACAAAAGAACACAGAACTTGATATCTTTTCATTTATTTTTGGAACCTCATAAAAAATGTTCACTCTTCAAGTTTTAATATGTCAGTAATCACGCATCAAACGAAAACTTGCCAAGTGAACTTGAAATTTTCATTCAAACTAACTTTGGGCTCAGTTTCTATTTTCGTTTAATATTGTTGTATTATCTTCTATGATTTAAAATATTCAGTATAACACTTTTACTTGTTAAGAACTTGGCGTTCTTGTAGATCTCATTACTTTTGGTGGCTGACTTTTCACGCAGTGTTGTTTGCACATAAGAGAACTTGGCTCTTTTTTCACATTTTATGTTTTTGTCCTGATTTTACATCTTTTTGCAAACTTATTTTTTATGGAAGCGTCAACAATATAATTGCTCTGCCAATTTATAAATAAATAATAGGTAGGTTAGGTTAGACCGGCTGTCTTAATGTTGTTAACTCATTTAGACCCCAAGGGTCCATTGTGAAACCACTAAAGAAAGTTACTCATGGGAATGTTATGAACTTAAACAAACCAGAATTCAACATCCTACGACCATTTTAGGAAAGTGGGTGGCAACCACTTATAAACTCGTAAGCGTTTCGACCATTCCCAAAAAAGGCGAATCCTCCTCTCCCTCCAATTATCGGCCGATTGCACTAACGTCCCTTCTTTCTAAGGTCATGGAAACGCTGATAAATTTTCAGCTCAAGAAATATCTTGAAGAACGAAAGATTCTTAATGACCGGCAGTACGGCTTTCGCAGCAGCAGGTCCACTGGTGATTTGATGGCATATCTCACCGAACAGTGGAACAAATCTTTACATCGTTTTGGAGAAAGTAAGATTGTTGCACTTGATATTTCAAAGGCATTTGATAAAGTTTGGCTTCTTGCCCTTTTATCGAAAATTCGTGCCTTCGGTATAGACGAATCCCTGCTAGTGTGTCCCAGGGCTTTGTTTAGTCTCCGACCATCTTCCTCATTTTCATTAATGATCTCTTGTCTGTAACGTCTAATCCAATTCATTGTTTCGCTGACGAGTGACGATAGTACCCTTAGCTTTTCATATTCGTTCTCAGACTCACATCCCTCCTCTTCGGATGTGGAACTGAAACGGCAAAATATGAGGTCCGTTCGCGTACTTCCTGCACTAAAATTCGTAGGTCGAGACAATTTAAGGAGTGGGGGTAAAATTCTCTCACAGAAAAACAAAAGTACAAAAAAGTAAGCGAACGGGAAAACAGCAAATTTTGCCCACATTTTAACTGTCAACTTTTTTTGTATGAAAAATTGAGACTTTGAATTGCTTCGAAAACGCAATGCTGTCTTGTATCGTTGAAGCGAGATATACCCCCCTTGCCACTCTCCACATGAGTGGCACTTGCATCAGTGAAACCGAACATCTCGATATTCTCTTATGGAATGATCACATATGTGATGTCGCCAAAAATGCCCCAAGATGTTAAGGTTTTTTAAGAAGATGCAAGAATTTGTTTCCCCCTCTGATCTGGCTACCATCTATAAAACATATATACGTCCAAAGCTTGAGTACAACTCCCACGTTTGGGCTGGTGCTCCAGCAACGTATTTAAGTCTTTTGGACAGCATCTAGAGAAGAGCATTTAAGATGATTGGTAACCGTAACATCATTGAGACATTTATGTCACTTGAACACCGACGTAATGTCTCTTGCCTCACCCTCACGGTATATGCTCTAGAGAAATAGCCAGTTGCATTCCTCCCTTTAAGATATTCAACCGTAATACCCGTGCCTCCAGGAATGCGCATCAGTTCACCCTCGAGCCCAACTTAGGTCGTACGGCCATGTTCAGATAATCGTTCTTTTGCCGTTCTACGCGGATGTGGAACTGTCTTCCACACTCTGTCTTCCCCAGTCATTACAATGTGCAGGAATCCAAAGCCAATGTTAACCGACACCTCATCCCAAGTCCTCTCCGTCTATCGCATTTTCCCTAATCTCGCACCGTGCTTTGGCATAAAAAGGGAATTAAACCCCTTGAGTGCGTGCTTATTATATAAAAAAAAATAAGATAACTAACTAACTGGAAATAGAATTTTTTCTCACCTTACAAGAATTCCAAATATCAACATCAAATTAAGATAGTGGGCGGAAACCGCGCCCCTAAATGAAATTTAAATTTGTTATTTTTCCTTATATTCAACCGACCAGCTGCTCCAACGGCTTTGTTCGATTTCAGCCGTGATTTTGGGGCTTTCAACTCTTCAAGGTAGGGTTCACGCATGGCGGGATTTTATCCGTCGTCGCCATTGTACAGTCTTCGGAAACGGTCTTTTCAAATCTCAAACTATTATATTCCCTTCCTTATCCCTGCAGGCTTCGGTTCTTGCTCGATGACCTGGAGGCAGCTGTTTTACCTTCCGGTAGAACCTACGAACTTCATGCCTGCTGTTGGCTGTCTCAACATCCTCGATATGACGTTTCTCATGTTCTCTCTTTTTTCTTCTGAGAAGCCGGCGTTCCTCTCTCTTCTTTTGCAGATTTTGTCCTATGCGGCGCAGCTCTGTATGCCTCCTGCTTGGCTGCATGGGCCTGCCTGCATTCTTCGTCAAACCAGGGTTTCGTTTTGGTGACTGAGTGAAATCTAGCACATGAGAGGCGGAATCTCTAACTGCTCTCCGGCAATATTGCAATTGGTCTTCGATACTTGATGTTGGCGGCATAGGACTTCTTAAGAAATTACTTGACACTCAATCAGAGAAGGATCTAGCGATCTCTTGCCACTGTACCCGTCCGACGTCAAATTTTCTTGCAGCATTTCCATGCATGTTTTGGCCGTTGTCGGATATTCGTAGCACTACTTTGGCTACGACGAGGTAGTGGTCCGAGTCGATGTTGGCTCCTCGGAAAATTCGAACATCTAGAATGCTGGACAAGTACCTTCCGTCAATCACAATGTGATCAATCTGGTTGCCGGTTGATTGATCTGGAGATCTCCATGTACCTTTATGAATGTTGAAATATGGGAACCAGGTGTTTGATACCACAACATTTCGCCCCGCAGCAAAATCGATCAGCCTGAATCCGTTATCGGAAGTGGTATAGTGCAGGCTGTGCTTTCCGACTGTTCCACCAAAGATGTCCTCTTTTGCCAGCTTTGCGTCAAAATCACCGAGGACATTGCTCATATTTTTTGTCGAGGAGCTCGTAGAAAAGTCTTTCGTTTCGTCTATTTTCTCTTCTGTGGACGCTTGGGCGCATATTAGGCTTATGTTGCAGAATTGTCATCCTCCTTTTGCCCGGTCCATCCAATCGCATTTCCTGGATAGCCGTAATGTTCGGCAGCACGCGGTTTATCAAGAGCCAGTTTCTTCACAGTACACAGAATAAAAGGTATTATATTGCGCATCTTTCAGAGACCAAGATGACAGAAGTGAGAAAAGGCACAAAAACAAATGCCGATGACACAACAACAACTTTTGTTGTATTTTGACATTTTGGTCTTTGAAATGTGACACATGCGCGAACTTTAGAAGAAGAAAATCGGGAGTATAATACCTTGTATTCTGGACCTAACATTCCACGTGCATATCCGAAATCCGTTGTCCTTAAAACATTTTCTTGGATCGTCATCAGTGTATTCATCCGTTTTTTAGGCCTGTTCTTGCTTCCCAACTAAATGTTTTTCTACTTGGTCGGGAAGTAAAACCTGACGTACAACCCCCAACCTGGAGTACCAGGCACTTCATATGACTCCAAGCGCAAGAGCCGGAAAAACCGTTCGTTTTAGAGCCTGGTCTTCAAATAAGTCGAAGTAGTCTGTAAGGGTGTTCACCAAGTAGTTCGGCCTAACTGCAACGACTGAGGAGTGCATGATTACAAAAAATCGGGTGTATGGCAAATTAGAATGTTTCGATCGAAAATATTAATTTTAAGATAATTTTCTACTTAGGTTCTTTAGTAAATTCCATATAACTTACTTACTTATTGTGGCGCTACAGTCCAGGTTGGACCAGGGCCTCACCCAACAAACTTCTCCAGCCAGCTCGGTCCCTGGCTAACTGTCTCCAGTTTCGCACGCCAAGTTGGTTCAGGTCCTCTACCACCTGTGTGCTCCACCGGAGTCGCGGTCTTCCTCTTCTGCGACGCCCTTCCGGATTGGATTCGAAGACTCTACGAGCCGGAGCATTATTTTCCATTCGCTCAACATGACCCAACCATCTAAGTCGTTGGACCTTTACTTTTCTGGCTAGGTCAGTGTCGCTGTACAGCTCGTACAGTTCTCGGTTGAATCTTCGTCTCTATTCTTCATTAATGCAGACAGGACCATAAAAATTCCATATAAAGGGAACAATAATTATTCCCACCATGCTGATGAGTTGAATTTTGTTGTCAGTATTTTTGTGAGGGTTGTTTCAAAATTCCTATATGTTATCGAGTAACAACTATCCTGATCCTGACAAGAAATCACATCAGTAACAAGCGCTTGTAACTTGTGACTCTTCACATCTTCAGAATCGGGCTGTAAGTGATAAATTACAGAAAATCTGCGTTTTCACTGCAAAGATTTCACTAAAAACAGCACATTACGATTTCTAAATGATGCCCTTGTTAACCCTTCTAAATTTTTTATTAAAAAAACTTATTTACCTACACTCCACCCGATCATTTCAAACTAACAAATTTATTCTCCTCAAACAAGAGTCAAGGAAATCTTGAAAAATAACTTTTGCATCATCATCGTCATCATCGTGTGCCAAAGTAAATGCACTTCTCATTTACTTGAAGCATATAATTGAAACACAACTCCATGTTAATATGTATCAAGTTGATGGTGTACTATAGTGTAAAATGTATACATAGTCCTCATCATCCTCACTCCTATATCGTTTGGGTAAGTTTTTCTAAACTAAACTAATTATGTTCCGAAAGAACTGCAATAGCAATCATACGAACTTCATGTATGAACTATAGAACCAAAAGCAAAACCAAACCATTCCCCTTAACCCGCACCGCCTCATGATGCGGATGGATAGCGGTTCTTGTACTAGAAGACACACTTGTCAATTATGCCTTCTCTGCCATGTCAACGCTGCATGCTTGCAAGGATTCACAATTTACAAAGAAGAATCAACAAAAAAGACACATAGAAAAAAAAATTGAAGAAAATGAGGAAAATCTTTAAATAACCCAAAAAACCACCCCCTTCTCGGTTTGAAAAGAATGTGTTGTAATGTAACCTCGTCTCACCCCGTGTTTTCTTTTTGGAATTTCACTCTCCCTCTGCAAAGCGCCCGCTGCCTCTCTCTGATTTTGCGCACTAAAACTTTGCAGTATTCAATTTTGACAGAACTGAATGCTAGACGGTAACCTGTCAAATAGCAAAAAAAAAAAGAAAAACTAAATAAAAAAGGACGAAATACAGCAACAAAAGAAATACAGCAGCAATAGAATATCTTTTACATTTTCCTTGTCTGGAAAGAACTATTTTCAGTGCAAACGAGAGTTATTTTACCTTCGAAAGGGTTCGCTACGTTTTTTCTTAAAAATAGAAACAGACCAACGAAACTAGAAAAGTTGCTTAAATTGTCTTAAATAAGTGAAAAGTTGTGCAAAACAAAATTAATACAACAAATCAGAATGTTGGTTTTCTAGTGAAAATATTGTCAATCGAATCAGGTTTTCTTTTTTTTTAATTCAACCCACAAGGTTTCAGCAAACGAATTTCTTGCTAGACACAGAAGAAAAAACATTTTTCTGATCGAGATTTGGTAAGTTACTTCCTCTGGGCCATCATCAATACTTTTTTTTCACTTTCAAAGAAAAATTTTGATTCATATTTCAAACTCCATTTATTAAACCCACAAGTCTTCAATGACCGGAAAATTTCCATTATGTAGGCATCTAGAATAATCTTTGTTTTGTCGGTCTCGTGATGGACTAAGTGATGTGCGTACCTTTGATGCCTATTAAGAGGTGGTTCAAAGCCACATGGGAGGGTTCCTCCCGTTTAAATGAATTGGGTGTTCTAAAATGGTTTGTTTCTGTTTTGTTACATGGCTTTCGTGTGAGTTGGAGTTTATTTTTAGGCATGGATTATGGTTTAAGATTTGCCGGGCATGGAAATGTCCTTGCTAACTGAGTGAGTCACAATTTAAAATTAATTTTATCCAAAGAATTGAAAAAAAAGGCAGGCACCTAAAGAGCGCACTTGTTGTGAGACTGGGATTTGATGGATGATGGTGATGGCGACTTTGCTTCGTTAAGTTTCTACTCCAGACACTTTGATGTTTTTTAACCGGGTCAACGTTTGATACTGAGTTATTTGGCTTAAGGGGTTAGTGTTGGGGTATCTATAAGGTTGACATTTAAATGATTTAAGGCCAATTAAAAATGTAAAAGGCTCTTATTTTTTAAACAAAGTGATTAAATATCATTATATCTGCTCTATAAGGGATTTAAATTCCACCCTGAGCCCAAACATTTGTGCGCCCCTGGTGAGTCTCAATCTATTTTTTGTGAATTAACTTTCTTCAGATCAATAATAATTGTTTCAAATTTACATTTTTTTCCTAAGTTCTGATCTCAAATTTCAATTCCTCCACTACCGACGTTGTATAAATATCCCATGAGTATACTTACTTACCTAAGGTGGCGCTACAGTCCGTTGTGCACTTGGACCTCAATCAACAGTCTCCGCCAGCCAGCTCGGACACTAGCTAGCTGTCTCCAGTTTTGCACTCCAAGTTGATTTAGGTCCTCTTCCACTTGGTGGCGCACCATGAGTCGCGGTTTTCCTCTCTTCATACGTCCCTCGGGAATAGTGTCGAAGGCTTTCCGGGCCGGAGCATTGGTTTCCATCCGCGCTAAATGACCGAGCTATCTGAGTCTCTAGACCTTGACCCTTCTGGCTAAGTCCATTTTGTTGTACAACCCATAAAGTTCGCTGTTATATATCTTCGCCATTCCCCTTCAATGCACACGCGGAGCCAAGGATGACCCGAAGAACTTTCCTCTTGAAGCAGCCTAAGGCACTTCCATCCCATTTTGTCAAGAGACTTGCTTCTGCACCATACAGCAGGACTGGAATGATGAGGATGTTTTTGCTTGGGTCGTCATCAGTGTATCCGTCCGTTTCCGAGGCCTGTTGTTGCTTCGCAACTAAATTCTTTTCTACGTAGTCGGGAAGTCACCCCGACGTACAACCCCCAGGCTGGAGTACCAGGCAATTGATATGACTCCAAGTGCAAGAGCTGGAAAAACCGGTCCTTTTACGGCCTGGGCCTCAAATAAGTCGAAGAAGCCCGTAAAGGTGTTCACCAAGTAGTTCGGCCTAAGTTGAACTGAAGACGCCACCGTTGATACCAAAAAAGAAATTCATTCGCTGCCGTCCCTCGGTGGGAGTGCCTTGGTGTGAACACTCCTTCGTTATGGGGTAATTGGTAGTAACAGTCTACTCCGCTTCGACCTGTCGACCATGGGAGGCCCTTCTGCGAAAACAAGTTTCGCGATCGCATAGCTCTAAGCTTCATAGTAGTAGTTACCGTAAGCCGCTCCGCCACGTCAAGGCTTACGCCATGAGTATACCACGAAACAAAAACTACAGAAAAAATATATTCATGCCTTTATAATCCAGTCTTTTTATTAATATAGGTTAGGTTAGGTTAAGGGGCTGACAGTTGATTTCGTTACCGTCACACTTAGATCAATACAGATCCATTGTGATACCCGTAAGTATTGCTACTCAAGCTAATAAGAAAAACCTATGTGTTCAGTTAATCAAGCCATTTAGAGGTGTACTAGAGAGTTCTTTTCTCGAAGAAATAGTTGCCAAGCAATTTCTTCCTTTAGTGAGAGAGTGCGGGACAGTGACACAGAAAGTACGAAGTGTCTTCATGTACCTCCTCGTCACCACATCCTCTGCATAGATCATCTGAACTGATTCTCATCTTTTTCATATGATAACCAAACAGATTATGTCAGGTAATTATGCTTACGAGAGATCGAAGTGATCCCTTGTGTAGCTGCATAATTCTTTCCGTTCTTTGTTTGTTAAAACAAGGCCAGATCTTTCTAGTAGTGCCGCGGGTGTTAAGAAGGTTCCACCTTTCATCGGCCTTGATTTTTATTCTTTTTGAGGTTTTCTGTTTAAAATAACAGGTAGGGTGCTAACTAACTGAGCTTGGCTTACGTCAAGCGTTGACCCTAATCTTTCTAATTCATCGGCTTTCTCGTTGCCTGGGCTTTATCGCTATGGCCTGGGACCCAGCAGAGTCTAATGTTGTGCTGTGCACCAAGAACCTTAAGCTCTTCGCGGCAGCATGAAACAAGCTTTGATTTAACCTTAGTTGCAGAAATCGCTTTTATTGCCGCTTGGCTATCAATGTAGAAGGTGATATCAGCTCGTGGTATCGCCATCATTGATACCATTTTAGCAGCTGTTGTCACTGCCAGGACCTCCGCTTGGAAGACGTTACTGTAGTCTGAAAGCCTAAGCGAGGCGGTTAACTTGTACATCTTAGAGCCATCAGTATAGATAGCTATTGACGACTCACTGGATGTTATCACATGTTATCTACCCATTCCTCTCTGCTTGAGATGGCAGCCTGGAATGGTTTATGAAATTCAAGTTCGGGTATTTTATAGTCTGTTGTAGTACCAGGATCCAGAACTTTATGAAGGATCCGGGCATGTCCTATGGAACTGTTTTTCCAGACTAGTTTTACTAAGTCTCAGGGCACTTTTGGCCGCAGATTCTTGAACAAAGAGGTCTAGGGGTACCTATTAGATTGAGTATAACTTCCAGTCCCGCAGTAGGAGTGGATCTCATTGCCCCTGTAATGCCAGTGCACGCAAGTCTTTTAACTTTTGTCAAAGTTCTCAGGTTCATGCTCTTTTCTAAAGCTTTCAACCAAACCCAATTACCATAGGTTTGTATTGGTCTAATTATTGCCGAATACATCCATCCGATAATTTTAGGGTTTGGTCCCCAGGTTTTTCCGAAAATTCTATTGCAGGAGTAAAAGGCAATCGATGCCTTTTTGAATCTATCTTTAGTGTTCAGACCCCAGTTTAGTTTTTTATCTAAGATCAGACTGAGATATTTTGCATGATCAGGGATTTTAAGAGAGCAGCAGTGGGGTATCCCTGGATGTGGTTACTCTCACCCTTTCCTCTGCTGGGTCAGAGTTGATTTTTCTCTTTCTGAGCATACACATTATCCACTGTATTATTGCCTTTTCGACATTGTGTTCGTCCAAGGCTTGCCTCACTGTTCCGGTCTTCACGCTATTGAAGCCTCCTTTAATATCCAAGAACGTTGCAAGGGTGTATTCCTTCTCATTCAGTGATTTTTCTATGACGTTGACAACACTGTGCAATGCAGTTTCAACGCTTTTTCCTTTAATGTAGGCATCAGCCTCTCAAAAGTTTTAGGTTAATTTTGTTTCGTTTCCCGTGGGAAAGATCTACGTAGGTAGTAGTAGTTTAGGGGTCAGAAAATAACATTGGCGAGTTAAAAGTACATACAAATCGATGTACAATGTATGATTGTTTGTTTTAATTTTTTTTTCTTTGTTTCTGGGCTTCGCTAGTGTATAAGAAGACATCCGAATCATTTTTACGGGTCATTTACTTCTAACCAGTCAAGGTCCAGTTGAACGAAAGATTAAATATTTCACTTTTTGTCAAAAATGACTTCCTTAAACTGAAATATACTAAAATTAACAACCAACATAAATACATGTATCCATAATCAACTAATTCCTAATTTCCGTTTCAAAATTTAGATTTCAATCAAATCAAAATTGAGAACAAATAATTACGAACAAAAAATTGTCCAAAAATGTATGTATGTAGTTCAATCTGTACTAAGTCACTCAAAGCAAATCAATTTGACCAAAGTCCCTCCTACTAAAAAAAAAAAACCACTACAGGTGTCCAAAAAAGGTCATCCATCCATCCAGAGCAACCCACTACACCACCAAACATACCGACTGACTCGACTGTTTCGACAACCAGCTCAAAGTAATTTGAATATTAAGTTTCTTTTTTTTTCAATCTTCAAAAACAATATCAAAATCTTGCTGGGGCGTTCTCCAAAGCCCAGGCACTTGATTCAAACAACGCACAGACAGACAAACGACGTCAAGATACCAAAGAGAAAAATCAAATTAAATCACAAAAAAGTCAAATAACTAGTTTCCTCGTCGATTGAGATAGAGATACGCATCTATAAAAAAGTAAAAAAAATAAACGCAAATCAACAGTTTCGGTTTCAAGTTGCACACGCCCAAGCCCAATGTCTGGGCCGGTGGCCATGACGACGCTTGCAGCAGCTTTCAATGGTAATTACTATTGCTACTAACTATTCTATAGACACTGCAGAACTATAATTTTATCATCCCCAATGCTGTGGGTGGTAGAACTTTAAAGTTTTGTAGACATGCAAAAAAGAAGAAACAAAAGTTTTCACTTTCCTTTTGTTCTTCATGTTTGCATATTTTCCATACTGATGATGACTTATTGATTGAAGTCCCCGACAGAGAGCCACAAACAGACGGGCTTCGCCTTGCTGCATGATAGAAAATCCTATCATCGTCAATGCATAAAGTCGTCGTCTAGGAAAGTGGAGTAAAGCTTTGCTAACGGAATATTTGCGCCTGTCTTCGATGCACACTTCAAATGGCTTACACCCATTTGGTATCAGACTACCTAAAACCCTCGAAAAAAAAAAATACAAGCTTGCCTTATTTTACTTTCTGTAGGTTTTGTGGTCGATTTATTTATATGGGAGGCCTCTTTGTTATGGTTTGAATTTTCCTGTCACCTCTTTTTTTCTTTGACTAGAACTATGAGTCATAAGGTCGAGGTGCTACTTCATGTTAAATGACTCATGACATGGATTTTCTTTTTGGTTCCTTAAGTCTATTTATTTATTCAAATTCGTTTTAACGTACTAATTTAAATAACAATTTAAATAACGAGAGAAAAAATGTATTTTGAAGGAATCTGATTTAATATTTTGATTAACAGAATTTAAAAGAAAATTATTTTCATTGTACATATATGTTTACTAACTGGTTAATTGAACTGTTTGAACCATAGTTTGATCGGCTAAGATTTGCTCGAATTGGCACACTATTTCTTAAGAAATTTCGGTTTATATTAAAGTGGAATCGACTTCAAGCAGTTAAAAGACCTCAAAGCAGTTAAATGATTTCAAGCAGTTAAAAGACTTCAAAGCAGTCAAAAGACTTTAAGCAGTTAAAAGACTTCAAGCAATTAAAAGACATCAAAGCAGTTCAAAGACTTCAAGCAGTCAAAGACTTCAAAGCAGTTAAAAGACTTGAAGCAGTTAAAAGGCTGCAAAAGCGATCAAATGACTGCATTACATTGAATGCAACCAAAAGACTTAATGACTGCAAAGAATGTAAAAGACTTTTAAAAGATTTCAAAGAATGCAAGCAGTAAAAAGTAATGCATTCTTTTGACTTCAAGTCTTTTAACTGCTCTAAATGATTTTTATACAAAAGACCTCAAAATTAACTGCGAATTTACCTTAAAAGTTAAGTACTGACATGAAGTCAAAATAATTTAAAAATAAGTCTTTTTTATCTTTTTACTGCAATACAAAAATGATTGCATTCTTTTACAGCTCTGGTACACAGAAGGTGTTGGATTGTTTCCTCCTCCTACTCGTCCATGCAGCTTCTACAGAAGTCAAGTCGTTTGCGAGACCCCAAGCCTCAAGGCATGTCTGCCTAAGAGGCAGTGTCCTGTTATGATTCCAGGTTGTTAGAGCTTATATTTTGTCTGCTCAGGGAAATCAGGCGTTTTGACAGATTCAGGTCTATGCTTGGCCATATTTGTTAGGTTGCTAGGCAGGTGGTACCCTGTGACCATCTAGCATTTGCTGATTCTAGAGCATATTGTTTGAGAAGATATTTGCATGTAGCAAGTGATGTTCCTATGTTATGTTTTTGTCTAACAATAGGCAGAAGTGTTCAGTTTTTGGCGGGCTCATCGGCTTTGCAATTTCTCGGAATGTCTCTGTGGCCCGGCACCCAAATGAGGTGAATATTAAACTGTTCCGTCATCTCATTCAGAGATGATAGACAATCGTGGACTATTTGAGAGTTTGTGGAGACAGACGCGAGAGATTTGAGAGCGGCTTGGCTGTCCGAGAAGATTCGTATATCCTTGCAAGATATAACGTTTTCTTTGAGCCAGGATAGTGCCTCTTTAATCGCCATTACTTCTACCTGGAAAACACTACATTGATTGGGAAGTCTGTATGATAGACTGAGATTCAGTTGTTCCGAATAGATACCACTTCCAACTCCGTAATCGTTCTTTGAACCGTCTGTATAGAAGTGTACCGCACTGTCTTCCAGGGGTCTCTCTTATTCCCAGGAGGATCTTGAAGGGATGGAAACATGGAAGCTTTTACCGAATACCATTTTTGGGGTGGTAGTCTAAGCGATCTGGGATAGATCTGAAATTGTCTAGAATAGTAGTATGTCCAGTATTGTTACTGTTCCATTTAGAGGTGGCTCTAAGCCACACACATGAGTTGGCTGCCATTATTTTGGAGAAGAAGTGAAGAGGTGTTGGGTTTAAAAGCACTTCCAGGGCTGCGGTTGGTGTTGAGCGAAGTGCTCCTGTGATGCACATCCAGTGCGGTCCACCATACAACTCCATAAATGAGTATCGGGCCTGATTACCGAAGTGTATAGCCAGTGGGTTATTTTTGGGGAGAAGCCCCGTTTTGATCCTATGGCCTTTTTACAAGTAAAAAGCGCTACGTTAGCGTTTTTACATTTTCATCAATATTTACCTTCCAATTTAGTTTTTTGTCTAAAATGAGGCCTAAATATTTAGCTTGGTCGGGCTAATCTGAGGAATTTTGTTTCTTCTCGAAAATAGTACTAGTTCTGTTTTATGTGGATTGACGTCCAAGCTACATTGCTTAGCCCAAATTGTTAGCCTATTTAAGGCATTTTGTAGGAGTTCCGGGAGAACTTAGGGGTGTTTCCCAGATACAGTTATTGCAACGCCGTCAGCATAGACAATCACTCTGAAACCCTCTGCTTCCGATGATGTTAGTTGGATAATCAAAGCAACGATGTCATAATCATCTGGAAATTTATCCAATGAAATCTAATCAGCAGCTGGTACATCAAAATTAATAGCTCATTTGGAAAAGACTGAATCAACGATATCAAATTTGTACGGTTTCGGATACAATGCAATCTCAAGGCTTCGAGTTGATATTTTTGACGAGGCCAAAATGAAATTACTGAAAGCAATAAACTGTGTTGACTTATTTTCAGAATGCACTATTTAGTCAAGAAGAACACTTGGTCAACTGCTTGCAGCTCAGTTTATACGTATAATACACGACGGTTTAACACTTCCCTGATTAATAATAAGTTAATCACAATGTCAAGTTAGAAAAAACACAGTTTATAGTTAATTTGCATTTAAAATAAAAAATAAAATCAGAGCAAAATAAAAATGACTTCAACACTTCATAGCGTTGCCACCACCCTGGTGGTATAAATAAACTCAACACTCACGGAAAAGTTTATTGATTTTCCTTAAAACAAACTAAAGCAAAAAAAAACATTTGCGAACACTTTTTGTTTTAAGCTCATTCAATGTCCGCCATTTATGAGCAGTTATGTCGTTTAACTCTATTTTCTTCGTCGCCGGCGAGCGGACGGGCCGGCGCGATGTTTTCATCGTTTTGTTGCTATTAATTTGGTAAAAAATAAATTTGAGAAAAGTTCTTGACCTATGAAACTGTGTCTTACAGTGCCCCAAATGTTGCTTCTCCTTCATTCTCTCTCTAATACATTTGCTTAATCAATTCGCGTGCTTTATGAAAACACAAACAATATCTACAAATTATATTGAATAAAATACTCACAGCGAGCGAGATTATTACAAAAAATGTTTATTTCTGAAAAACGTTGGAGAGTCACGCTTTTGTATTTGCTCTTTGTATGGGATATTTTTTTGTATTTTGTGTTAATCATGTTCATGATTCATTAATGAATAGGAGGTGCGCGAGATCGTCATCTTTATTTCATTTGAATTGCTAAATGAGAAGAATTAATATTTATAAATTAATATTGTTTATTCGTTACAATGATCTTGAAGATAAAGAGTTAACATTCTGGTGGGACTGTCGTCGTCGTCGCTGGAAGATTGATTGCTAATGAATTAATGATAGTAAAAAGCTGCTTTGGTAGTCCATTCTGATCTTGAACCTTTTTTGTGTGTTTGGATGGAATTTGATATTTTGGTTTGGGTCTTTGAAAAAGATGTGATAATTACGCCTTTAAAAAATTGGATTTAGCTGTTGGAATGAGTTGGATAAGACTTTGTTCTAAGAATTCTGAAACTTCTTTATTCGCACGCATCATTTTGGGTTTGGTTGTGGCTTTTGGGTATATTTTTAAAAAATGTAGATTTTTTTTTTTTAATAAAATGTAATGACTCTGAACTTCCGAGAAGTATTGGTAGAATATTCAGGTTGGTTTAAATTTTAGGAAATCATTCTTCACTTCACATATCTATAAAAAAAAGTGGCGATCTTGATCCGTCTGCCTGTAAGGTGAAACAATGCAACTACAACAAATCAATTAAGGCACGAGCTGTTTGAATTGATGCGCCACTTGTTTAGAGCACAGATCCTGCACTTAATTGTTTTTCAATTAGTAAACGAAACAGTCAGTAATTATGGTTCTACATAGGTCATCATCACAAAAGACTCTGCCGTTCTGTCAATTAGATATTCCACCAAACCATAAGCGCACCACATCGTTAGTTTTTATGAATGCAAAGGTGACCAACATAGGTTGGGAATAAGCACCACTCCACATACGTCATCCAAACTCCCTCCTCTGGATCCTTTTCTACCTTTTTTAAACAAGTGGGTTCCAATTGGGGTTGGGTGTTGTAGGATCTGGGGGCGTATGTTGTAACTTTTCCTACACACCAAGTGCTTATTTTACCTCCTCGTGGTAACCACCGGGTACTGGTTATATCTCTTGATATAACTTGCGAAACTTGTAAGCGCCGCGGGTGCATAACGGAGAAACAGAAGCACCTTATCAACGGCCCAACAAATTTGGAGGTTAGTGCGAGGGGCTAACAAGCCCTCCACAGTAAAAAACTTGAACGTTATGGTAACCAGACCCGGAACGACAACGGATTATGCACATAAAGTTTGTACCTGGAATTTAAGAACACTCTACACTCAGTACAACTCAGAAACTTGAATCTGTCCTCTCGCAGTATAAGGCACTAGGCAGACATTACTGCGATCCATGAAATACGATGGATAGTATTAGGGATAATGAAAAGAAAAAATTGCGACATTTATTACAGCTATCATCAAAGAATGCACATATTTGGATGCGGATTCGTCGTGGGGAATCGGCTTAGATCGAAAGTCATGGATTTCAAGCCAATTAGTGATCGCCTGGCTGTAATCCGCATCAAGGCCACACTACAAAACATCAGTATAATATGTGCACACGCCCCTACCGATGATGCTGAGGAGTCAAGCAAAGAGGATTTTTACGACCTCCTGGATAGAGCCTACGGAGCTTGTCCAGAGTACGACGTCAAAATCGTACTCGGAGATTTCAATGCAAAAATCGGGAAGAAAGACATCTTTCGGATTAGTTGGAAAGCACAGCCTCCACGAAGTGACAACAGATAACGGCTTCCGACTAATCGACTTTGCTGCAGCTCGTAATACGTCGATAAGTAGCACTTAGTTTCCAGACAAGATCTACACAGCAACCTGGCGATCTCTGGATGGTCGAACCACCAATTAAATCGACCATGTGCTAATCGGCGCAAGGCACGCATCCAACATCTTGAATGTGCGCACTTTCCGAGTAGCAAATGTCGACTCTGACCATTTTCTGGTAGTGGCTAAGTTTAGAGCTCGACTATTAAACGACAAAAAAAAAAAACACGCGCGGCCCCAAGAAAGAAGTTCAACATCGGTTGCCTTGGCGCTCCGGATAATGCCAGAGACTACAGTGAGCGGCTGAGTGAGCGACTCTCCGCCGTCCTCCCACAGATGCCAACACTTTGTCAAACCAATATATCGCGAAATAATAAAAAATGTAGCCGAGACCACCATAGGTTACCTGCCACCCCCGAAAAATAACCCGTGGTATGATGATGAGTGCGCGTTATTGAAAAGAGACGGAAAATGCACGTTTGCAGCTGCTGCAACGGAAAAACAAAAGAGCATGGCAAGAGAGAGTTTCTCAGCTCTATGATCTATAAGAGTCTCGGGCAAAGAACAACACCCAGCGTTTCTTTAAAAGGTCGAAGCAATTAGCTTCTGGTTTCAGAACCGGCACACAGGCAGTTCGAAACAGTGAAGGAAACCTAGTCACCGAAGCACAGGGAATTGTAGGATGCTGAATGCGCAAAATGTCGAGCGAGCTAATGACGATAGAGAAGCAAGACCAGTCAATAAAGACCCAGTCCCAGCCCCCAGCGCAGAAGAGGTAGAAAAAGTCATCCAAAAGCTAAAAAATAACAAGTCCGCCGGGCCGAAGGGAAAACCTGCGGAACTCTTTAAATGTGGAGGAGGTGTTTTGATGAACGGCATGCACCAGGTCATCACCAGAGTGTGGGAGGAAGAATGCATTCCCACTGACTGCTCTGTAAGCTCCATATGCCCCATCTAAAAAAAGGCGATCCGATGTCATGAAAAAACTACCGTGGCATATCCCTGCTTAATGCTGCATACAAAATCCTATCCAACGTATTGTGTGAGCGTATTAAACCTTTCTGCAACACAATAATCGGCACGTACCAGTGTGGCTTTAGAGGCCAGACAGAACAACGATTGACCAAATATTCACACCGAGACAGATCCTGGAAATGATAAACGAATTTCAAGTCGAAACCCCACCATATTTTCTTCGAGCTTAAAGCTGTATTTGATAGCATCCACCGCCAAGAGCTTATGATGGCGATGTCTGAATTTGGGATCCCGAACAAACTGATCCAGCTGTGCCGCATGACGCTTAACAATACGCAGTGCAGTGTGCAATTGGGTAACAGCTCATCCGAGTTATTCCAAACATGCGCAGCGCTTAGACAAGAGATGCATGTCATGTGCTTCTTCAACAGTGCTGGAGCAGATAGTGCGCAAGACAGGTGTGAGCACGGAAAACACTATCTTCAACAAGTCCACCCAGCTCCTAGGCTATGCGGACGACATTGACATCATCGGTCGATCCAAGAGAGCTGTGCCTGAGGCCTTCACAGCGATTGAAGAGCAGGCGAAACTCGTTGGTCTTGAAGTGAATGAGTACATGCTATCAACAAAACAAAGCAACATCTGTTCACCGCCTAGGACAAAACGTCAGTGTTGTAGCAGCAATTTCGAGATAGTTAAGGAGTTCACTTACCTTGGAACAAACATCAATTCCACACATTAGTGGAGATCCGAAGAAGAATTACCCTAGCGAACCGCTGCTACTTCGGTTTGACAAAACAAACTCGAAAGACCTAGTGTCTGGTATACAAAACTTTGAATTTACTAGTCCTACTCTACGGCGCAGTGCTGGACGATAAGTAAAAAAGGGGAATTAATACTGGGCACTTTCAAGAGAAAAATTCTTCGATGGATTTTCGGTCCCGTATGCGACTATGGCGAATGGAGAAGAAGGTTCAAACGAGCACTGTATGAGCTGTACCAAGATGTGGATGTAGTTCAGAAGGCCAAGAAAAGACGACTACATTGGCTCGGCCACATCGAGCGAATGGATGACAACGCGACAGGAAGACAGAACCTACGGTACAAGGACTAAGTGACTGCGGATGCCAGAGCGCTTGGTTTCGGCGACTGGCTGTGTCGCAACACAGCCGCTTTTTGAAGCTTGTGCTCGATCCAGACCCACTGCTACTTTAGACGTCAAAAAAATAGAGTCAATAGGTTCCTGCGCCGTTCGCCCGAGGAGTTCTTCTTTTGATATACGATTGATCCAGAAAACCCTAAGGATATTTCGTAGACATCTATAAATGAGAATTTGCATTTATCCTGCGTAAAGCAAGCCAAACAAATTTTCTATCGAAAGCCTTCTCAAAGTCAATGAATAGCAGAAATACACTGGCTTATTAACCCCATTTCACTGAGTGTTTTTACCAGAATGTTCCCCGAATTAGATTCAAATTTTCTAATGTTTCAGAACAGACTTCACAGTTCCTTACAGTTGCACTCTAAACAAATAACTTTTACAGCATCCTCGTTCCAAATTATTTGTATTTCTTCTTCAAAAATAACATCTCTCCAAATCTAAGTTGATTTTAATTTATTTAACGAGCAAGATTCTGAGTTCGCTCTTCAATTTCAATGCTATCGTTTGTCTCTGTTAACATCAGAAATCATTAGCTAACCATCAGCACCGAATTCAAAAATTAATTAAAAACTGTCAAACAAGAATAACTTCCGTAAGCGGAAAATTATATACACCAAGAAACAAAAAGTAACAAAACAAAGCCCCAATCCTATTCATTAGTATGTATAGCTATTGGTGTGCTGAGCGCTTGTTGTGTTTCTAACTAACACGACACGAACATTTATCTCTGTTGATTTGTCATTGAAAACGAAAGCTCACAAAGTCGCAGCTCGATCTCGCCTTTAAGTGCGGCAAACTAATTGAAATGTGTTAACATGTGCGCATGCGGTTGCGGCAGCAAAAAATATAATAACAAAAGCCCATCAAACCGAATTGATACACAATTTTCAAAAAGGTCTGAACGAGTATGTGTTTTTTTTTTTTTTGTCTTTTGCTCTTCTCATTGGTTTCATTTTAGTAGCACTTTCGTTTTCTTGTTTTTTGTGGAATTCCGATTGTTGAAACTTGAAATTAATTTGTGGTAAATATATTACTTAAGCGTCTTTGCATTGAGAAAAAATACAACCTCTTAACATGGGTCAATTGGTACTAGTAATGGTGCCATTAACCATTTACGCTTGACCTTAACCATAAAAAAAGGTTACCAAGCACCTGATTTTTAAGATTTTATGGATTAAAGCGATTTAGCGATGGTTATTCGGCCTTGAGATTCTTATAGAACGCAACCCGAACACAAAATTCAATTAAGACCCCTATGAAAAGGGCGCCCCCATAAAAGGCGTTTATACACTTAAAACCTCCCTCTTTTGAAATGTATCGTATTTTTGGAAATAAACAAAAAAATAGGAATGATATGATCACATCAATTCTATAAGATTATTTTTGTTCTTCAATATTTCTGGACTCCCTCTCTCTCGGGCGTCATTGTCGGGAACCAGTGTTAGTCAAATTGGGGAGAGTCAAAATTCTGGGAACATTAAGTGAATTTCATTTTTCGGGTTTTGTTGAATTTTATATAATCATCCTCTGCCTCAAACAAGATGCAATGACGAAGACAGAGGCTATGTCGAAGTTGAAGGATTATGGTTTTCATATTTCGAAACCATGATTCTGTTGAGTTCTTAAAATAGCCTCTTTCAATAGAACTGATTCAGTTGGAAATGAGTCATGTGGTGGGTCTCGTCTCACTTTTTTTTGATTTGCTAGAAAAAAAATCCCCGGACGTGACTGAAATTTTTTTTTTTAGCTTTTTCAAAATTTTGAATGGGTTTCCGAATTCGGTTAAAATGCATAAAGCATTGGATGACTATGAATAGAACGATTCATTTGACGTTTAAATGCTTTTCATAAAAAGTTAAAATGACAGATGGCAGTGAAATTTAAAAGTTTTTAGGGACGACGGGGCTTTAATGTAAATGAATGAGCTTGTATCATTGATGGCATGATAATGTTACAGTGTTCCTTTTTTTTGTTCAAAATGACGTGTCAAAAATACCAAAAAAATAAAATGGCCGTAAACACAAAGGTAGGCCTTTAAATCTCACTCTTATTTACGTTATGCAAATATAATGCAAGCGAAAGTTCATTTAAGCCTTCAGCTTCATTAAAAAGTGCGTGAGCATATTCAATCACAGCCTTTTTCATGTACTCTTTCAAATCTTTGTCTTCAACATACAAATGTTATTATAAGACTCCTAGTCAATGTTTTTAACTATGGTACAGTCGTGGCAAAAAAAAAATGCAAATATCATTTATCGTATAAAAGTGAGCAAGAACAATGACATTCCCATGCAGCGCATTCCCAAAAATACCGCCATTAAATTTTATTTCTACATCATTTCACTCTGGTATTTATTTGTGGCTGTCATGCATTAGACTAGCCCCTTTCTGCTGCATTCAAATGCCTGAGACATTGAAATATCTGTCGCCATTTCAAAAAAACATAAAAATATGAATTTACAACAGTTCCCGAAATAAATATCTTCACTCGCATAAAACACACATCACACACAACTTGGAATTCCCCATTCCATGTCTATTTCAGTGAAGGTAACAAATTTCAAGGGCTGTTCGGTATTCTATTATGTTCCATTTAAAAATACCTTTTGTTTAAATAGTTTTTGAGAAAAAAACAAATAGAATGAACTGGAGATAAAGAGACCATTTATCCATCATCCTTCTTTTGGTAGGCGTATCGGTATCGGTTGACTGTTGGGCGCCATTTAAAATGTACAACAAAATACAGAGGAATTATTACTTTGTCGCCATGCATCGCCGCCACCACTAAAGCAGATAAGCAAAAAACAAGTTCATTGAACTCTTACTTCGATACTCTACCATACAATAAGATTGAAGAGCAAGAAACAGACAGACAGATAATACCCTCTATCAAGTCAAGTTTTTGCTCTGGCCAAAATCGAAATTTTTAGCTTAAAGAATTAAAACATCAAAAAGTCGTGAATTTTCAATTTCTTAATCCCAATCTCCCGATACAGAGTCCAAAACAAAATCCTCGAAAACAAAATACAAAAAATGCAAAATTAGATTGGTCCCATACACACAAGAAAGATAAACAAAAATCTCATCAGTTTCCGAAAAAGAAAGACGAAACGATGCGAACAGAACCCAACCACATGGGGTGGACATGAACCAGAACAAGACGAACGAAAACAGGAAAAGAAAAATTTACGCTCGGACAAGGAGGACGCTCTATGCAGCTTTATCTGCACAGAAGGAAACAAAAAAACAAGCATTCAAGGCAAACATTTATATTGGAGTGACCAGTGGCGTTTTTTTTTATCGTAATTGTCGGAGTCAAGGAGGTCAACATTTAGGGGACTATCATGAATAAAGGAAAATAGGGTTTTTTTTTGTGAAAAAATGTTTGACAATACTTTTTAAGAGAAAGAATTGACGGCTGAAAAAAAATTGTACCCCAAACTTAGAACTGTAAATGGCCTTCTATTGTGAGATTTTTATTTTTCAGTTTCAATTTCAATTTCAATTTCATAAACATTAATACGTACATAGATTAATTATAATTATAGCACAGAGATGAGAACAATTTCGATTCTAAGCAACTATAGATAATAAATGGGAGAGATAATTATTCATTTTCCTTAAATGCATATTTTTAATGAGAATACTTATCAAAAAAAAAAAAACTCAATGGCAATTTTACTTAAACTATCTTAAACTTAAATAATAGTAGAATCGCAGTCAATGGATTTGTAAAGACCACTTCTGTTGATTGTATAACGGCGACGACGAACAAAACACCGCCGTCAGACAGAAGCCTTTCATCGGACACGATGACAGCCAACAATTCCGTAAACTCGACCTAGAAAAAGGGAAAACCGCAATATCCAACAAAGCCGCTGGAGCACATGGACTAGCTGCTGAGTTGTTCAAAGCAGCAGGCGAAAAGCTAGGAGCATGCACCAAATCATCTGTAAGATATGGTCAGAGGAATGCATGCTCGATGAATGGAACCTCAGCATTGTTTGCCCGATCCTGAAAAAGGGAGATCCTCTAAACTGCGCCAACTATAGCGGAATAAGTCTACTAAACATCGCCTACAAGATCCTCTCTGCCGTAATATGTGAACGTCTGAAGAGTTTCGTCAACAATCTGATTGGTCCTTATCAATATGGCTTCAGGCCAGGAAAGTCAACCATCGAACAAATTTTCACGTTGCGGCAGATCCTGGAAAAGACCTATGAACTCCAAATCGATACCCACCACCTTTTCATCGATTTTAAGGCCGCGTATGACAGCATCTACAGAGACGAACTGTGCAAATCTATGTTTTTTGGTGTCCCTGCCAAGCTCGTTCGCTTGTGCAAAATGACGATGGAGAACTCACGCTGCTCAATCAAGGTTGGTAACGAGCTTACAGAATCTTTCGATGTCAAAAAAGGATTCAGACAAGGCGATGCACTGTCATGCGATTTCTTTAACATCGTTCTTGAGAAGATAGTGCAGAACTCCAACGTCAACACCAGAGGCACTATCTTCCAAAACTCTGTTCAACTTCTCAGTCGCGTGATACTGATCATGGAGAACATTCAGCGTGATTTCAATGGCGCCTTTGTGAGAATTGAGACAGAAGCGGCAAAAATGGGTTTAGCGGTAAATGAGGAAAAAAAGAAGTATATATGCTGTCTTCGAGGAAGGACACCCAACACCGACGGCTCGGCAGAACATCACAATAGACGCATATAACTTCGAGGTAGTAGAGGAGTTCGTCTACCTAGGCTCCGCTATAAACACGGGCAATAACACCAGCGCCGAGATGAGACGAAGAATAACTCTTGCTAATCGCTGTTTCTTTGGGCTAAGAAAGCAATTGAGTTGAAAAGCCCTCTCTCGAGCAACTAAGGTCAAAACTGTACAACACACTCATCATCTCAGTCCTGCTGTATGGTGCGGAAACATGAACCCTGACAAAAGCGGATGAAAGTCCCTTAAGCTGTTTCGAGAGGAAAGCTCTTCGGTCATCTTTGGCCCCGTGTGCATTGAAGGGGAATGGTGAAGAAGATATAAACAGCGAAGACTTACGGGTTTACAACGACGTGGACCTAGCCAAAAGGGTCAAGGTCCAGAGACTCATATGGCTCATTCATTTAGACCGAATGGGCACCAATGCTCCGGCCCGGAAAGCCTTCGACACTATTCCCGAGGGATATAGGAGGAGAGGAAGACCGCGGCTCAGGTGGCGCACTCAAGTGGAAGAGGACCTCAATCAACTTGGAGTGCTAAACTGTAGTCGACTAGCTAAGGAACGAGCTAGCTGGCGTAGACTGTTGATTGAGTCCCAAGTCCACAACGGACTGTAGCGCCACCTTAAGTCAGTAAGTAATCTTAAACTAAAGCTTCTTAAAACTAGTTAAAAAGGATACCAATCAAGTAGCAATCCTTTTTAGTATCTTGTTATCTTTGATTGAACAACTGTACATAAATTTTTCATATATATTTTTTTGATTGTTTGTTCCCATTGGATTGGGGCATTGCACAAACGAAGATTTATTTGCGGCAAGTTTGTTCGCTTACGTTTCTTTGTAATGAAATATGCCTGCGTCTTTAGAAGACGCATAAATATTATAAAGAAGGGGGAAGAGGGTTGACCCTTGTGGGATTCCCGCTTTGATCGAGTACAACGCAGACTTTTCTTGAACAATTTGAACAAAAAACTTTCTTTCATTTAGAAATCAAAAGCTTATGGAGTAGACCATTATGCCAGACACAGTCAAAATGTTTTTCAATATCAAAGGATACCATTCCGATATATTTTTTTCCTTTTTTCAGGTCCTTTGAAAGCCTTGTTACCTGATTGGTTGAATAATATTCTCTCCTAAAACCAAACTGTTATGGTGGAAGAATATTTTTATTTTCAACGATTTCTGTCAATTTATGACAAATCGTTTTTTCAAACAGCTTGCCCAAGCAGCTAAGTAAGCTTATGAAGTTAACTCCGTGAGCGGTTTGTTAGGTTTTGGGATGGGAACAATTTTTGCAATTTTCAATCTTTTCGGAAAATTGCACTGAGAAAAATAAAGCTGTTGCCTGTTTCTGATCTTGTCATAACCTGGAGCTTTTCTTGATTTAAGATGTTCCTTAATAACATTTTTAGAACATCTCGATGAGATCATTGGGACATATTGGGGATCAACTGAAAACTGTTTAATTTCATTTAAACTGTTTTCAACTTTTTCATTGTTTTGATTCTGCAGTTAAAGTCCTGAGTGATCGAGTGACCGTTTTCAAAAATTTTTGCCAGCTCAGTGGAAATGCGGAATTTTCGAGTTTTTCTCTATTAAAAATTCTTGAAAGATTCCAGTTAAATCATGTTTCTTTATCTGAGATAAAGTTTTGTCCCAATGTTTGTTTCTAATAACTTTCAGTTTCTTTAGAACTAATTGATGTAGAGGTTTCTATTGAGATTTTTGTTAAAGAAAAATTTTGTTTGACCAAACGATGAGTCGAAATAATTCAACTCACAAAAACTCGCTAAATATTTGTGATAAAAAGAAGAAAAATAATTTTTCACACCCTGGTCAGCCTCAAACATCACGTCCAAACATTCTACTGAATGAATTGCATGAATGAGTAAATGAATGAATGAAATGAGTGATGATGATGATGACGATGAAACTTATAGCCGCTCTTTACGACAAGACGATGAAAACATGAAATCAGAAGAAAGAATTTTTGTCTAGCTTTTTGGATAAATAGATATGTTTTGTTCGTCCGGGGGTCTAGTCAGAGTAAAGGCGTTTCTTAGTTGTTACTCATTATTCCGTCCAATATACACCGCCTCTTCTCGTCTGTCTCTCGACAATTTGACTTTGACTGACTGACTGTATGCATGCATGCTCTTATTAGGTATTAATTTTTTTTAGAAAGTTACGCGTGGCTTAAGTGTGATTGCAGTTTAAATGATTGGCGCAAATTAAATGCCGGATATCGTCATTTTGTTTGGCGAGATGTTCACTGTGGGCAGATGAGAAGTTACTCCGTGTCATCAGTTGTCAATGAATGTTGGCTCTTCTGTTTGGCTGTGAAACTTGGGTAGAAGAATGACCCAAAAGTGTCGGAATTTCGTAATTTGATATGATCTCATGTCGGCAGGATTTTTCACAGTCAACACGGTATCTAATGAATCCATTGATTTATTGACTGGCGCTATCTTTCTGGTAGTTATTTTTATTGGTACCGTTTTGCTTGTACTCGCAGGTAGAAATTCTATATGCAATCGTCCCATCAGTGGTTTACACGAATCAATTAACCACCTTAATCCGATAACAGAGGAATGACTGCGAAGAGAAGAGAGTAAGTTTGAAGTGTGGACGGAACCTGCATTTGTTTGTATGGGATTTAACCGTTTCTAATTGCACTCCTCGAACAGATTGTTTCGTGTGTGATTTTGTATTAAATTACAGAACTCAGAACAAAAAAATCTAAGCGCCGCCGTTTAACGCTTAGATTTTTTGGTCTGAGTTGTGTTTTCCTGTGGCTTTTGTTTTGTTATGATGTGAAGAAAAGTAAATGGAAGATAAAGAAAATGCTGACCTTGAATTATGTGTCGAAGCTGTTAGAAAACCAGTGTTCTTCAAATATCAACAAAAATTGCTTATGGAACCTATCACAAACAAAGTTGTTCTGCTCTTCGAAACGTTCGCTTTGTTTAATAGTCAAAAACTATTTTGAGCCAAGCATTTTCGAGAATTGTGTGTCTGAATTAGGGTTGTTGCGGATGTCAACATTTTGACATCCGCGGATGCGGATTTTCTTAGACTTACATCCGCGGATGCGGATGCAGATTTAAGAATTTATTAAATAAAAACAATTTTAAGTCCGTAAATAAAGGAACAATTTATTGATTATCTTTGCGTCTAATAGTTAAATTGAAAAATGGTTGAATTATATTTAATAAAGAGTAAGATTATTATCCAATTGTAGTCTTTTTTTTATTTCGGTAACATGCTAACTCCCTTCGGAGAAGTGCTTCGGGACTAGCGTTTTTCAGATTATTTTTCCACTTCGTCTTCAGTTGATTGAATTTAGCATCATTGCCATATCGCTTCTGAAGCAAACCTTGTAACTTAAACCGGACATTCCTGATTCTGATTCCGAATGTAAAGACTCATCCATTTTCTTCTACTTGAATTTGGTGACAACGTAGGAAAACTGGTGCTTAATGGATAATTTGTCATTAGAATTGCATCTTATATTCTTTCCTTATTGACGGGTTTGAAAAATGTATGCTTCTAGCGAGGGTCTAAGTATGTTGAAATCGAATACAAATCGTTGTTTTCCAAGGATGAACATTTTGTTGAAAAATGAATTTTTAAATTTAAGTCTGCCAGCCAGCTTAGTTTTTTTCTTAAGCATTTGAATGATAGGAATCACAGATGATATTTATAAGTGCCTGAAAGCTGCTCATTTCACGAGTAACTTCTTCAAAAGGTTTGAGTAGTTCAAGGCAGTTTTCAATTATTTTCCACTCTTCTGGCAATATTGGTTCAATATTCTTGTCATTGGCATAAAGACTTAATGCATCTTTTGTCTCGGAAAAACGTTCAAACATGTAGAATGGGCGCAGTGTCATAAGTCCGTAAGTCATAAGTCCGTAAAGGACTTTTAATTTCTGATGGAATTCTGACCCCAGCTAAGGGTGAGTTAAATCGATAATTTTTTTTTTTTTGCTTTTTCCGAGCGGTGGAGGAAAATAAGTCCACGGGACCTAGTTAGCTAACTCCAATTCGGGATTTAGTTTCCACCAAGTGAAGATTTGGTCCACTTTTGTAAAGTGGTTTAAGGTGAGGATTAAATTCCTTAACCAATTAGTGGTTCTAGTTCCCTTCGAATGTGAAATAAACTGTCATCTAACCAGACAAACTTAAGTAAGAATTCAAGTACTGAGCAATGTTAAAATGAGTTTTTAAGACTCTGATTTAATGTTTTTAAATCAAAGAACCTAAATCATTCAGAAACTCAGTCATACCGAATTCAGTTCTCGAAATTCTAAAAATAATATGAATGGCCCAATATATTTGATTAATATCATAGCTTATTTTAGTTGTCGACTAAATACATTTTTTAAGCTGTTTCGTTCTATTTTAAAAAGTAACCACTACACAATTACACATCCTATAATGCATAGAGAATTTTTCAAGCAGATTCATTTTGGGCATCTTTTTTTTATTTTCGATTGTGGATGAGGCCGATAAGAAACACTCAAGATTGATTTGGTTTGATTGCGAGCTCGCTTCGCATTCTTGTAGTTATAGGATGCCCTACTCTCGCCGTACTTTGACATCTCAGAGTGCAACGCTTTATTTTTTCAAAGTTAAATAGATTACTCGTACCAACTAAAAGGGTCGATAACAGAAAAGTGTGGATATTGTTTTCTGAGCATCAACAAAAAAAAATAATAATAATATTTAACGAGCAGTTCAAACAGCAAATCAATTAAACATTAAATGTTGTGCCTCTTTTGCAGGCATATTGTAACAAAGAGAGCGTGATAGTTTTTCTTAATTCCATTTTGTATCATGATAGCTTCATAAATTATTGTATTTTTAGTCTAGTTCATAAAAGAAAAAAAAAAAAATTTCGCCATATCTAATTAAATTTGATTTCCAAGAACTTATGGCTCTTTTTTTTGGCTGACTTTTGACTCACTTACGTGGGTTATAAGTTCATAATCGATTTATGAAGTTTTGACCCACCTAAGTGGGTCAAAAGTCCTTTACGGACTTATGACCTACGGACTTATGACACTGCGCCTGTAGAATGTGCTATTCCAGCGTGTCACACAATCCCGGAGTTCTTTAAGATGTGGTTGATTAAGTCTGTCCTGAATTTTTTCAAGCTGTTTTTGGGCAATAATTGAATGGTTGAAATGGTTTGAAATTTTCTTTAATTTTTGTTTTTTTATATTTTTTTAGGATTGTAAACCATATCGAATTAAGTAAGCATCTTGTGAACAGTGCAATCTAAATCAGTCAATGATGCTAATCGCATACCTCTTTTCATATTGGAGCCTTCATCTCGTATAATACAGTGCACTTTTTCTATCAAAATATTCCATTCGGTGAGCATTGTTTTAAATTTATCTGCAATGATGTCACTTGTATGGCGATCCTCAAACGTCTCGCATTTTAATACGATTGATGTTTCTCTAAAGTTTTCTGATATTCCGTGGCAAGTTTAAGCTTAGCAAGGAAACACTTGAGCTGGGATATGTCCAAATATCAGAAGTAAAAGACATGTATATAGTCAAATTTTTCAATCAATTCTTTGACTTTAGCAGCAACTTTTCCTTATACAGTTCATTGCAAATAAAATCGGTAAAAAAGTTTCGTCTTCTAAAATAATATTTGGGTGCTAGTTCTTGTACGAGACGGCGAAATCCAAGTCCCTCTACAAAGTTAAAAGGTAAATTCTGAAGCACTATCATTTCTCCAATCAGTTTATCAATTTTATATGAATTGCTGCTGCTAATATCCCATTTTTTTCCCTTTTGCAAAGATTCCTCTAACGAGAGTTGTTTCTTTGCTTCTTGTAAGGCTGTTAAAACATAACAAACAATTTTGTGCGAACAAAAATAAAGAAACTAAATAGCTATTTCAGAATTTAATGTTTATAAATAAATATCATACCTGCATCTTCTTTCTTTCTTTTTTTTAAAGACTTTCATTATTCGCGCGTCAAATAAACCAAACTCCTCTGGGTGCTTTGATTTCAGGTGGTTTTTCAATGAAGAAGTCGTGCGTCCTTTTCGCGAGTATATTTTATGACATATTTTACACTCGGACTTATCAGGATCATTTTTGTCTAAATTAAAATAAGTCCAGATGCTGCTTTTTGTTGGTGGCGGCATTTATGTTCTGTATCACTTTTCCACTCAATATATAAAAATAGACTGTGACTCAGGGATGACAAATCGTCTTTCAGCACTGTATCGAAATCAAAATAAAAAGTGTATAGAATTCTACTTTTTGTTTTGTTAAGTTTTATTGAGAAATAAATAAAATAAATATTTTTTTCATAGTTAAAACATAGATAACTAGCCGAACCTCTTAACCTCGTCTCGCCAGCAATTTAAAGGCGATATATGTTTTGAAAAAAACATGCCTATAACCATTCTGAGAGCGAAATAAAGAACTGTGTACATTTTCGGGTTAATTTATGGTGTGGTTAAGCATGATGTTCTGATTCCGACCCCGTACAGATTTTCACTTTTATATATGGCTTGAGAACCTCGTCTAGCTTGATATTATTATCATCTTGATCATCATCATCGTCGGCCTGGCCAATAAAGTTTCTCCCTTCATCTGCGCCACAACCGGGATCCGGTCCGGGCTTCCTCCAGCCAACCAGTTACGCACCCCAAAACTTTAGGCGATCTGATCTATGCCATCGTTCCAGCGCAAATTTGTGCATCAAGTCTTCTGCGTTATAGAATTGATATAGCTCGTGGTTATATTATCTCCGGAATCGTTCTTCCTCACAAAGGGGACCTTTGGCTAAGCACTCAGATCTCGGATCCGTAAGTGATTACTGGTAAGACTATCGTCTTACACAGTAGAAGTTTCGAAGTTATGGTAAGATTTTTGTATTTGAAGAGCCACGAAAGACTAAAGTAGATTCTGTTGGCTTTGTGTAGCTCACTCTTCTACTTTTGCCAACGTTTTCAGCAGTCGGCGCCACCATGTACCTACTTAATTTTTCCCTCATGTTTTTTGCAGCCTCGATCTGGATAAATGAGGATCTTACAGCTTGTGGGTCCCTTCCAAATATTTCAATGTCGTCTGCGTTTGCCAATAAATGGGTGCACTTGTTGCGATGGTGGTGCTGGTGATTTACATTTATGACACATAGCTGTGCCTGCGGTGTTACTCACGATAGCTGGGATAAAAATTAGCCTGTGTGATATCACTACCTATTCGCGGGAACCGTACATTTTATAAAACGTATTCTATGTAACTTTTAATACCTCCAACAATATGTGTACAAAGTTTCTAATGATCACTTTAGTAGTTGTTGCGTGACGCTCTGATACCCTACAGATTTTCACATGTATGTACAGTATATAGTAGAAGATGCAACTAACTCTCCATGTTGTCTTCAAAAAATCACAAAACCGAATGAAAAATTGAAAACGGTAATTGAATGACGGAATGAAAACAAGTTAGAATGACAACGAATAAATAAAAAAATAAGATAAATGATGTCTACTATACTTATGTACATGTAACGTCGTTACTTTACGTCTCATTCAGTGACATTTAAACGTGTTGCCAAACTAGCAATTTTATTGACTTGCAACAAATGAGTGCGTTAAGAAAATGGATACTTGGTGATATAGATTATGGTTAAAATATTAATGATATAGTAGAATACCTATTACATAATTTCAAAATTGTATTGAATTTAGTAAAAGTGTATTTGTGTACTTAAGGAGAGGCGAGTGTATCGAAAAAAGTACAATTGTATCGACGTTTGCAACCCAGCTGTGACTGTGTCCTCTGGCCACTTAGCAAGAGCTTTTATACCCTCCACTTGTTGTTGCTTTTGTTGTCGCCTACTTGGGACCGAGATTTTTGAATTTAAAATTTTTACTTAGGGTAAAAGGGTCGTTGTTGCAACTACAAATTTGAAAAAAAAAAACGTGGAAAAACATCCGCAATAAACTCC
This sequence comes from Sphaerophoria rueppellii, assembly GCA_920937365.1. Classification (NCBI taxonomy): domain Eukaryota; kingdom Metazoa; phylum Arthropoda; class Insecta; order Diptera; family Syrphidae; genus Sphaerophoria; species Sphaerophoria rueppellii. Next base: position 63,036,113 of record CAKKXW010000004.1, on the reverse strand, counting down.
GCATGTTGGAATTAATGCGAATAATCCGTAATTGCGGATGCGGATGCGAATATTCGCAACATCCCTGGTCTGAATAACAACTTGGCATTAAGTTCCTAGTAGTAGATTTGAGTTACACAAAAATTAATCAAAAAATTAAACGCAAAAAAACTACAACCGATTTAAAAACATCAGACCTTCAAATATTCATCATTCAAATGGCTTTCCACAAACCCAAACTCTGATATCATTTCGCTCTCAAAGTCTCTCAATCTCCACAAAGAATGAAACAATTTGTTCGGAATTCTCGTCTTCCGCTCCGCTGCCGCCAGTTGATGTTGTTTATTTTTCTTATTTAGTTTGTTTCCTAATCATTTGCTACTTACTTCGTTTAAAATTTACTGAAAAATAGAAAAAAAAATCAATACCATTTTGTAATTATAAAAAAACAGTGGGCTTAAAACAGTCGGCCGCGCTTTGTATGTACTTATATGTTCATAAAGTCTACTCTACCTCAAACCACCTGTTGTTTTATGTTAACAAAAAAGTAATAAACAAAATAGCTTGCTAGACAGTATAATAATGTGTTTTAAATGCAACAAGGTACTGCACTGTACAATGCCTTATTCAAATTCAAATTGCATTTGTAGGTGTCAAAAGTGGAATTCAATGTGCATTCTACAACCGGTTTCGAACTCAAAAAGGTGGTTCTAAGAGTTGAACTTGCTTATAGAAAGTAATTTTTTTCTTTTAACTTGAAATTCCACATATTAGACCAGTTAATTAATGTCTGTGCTTGAAAAATGTTTGAATTTGTTTGAAAAGGGCCCAAATGAGATGAGCAAACCTCTTCAGTCTTATTTACTAATGCTGATAATTCTCGATCATATCAAGGGAGGTATTATGCTTTTCTATGTCAATATGAACCCAAAATGAGATAAAAAATGACCTAGTTCCGAACACAAAACGTTCAACACCACATCTAAGTCAAAGAGTATAGTTTTTGCCTCACTCGCTTTCATTTATTTTTTTTTCTCTTTTTTATTTTTATTGTTCCCCGCTTTGCCTGCAAGCAAAACTTAATCAACAATCAAGTCACAATTCAACAAATTGAATTGAATCTCTAAATAAGTCTCCGCTGCGTCACAATGAAAATTCAACAGCCCCATAATGATCATGAATGTCAATGTTCTTTGCTGTCAGTATGTAATAATTTTGCAGAAAAAAGTTTACTTGTTATTTTTCGTCACACAATTTGTTTCGTGGCAATAATACAACATAACATTCCACTTTAGAAGGAAACAAAAAAAGCTATCCCCTTCCCTCGTCGACGCGTCCCTACACTTTGTTGGCATTAATGAGACGTCTAAATTATCAACTTGCTTCGCTTATTTACTTAGAGTCGATAACTTCAAGCTTCCTCCATTCCTAAGAACGATAATGCGACAAACGACGACGCTTAGCGATGATTGTATGTATGTACATTTTCAAGCGCAAAAACGTTGCACAAAACATAACGATCGCGTATGCACACAAACATTGTATTGCTTCCTGTGGTTCTTTCTCCTTTGCTGTGGTCGACTGTTATGAGAAGTACCCATATCCAATACAGCGATTGTCAGAATGTAAACAACAACGCCTAGTAGGTAGGTTTGCCGCTTAACAGTGGGACAGAATTAAAACTAACAGTTCAAAAGTCATTATGTAGGAGGTCAAACTCAAAGACCTAATAAATGGTTTTCCAATAAGAGGTGTTATTTTGATCTTCAACGAAAAATGGCATTTTTTGGGATAAATGATCGGACGCTACGACCACGCTTACAGGACCATATCCTTTTCATGAAATTTTCCATAGCCAAATCGCAAAGTGGTTGCCCTATGTTCTCGATAGCCTCACGAATTCCATCTGTTGGCGTAGACCTTATCTTTCACGTGGCCCCAAAGGAAGGAGTCGCAAGGTGTTTAATCACAAGATCTCGGTGGCCAATTGTGATAACCTCTTCGAGAAATAACACGGTCCGGAAACTTTTCCTGTTTACGAACTGTCTCTGCCAAATTTTCACCATTTTTATAGTGAATTTTAATAATTTCAATGCATTGTAGAAGCGTGTATCGTTCCATTTTTATTATTGGCGTAGTTTCTACTTGTCAAATCTTAAAAATGACAGCTTCAAAAGTGACAGCTACCGAAATAGCGGGCTATTCATGATAACACAAATTCGAGCTGTTGGGACAAGTTGGGACAAGTGATGTGAAGAATAAAACCCGTGCACGTCGCTCAAGAACAACTGAGAATATTGCTGTTGTAGCCCAACCCAAAGTGTTGAAGGAAACCCAGGTTTGTCCATTAATCGTCGTTCTTTGGAACCAGGCATTCCACAAACGTCATTACACCGTATTTTGCATAAAAACTTGAGTCTTAAGGCTTATAAAGTTCAGTTAATACAAGAACTCAAGCCGGCTGATAATCAACAACGTCGTGTGTTTGCTGATTGGGTCCTTTAAATGCATGAAAATGATCCGGAATTTCATCGAAAAATCATCTTGACTGATGAGGCCCATTTCCACCTCGGAGGCTCCGTCAACAAGCAAAACTGTCGCATCTGGGGCTCGGAAAACCCAGGAGTTATTGTTGAAAAGCCTCTCCATCCTCAACGCGTGACTGTTTGGTGCGGTTTATGGTCTGGCGGGGTCATTGGACCTTACTTTTTCGAAAATGAGGCTGGAGCAATGATTAATGATTTTTGATGGCCGGAATTGGATGGTATTGATCTGGACAACGTTTATTTTCAACAAGAAGGCGCTACGTGCCACACAAGCAATGAAACCATCGACCTTTTACGGGAAATGTTTCCGGACCGTGTTATCTCTCGAAGAGGTGATCACAATTGGCCACCGAGATCTTGTGATTTAACACCTTCCTTTGGGGCCACGTGAAAGATAAGGTCTACACGCCAACAGCCCAGCGTCGATTTAAGACCTCACAGATGGAATTCCTTAGGCTATCGATGACATAGGGCAGCCACTTTGCGATTTGGTTATGGAAAATCTCATGAAAAGGATATGGTCCTGTAAGCGTGGTCGTAGCTGCCATTTGGCTGATGTTGTGTTCCATTATTAACGGCATACCTTCCTCTTGAAATAAACATCCGAACATTTAACTCAAAAAATGACATTTTTCTTTGAATATCAAAATAACACCTCTTATTGGAAAACCCTTTAAAATCGTCATTCGATTTTAAAATAATCATCATTCGATTTGTTTGCATTCGAATACTACTAATCAATTCTTTTCATTCGAATGATTTTTCATTCGATTACTTACAATCGATCCGTAGCTTAGTGGTTAGGTGCGTTGGCTGCTAGGCAGAACGTCGTGGGTTCGAATCCTACTCGGGCCGTTCGGAATCGGCGTTAAATTGTAGGTCCCCTCAATTCTTCACACGCACCTAGAGAATTGTTGATGAGAGTAAGCCACTTAGGCCTTGGCTCTTCAAGAGCTGTCGCGCCACTCAATTACAATCGATTATTTTCTTTCGAATGATGTTCCATTCGAATATTTATAATCGTCATTCGATTTTTTTTTTCACTTGAGATTTGAACTTTGAAGAGTAGCAGTTGTAGCAGTAATAGAAGGTTTGATTAATCATTCGAATGATTTCAATAATCGAATGCTTGCCTGAATCGATTTATCATTCGAATGCGCCCATCACTAGTACTGCCTCTTGCGAAGAACTGACAACACTTCCAAGAGTAATTGTGTTCCGAATCGGCGTTAAATTGTATGTCCCCTCAATTCTTCAAACGCACTCAGAGAATTGTTAGTTGTTCAATAGCTGTCGCGCCACTCAAAAAAAAATTTTTTTTTTCGACATTTTACAAACCAAATGTCCCACTATATACAATTCATTGCGGTGGCGTACAGTGTACAGAGCCCATCTCCTCGCGCATCTCACTTCATCCGCTTGGTAGAACTGAATAAAAACGTCACAAATTATTGACGATGATGAATCTTCTTGTGGTGTCGCTTCTTTTTGAGGTCTGGGTTAAATAAAATCGAAAGTTTTTTTTTCCTTCTGTTCTTTTTTCTCCCCCTGTATTAAGTGCCTTCACTTTTTTATGGGAATGAAGAAAAAAACTTAATCGAAAATTCTAAAGAAGGTCATCGTCATCGCCATATAGCCCAAAGTGATGCAGGGACCCTTATCATTGCTTAATTTCACTGTGTATCACAATAAATAGAAGTAATTGTGTAATCGAATCAATAGAGTTCTTAAGGCGTTCGAAATTTATAATGTGGGTAGGTCGACCGACCGTATTCGGATTATTCTTGGGCAATCTGATTATTGAATTGGTTGTGTCTACGCCATGTCCAAAAAGATAGATTCTGGGTTCAGTGTTTATTTTTGTTTTTTCAATCCTACCAACGCATACGCAGCAACAGCAGCATACACATTGTGCGTAAAACAATTAAAATCAACGACAACGCGGAGTCGATATTTCTGTTTATGGCAAATTTTCTTGTGGGGCGTTGCATCTAAGATCCTATGTAGGACTATAGACGGACGTAAATATAGTCTTTTGCATCAACAAGAGCCCAGCTTATAGTCCAATCTAACTCCTACTCGTTTGAGTTTGGTTGATTTGACTTAAGAAAATTAAGTAATTGTCAGGGTTATTTAAGGTAATAACTGCCAATGGCAATTGTGATGAGGAAATTCTGTATTGGGTTTGTTTGGGTAAAATTTATGTATGTGACATGTGAGGCCATGTAAACCTGGCACCCGACTGTTGAAAAAAAAAATCTTTCTTTGTTTATTTTGATAGGTTAAGGGTAGTAGTTTTTGTAGTTTTACAGAAAAATAAATGTTGACATCTCTAACTTCAAAATAAAGAAAACAAAAAATTCAAAATATCGCTTGAAGTCGTCTTTCTTGAGAACTCAATACCATAATATAAATATCGATGTCCTTTGCCTGTTGTTATTTTTTTTTTTTTTCAGCAAAGCCCAGCCGTCACGTAAAATCCCAAAACCACACATAATGTTGACAATTTGTTGTGATTACAAAATGCATTTGTATTTAGCACTGCAGAGGAATCCGAGTGTCAAATTTCCCAATTTTCACCAAGGAATCACCATGCGATTCACCAAGGAATGGAAGCTTCACTCATGAATTTGAAGGTGAATCGTTTGGTGAAATTTACACAGGGCTGTCATTGGAGTTCACCAAGTGAATTTCTTGGTGAATATGCATCAGTGAAATCATTGAATAAAAGTATTCTGTGTTTTTTTATTTGTTCTCTAACTCCGATGAAATGTTAAATGATAGTTCATTGGTGAACTCATCCCTTTTTTGAAAGTTAAATTTTCCACTACTTTTTTCATATCTGAAAAATATTATACATAAATCCGCTGGTCCGGATGGTATCCCCGCTATTATTCTGAAGAGGTGTTCTTCCATGGTGGCAAAACCCTCATGTAAGCTTTTCCATCTATCCTATTCTTCTGGGTTCGTTGCGAGCAGTTGGAAAACAGCATTCGTCCAGTCAATCCCAAAATTCTCCCTCCAATTATCGAACGATTGCACTTACGTCCTTTTTTTCGAAGGTCATGGGAAGGTCATGGGAACGCTTATAAACCATCAGCTCAAGAAATATCTCGAAGACCGAAAGCTTCTTAATGACCGGCAATACGGCTTTCGCAGCAACAGGTCCAGGTCACCGAACAGTGGAACAAATCTTTACATCCTTTTGGAGAAAGTAAGATTGCTGCACTTGATATTTCAAAGGCATTTGATAGAGTCTGGCATCTTGCTCTTTTATCGAAAATGCGTGCCTTCGGTATCGATGAATCCCTTCTTCGTTGGATTAGAAACTTTCTTTCGAACCGTTCAATACAAGTTGTATTGGACGTATTCAAGTCTGAAACCCACGGCTCCGTTTTGTCTCCGACCCTCTTTATCATTTTTATTAATGATCTCTTGTCTGTTGCTTCTAATCCTTTAAATTGTTTCGCTGACGATAGTACCCTTAGCTTCTCATATTCGTTTCCAGATTCACATCCCTCCTCTTCGGAGGACCGAGCACATACGCGATGTAGCCAAAAATGCCGCAAGATGTTTGGGTTTCGTAGGACGATGCAAGAAATATTTCTCCCCGTCTGATCTGGCTATTATTTATAAGACTTATATCCGTCCAAAGCTTGGGTACAATTCCCATCTTTGGGCTGGTGCTACAGTAACTTACTTAAGCCTTGTGGATGGTATACAAAGAAGAGCCGTGAGAATGATCGTTGATAAAACCATTACCGATTCATTCACTCCTTTAGACCACCGTCGTAACGTTTCGTGTCTCTCACTGTTTTATCGTAACTTTTACGGTAAGTGCTCTAGAGAAATAGCCAGTTGCATTCCACAACTTAAACAATTCGACTGTAATACCCGCGCTTCCAGGAATGCCCATCATCTTACACTCGATCCCAACTTCAGTCGCACGCTCAAGTATAAAGAATCGTTCTTTAGCCGTACTACGCGAATGTGAAACTCTCTTACACACTCTGTTTTTCCCGATTATTGCAATGTTCAGGAATTTAAAACCAATGCACACCGGCAACTCCTCTCTAACCCCTTCCTTCTTTCCTGTGACTATATGGCATAGCAAGGGTATAAAAACCACTTGAGTGTGTGCTTATTATAAAAAAAAATCAGCTGCGCTTGTAGCTTACCAATATTTTTGTTTCTTTTTTCTCGTTTATTCTTCTTATGAATACAACAGACAGTGCTCAATGCCAATTGCGAACTCATGAAGCTGTGCAGGACTTTTCCTTACTGAAATCACAACGTTTAGGCATGCGAAGAAATGAAAGCGTATAATAGAACAGAGAAATTGTACAGAGGGAAAAAGGCCTTGCTTTATTCCTATGAAATCATTTCCTTATTTTTCCTCTTGAAAGTGTGGAATGAATTCCTTGCCCTTTTCACCAAAATTTTTCATCGAGGATGAAATTTGCCACTGGGATTTATCATAGCTTTTTGTTTTTATTTTATTGGTATACCAGACACATAATGTATGTAGCTCGCGCGGGCTGCTGCTGCCGTGTGTTGATCGTGTCGTCCCTCTGTGCTCTGCCTTCTTTTTTTTTCTCAATTGTAAATACTTTCAGCTACACTACACACTCATCAGCTTCCTTTAATACTCTTCGGAGTTTAGTTCGTTTCCACACAAAACAACAACAGGAAATTGTAAATCGTTCTCGGTTTTGTTGTTGTTTTTGTTTCCTTCATTTGTTGGCAGGACGCACATTTATTGCTTTGTTGTGAAAAAAAAAAACAATAACAAGTAGAAAACCACGTGCCACATGTGACTACATACTTTTATTGTTTTAAAATTTTTGCACACACGAAAACGACAAAAGTTAAGGCGGACCGCTAAACCTACCGTCCACAACACATTACTCTCTTATCGTTAACCGCCAGTGGTGGCAATTTGTTTTGAATTACTTTTGACATTTTCTTCATGACCCTTAATCTTAAAATGTCTAATAGTCTTCTCAAACAAAAATATCAAAGTGAGAAAAATTAAAAACCCACATATAGGGGAAGTTTTTGAATTTGGAGTCTTATGGCCAATTTCAAGAAGCACTTTTAAACGATTGTGAAGTGTGCTTTGTGGCTTGTGGCTTGTAGCAACATTCTAATCGGTAATCATGGTGTGATAACACTGAACATTAATACGCCATGGAATTGACTGATTTGGATCATTTGCTACGGACGCCTGAACGGCAGCAATTTTTTCGGCACTTCGACCAAACCACTGTCTCACTGACACGGCAACATCACACAACGAATATGTTGACTCAAATTCTTGTACTCGACTTGTTGTTACCGGGGTGGAATCGTGTTAACTGATAGGTAGTTGATAGTTGATAGTTGACACTCAATTTTCTTTTCTTTTTTTCCTGAATTTGACTGTCAACTATCAAAAATCAGCTTACAATTCCACCCTCGGTCTACAAGGGCGAGAATAACGATCGAAAAATTTTAGTTATTAACGCTCTTAAGTTTACGGTCATTGAATCCGAATTTCGGCAGAAAAAATACTTTGTTCGTTGGTCAACTTTACAATAGTGAAAATGTTTGATTCATTAGTGAAACGGTACATTCATAAGTTAAATTCAAAGCTGTCAAAACTCGATTTTTTCTTCTACTTTTACTTTTTCAATTCGCCCGTAATACTCGCGCTTCAAGCAATTCCCATCAGTTTACCCTCGAGCCCAACTTCGGACGTACCTTTAAGTATAGAGAATCGTTGTTTAGCCGTACTAAGCGAATGTGGAACTCCTTTCCACACTCTGTCTTTCCAAATTATTGCAATGTTCAGGAATTTAAAGCCAATGTACACCGGCACCTCCTAGGGGTAAGATACCCCTTTCCTCCTTCCTACGTGTCTCTGGCATGAAAAGGGTACAAAAAACCCCTTGATTGTGTGCTTATTATAAGAAAAAAAAATTAAAAAGCGTTTCTTTTAAATAATTTAGACTTTTCACTTTAGATTCGGCTCTCTGAGAGCTGTCGTGTCACCAACAAATTGTTTTCCTCGCTGATCTTTAAAAATTGGATTTTTTGAAGCCTAAGCATTTCTTGTTTGGTTTCACAAAATATTCGTTTTTTTTAGTTTGGCTTTTGAAAGCACGTACAGGGTAATTCATTTTGCAGTTTTGAGTTGTTAGCGCTGACATTTGGCATAGCGGTATCCTTTTTATCTCACTACGTCAAGGTTGTGAAGAAATTTGAATGCAGTTGTTCTGTCGAAAATATTGCTGCTACAAATGAAGGTGTTGATGGTTCTAATTGAATTATTTCCCGGCATTCGCAGCAGTTGAGCGAGGCTACGCAAACGACATGAAACAAACCTTAATAATGGATGCATTAAAAACCATCAGTTCTTAAATTCTAGCGATTCCTCAAAGGAATAAAATTTAACAGATAAAGTCCATTTCATGCTAAATGTATTGCTGAGTTTTGTTTTCTATCTTTACTTTTAAAACCGAAAAGTGGAAGGCTAGGTATAATAATAATTATGGCCTTTTGAACTGAAAGCTCCATTAGCAGTTAAGTTTAATACTCAAAAGTGGCATCTCTGTTGACAGCTCTGTTACTAATACCTGTAATTGTAAATCATTCGTTTGACACTTAAATTGTAGGATAGGATGCCGACTTGTCTGAGTAAGTGTAGTTGTGAAGTCTTGTGTCTGACTTATAGAGTTTTTAATTTCTATATGTATAAAGAAACCATAATCTTATTTCCATAGTACTTACCAACTTTTTTTTCCTTAATTTCATTTCAGGTGAGTTTCCATTTATTTTTGGCTCAAATCCATTTTACTCGTAATCGTAAGTAGGAAAAATATTGTTCTTTTCTTGTTTTCTTCTTTTCATCCTGCCATAGAATAGCCTCATTATTTTCCAATTGCATGATTGCAGTAAACGAAGGCTTGTTTTTTTTTAAGATTCTTATTGCCAGATAATGTCCTTCCAAATAAGGACAATTTTTTCTGCTTTTTATGTTGGCAAATGTCCTAATGAAATGGATTTTGAAAACCTTATATCATTCGGAATATGGCGAATCCTGTTCTCTCAGATTTCGTTGTTGTTGATGAATGAAAAAAGTATGTCATGTACGTCACGTAATCGAAGGACATTCACCCAAGAATAGAAGCACAAAAAATGAGAATAAATTGAACTCTTAATCCGAGTGCTTATAATTTTGTTGTGGGTTAGTTCACAACTGGTTTTCACCATTCAAGCGGAAAAATGTTTCTCACTTGTGGGTGTTCCCTCTTAAACCAACTTCTCGTCTTCATCAGGTCTAAAGGTAGGCGGCACTTGTTCGTTCCTCTATCGCCCCGTCGTCGTTGTTTTTTGAATGCCGTTTCGTTGGCTATCAGTTTCCATTTCATTTTTCAATGTCTTTTTTGCTTATTTGATTTTTGAACTGTTTAACCACAAAATTGACACACTGACGTGGACGACGAACGTTAAGCTTGGAGGGAATCTATAGTGGACTTCTTTGAGTTCACATAAAGGTGGGTGGAGATTGATGGAAAGAAAGAATGACACTTGACCTGGTAATATGAACATAGTTTTTAATTTTTAGAGAACTTTGAGTTCTATAAACCTGCCTCGTTTAAGAAAATGCAAAAGCCAAGGGGAAAAATGGAAGGGTTAAACTTGGTAAAGAAAGAGAAATTAAGATGAGATAAGACTCATGAGTCTGGCGTCGACGAATAACATTTTTTTTTAAGCTGAGAAAAAATCAAGAAGTGATAGTTTTTCAACTGCCGATTGTTTAAAAACGTAGGTATCAATCTTACTTACTTACTTTACTCCAGTTTTGCACTCCAAGTTGATTGAGGTATTCTTCCACTTGAGTGCGCCACCTGAGTCGCGGTCTTCCTCTCCTCCTACGTCCCTCGGAAATAGTGTCGAAGGCTTTCCGGGCCGGAGCATTGGTGTCCATTCGCTCTAAATGACCGAACCATCTGAGTCTCTGTACCTTGACCCTTCTGGCTAGGTCCATGTCGTTGTACAACCCGTAAAGTTCGCTGTTGTATCTTCTTCGCCATTCCCCATCAATGCACACGGGGCCAAAGATGACCCGAAGAACTTTCCTCTCGAAACAGCCTAAGACACTTTCATCCGATTTTGTCAGGGTCCATGCTTCTGCACCATACAGCAGGACTGGGATGATGAGTGTCTTAGCCCAAAGAAACAGCGATTAGCAAATGTTATTCTTCGTCTGATCTCGCCGCTGGTGTTATTCCCAGTGTTTATAGCGGAGCCTAGGTAGACAAACTCCTCTACTACCTCAAAGTTATATGTGTCTATTGTGACGTTCTAACCGAGCCACCGGTGTTGGGTGTCCTTCCTCGAAGACAGCATATGCTTCGTTTTTCCCTCATTTACTGCTAAACCCATTTTTTCCGCTTCTCACAAAGGCGCCGTTGACATAACGCTGTGTTCTTCCCATTATATCAATATCATCGGCGTACGCGAGAAGTTGAACAGATTTTTGGTGTTGACGTTGGAGTTCTGCACTACCTTCTCAAAAACGATGTTAAAGAAATCGCATGACAGTGCATCGCCTTGTCTGAATCCTTATCTGACGTCGAAAGAATCCGTAAGCTCGTGGCCAACCTTGATGGAGCATCGTGACATCGTCATTTTGCACAAGCGAACGAGCTTGGCAGGTATTTTAATTTAAAAAACAAATGTTTCAGGCAATTTGAAGTCTCTCTGAATAACTGAGTCATGAAATTTTTTGAAATGAAACACAAACGAAATGAAATGCATTCAAAATTTGGTATGCTGCGAAAATTTAGTCCTGTTTGTCAGTTTTCCGTTTTCATTGAAAGAGCTCACGTACTAAGTTATCGGAACATCACCGACTTAACCCGACCGACTTACCCAAATCTTTCCAACAAGTATTGAGCTTGTGACAATGATGAATGACAAACAATTAAAACTGTCAAAATTCTACTTTAAAGTCAGTGGAATTCAATATTTCCCCTAACCAGAAATGTCAATAAAATATAATCTCTTTTGCATTGTACTTACAAAAGGATTACAATTATTATCCTCAATCTCCCTCTCCTATACCTATAAAAAAAACAAACAAACAAAATTTGTCTCTACACACTTCATTGGCCTTTTGACACTCATCCCCTCGCGTCAGTATAAGTGTCCTTTTCAAATTTGAACAAGAAAAGCAAAAATGAGAATCCCTTTCATAACATAATCCACCGACACGGTCGAAAATATCACGCGTCCGATTCTGAAACCTTTTATTTTAATGAATTAATAAATTTATTATCATCCATCGGGCGACGGCCGGCGCGGCGGCGGCACGCGGCGACCTCATGAGATTTTCCAAGAAACGAACGAAAAATTGATACCTACCTGGAATTGGAGATGGCATCGTAATATAGATATAGATACCATATTCACATCCACCAGCAACGTAGGTGGCCTCCTTAGTTTCGCATGATGACGGCGACGTCATTTTGCATCCATAGGTCGGTCGTGTGAAAAACGTCTATCGAAACACGGTCGATTTCAGTTCCACAGCCATAAAACACTGACTAGACCAGATGTCGGTTTTTAATTTTCTTCGTGCAAGTTAAACCTGAACCGTCTTAAGACACACTCAATCTCTCATCATTTCGCTTGGAGCACTACTTGTTCCGTAGCTAGGAGCTGCGATGTGTGGGCGGGTTAGGAGATAAGGTGAGGTAAGCAGCTTACCTCCGTAAGCATCATCATCAACGTTGTCGTCATAAGCAAATCATCTTGGCCTTGAACTTGGATCTTCTCTTCTGCTTCTTCTGCTCATTTTCCACTCCTGACATAAAAGTTGACTAGGTAATAAATACAAATTTATTTTTGTTGTTGAGCTTCTTCACGGTGAGAAATTCCATCAGCTAAGCTACCCGCGTGCCTAGGTATCTGTTTTGCGGGTCTCGTGAAGTGTCTTTGGGCCACAAACAAAAGAACAAAACAAAATTCTTTGATATAAAGTCTCTACTCGCGAATACAATAGGCAATGCAGCACGCTTTCCGACGATTTTGTGCTTTGCTAAATCTAATTCGAGAAGAGTTGGTTTGTTGAATAGGCAATAGAGGTCAAAGAAAGAGAGGGAGAGAAAGAGAGAGAGGGAGAGCAAAGATTAAGCCAAGAAAGAAATAGTGCCTCCGGGAAATTGCGCGTCGTCGTGACGATGTAGCCTTACACAAAAAATATGGTTCTGGGATGGATTTCACACCATATGAAATTGTCATAAGAACAATGAAAGACCATCACCTGGAACCGGCATTGGTATCATCATTGTCAGCATCAACATCACATGACCGATGTGATTATTGTACGATTACCATAGTTGGCTCTTCTGGGCTATTATGTTCCGGATGAGATTCGTTGAGAACAATGGTGGCAGAAATGAGGCTAGGGCATAAAGTTCTATTTTGAATTTTCAGTTTTGTAGGCCCACCTAGGGGCATAAATAACACAAAAGGTAATCCTATTCAGTTTTTTTTTTTTTTCAATATGATATACATTTCTAGAGAAGTGCACCTTTTTATAAAACATCTAATTGTTGATGCTCAGCCCTGTGGTCTAGTTTTAATATTTTTTTTTTTGTGGTGTCTATAGTTTTTGTTTCTAATTTCTTTGTGTACAATTGGTGAATAGAAAACACTTGAGGCTTGGTGCAGCTACTAGTCTTAAGAAAATATTCTTAGATCACTTAAGAAAAGAAAAGTATTTCAAATAAAAATTCACTCTACTGAATCCAATTGCGTTGAGTTTGAGTCACGGAACGAAGTTCGATGAGTTCCTTCGGCTTGTGCTTCTGTGCGTTCGTCTGTACAGTTGGCTTGGTAGATGAAAGCGCAAATTGTTTAAGATGAACAAAGTTTTTTTTTTCTCGAAAATTACTTTATCAATTTTTTAATAAATGTTTGCATGAAATACGTGCTCCAACCTTAAGAAAACTGGCTTACTAGTTTTAAAATCTATAAGAAAACCATTGGATTAAATTTCAGATAGCGGATATGTACCTCGAACTTGGCTCAATGATTCTCGACTTTATCTGTAACGAAGTACATAAAATATGCTTTGTGCCTATTATTTTTTTTTTTTTTTTTTGTTTACACTATCAGAATTGGTCGAAGAGAGCTTATAGCAAGCACAGTCTTACGACCAATGGTTTGCCAACATAGTAGGCTATGTTATACCACCGACTCATCACTTAGTGCAGTGTTAGTTGTTAGTAAGCCAACATTACATAACAAACACTCTCATGGATGAAACAAAAACAAGACAGTTAACAAAACAAACATTAAGGGCCAGCTTGATCATCTTTAATCAAGGATTATTCCAGTTGATAATCTTAGAATTCGTTTGTTCACAAAAATTGTAATTAAGAAATCCATGATTTGAGTAGTTGATTTGAGATTTCGTTAATCATCCAATTTTGCTCGATTAGGACCATTTAATCAAGGATGTACCATAATTCAGTTTTTTCATGCTTGATTTACTCACTGAATTGATATTTGCTTGCACTCCTTCAATTATTAGTTATTAGCTCAAATTTTATCATCTTTTGAAAAGTTGCCAAAAGCGCAGTTTTTCATAGCCCAGAATTTCTTTGAAGAAACCTTCTTACAATTTTGTGTTAAGGGAAATGTATTATTGGTTTTTGATTATAAGGCATTTGAATAGAAACAAAAGAACTTATGCAATGACTCTTTCTTTTGTTTCTTATTTTCCAAGAACACCCAGAACTTTCTAGTTCTTTGTGGTGCTGTGCTTACCTATTCAATTTTCTCTAAGACAAACAAAAATGAAAAGATGATGGTTTGTGCACAAATTCTTAACACTTTTTTATTGTTTAGAATGCATAACCAATAAAATAATACAATTAAACAATGCTTGCCAAGAGTGCCTTAACCCTTCCTCTAAATACACATATGAAATTACAACACAAATCTGTCATGGCATTAAGCAATAGAACTCTAGGATCACGTACATATAGGTCTAATCCAGAAGATGGTCAACCGCTACAGTCAACTTCCTCACTGAAATTTTTTTGAACAATTTCAAATGTTCTGCAAGTATTCTTGCATTAATCAGATCCTTTTCATCCTCAATCAAAGAGACAAGCCGAAAGATTTGTGGACACGCTTGAACGATTCTTGAAAGAACTCAGAGGCGACGGACGCACGTCACAATACAAGGAACCTTGCATGAACATGAAAGACAACTCCAAAGTCCAAACACACACGTACCAAATGATTCATCACCTTCTGAAGCCCTTTAAAAAGAAAAATTAGAACAGCAATGGATAAACTTTATTATATTTTCATTGACTTACTAATAAGTTTTGTTCCGTATGAACATTGCTTTTTCATTTCCCGTGTGTGCAGACATACCAATCATTGACAACTATATGAAATTTAAAACTTAATTCTTGATTAAGTTTTGACAATGAAACTGACTGATAGACTGGAAAATGGAACGATTTGTGCAAAAACTATGATTTGTTAATCAAGGTGACAAAAAAGTGAACAAACGCTCTTTGATTATCATGGATTCTTAATTCTGAATCAAGGGGAATCCGTGATAATCAAATTGAAGATTTAACCCACTCTCAACGAACTGGCCCTAAGTAAACAGAGAAACATTTAAAAGTGTATAACACTGGTCTTGAGTAAAGACTTTAATTTATTCTTACTTATATTTAAATCAAATAAGTCTGAGTTGCAGTTTGAAAGCCTACTCATACGTGTCAAGGGCTCATAGAAACCATAGTTGGTACGATGTTTTGGTTCATGTAACAAGTGCTTTCTACGAAAATTATAACCGCAACCCCGATGGTTGAAAGATATAGCGCCAAGTAATTCCGGTGCATCTGTTACACCAGTAATAACTTGATGGAAGAATACCATGTCATTGTTATTTCGTCTACTTGACAACGTTTCCATTTGGAGAGTTAGCAAATGGTTCTCATAAGAGGACATTCAAAGGATCACTCCATAGAATACCTTTCATGGTAAAACGAGTTAAAATTTCGTTGAACAGATTCTAGCCTCTCAATATGAATATTGTAATGAGGTGACCAAACTTGATAACCTTTTTCTAATTGAGGACGAACATAGCAATAATATAGAGCGCGGGTTATATTTGGATCGCAGAACTCCTTTGACCAACGCTTTATAAATCCAAGCATTGAGTTTGCTTTATTCATGATGTTGTTAAAGTGTACAGAAAATCTAATTTAGGGGTAAAGAAAACTCCAAGATCTCTTACGGAAGTTACACGGGCTAGAATGTGCTGTGAGATAGCGTAGTCATATGAAAAGACGGTGCATTCCTTAAACAGGTCATTGTTTGACATTTTATTGAATTTAGGTTTAAACTATTTTTCTCACACCACAATGCAAAACTGTTGATGTCATCTTGTAAAAGAATGTGGTCATTACTAAAACAGATGTATTTGTAAATCGTCATATCATCATCGAAGATGAGAATTTTGCTATTACGTACACATAACGGGGCATCATTTATAGCTTAATTAAAAAGTAGAGGTCCTAGATGGCTAGATGGAACTTCCGAATTAGCAAAAAATAACATAGAGATAGAATGCCTGAATTTAACTTCAAACTGCGATATAAGAGGATATCCAAGTGATGAAAAATTTTGTCTACGTAAGGTGATAGTCACATGCGACAATCACCAATTTGATACTTTTTCTTGTGACAGCTATTTTGTTATCACATTCATATAAAAACTGTCCGCGCCTTTAAATTATTGTGGATTTTTCTTAAATTTTCGTACAAAGTGAATGTGTGAAATAAAATAAATATGTTAGAACTTCCAAATACAAAGCTTGTTTTGTGTTTACCAAGAATGTTTACATTTTCTGAAGTATGTTAACGTTTTTTTTTTATATCCCCAATTTTAGATTTGGCGGCAGTTCGATCTACAAGGAAAATGTCTATGCATTTATATAACCTCCAAGCAGCCAAAGCGTTTTCATCAGATGTTGTCATAGTCCATGTCTCTGCACCATACCTACATGAAAACCGGGATGATGAGGGTTTTGTAGAGTGTCACTTTAGTTGCTCGGGAGAGGACTTTACTACTCAATTGCCTTCTAAGTCCAAAGAAGTAGCGATTGGCAAGAGTGATTCTTCGTTTGATTTCAGCACTGGTGCTGTTTTCTGAGTTGATAGCGGATCCCAGGTAGACAAAGTCCTTGACTACCTCGAAGTTAAATCAGTCTATGTTGTCGTTTGCTCCAAAACGTCGATGTTGGTAGTCCTTTCTTGTCTACAGCATTAACTTGGTCTTGCCCTCGTTAACCGCTAGCCCATCTTCCTGGCTTCCGTCTCAAGGCTCAAAAACGTTTGTGACATCACGCTGTGTTCTTCCAATTATGTCAATGTCCTCTGCGTATCCTAGTAGCTGGGCGGATTTTGAAAATTGTGGCTCTGGTGTTGACATTGGAGCTTTGCACAACTTTTCAAGAATGATGTTGAAGAAATCGCATGACAACACATCGCCTTGTCTAAAATCTTTTTTGACATCAAAAGCGTCCGTTAGGTTTTTTCTGACCTTGATGGAACAGCGTGAATTTCCCATTGTCATCTAACACAGACGGACGAGTTTTTCTGGGATGTCAAAACTAGACATTGCTCTATATAGTTGGTCTATAGACGCTGTCATACGCGGACTTGAAATCGATGAAAAGGTGGTAGGTATCGATTTGAAGTTCCTGGGTCTTCTCCAAGATTTGCTGGAGGGTGAATATTTGATCGATAGTGGGTCACCTTACATAGAAGGAAAATAAAATGTGATCACATTTGATAGTTACAAATGTGATAGTCACCAATCACCTTACATGATTCCACCCCTGAAAATCGCTATTTCCAATTCAAACATTGATACAAATCGTTCGGAATATTTTCTATTACGCATGTTCGTCGGGAGTTCTCTTCTTGGTATTGCAGTGCAGTGGTAACTTAGTATCCACAACCAAATTTTCATAAACAAAATACCTATTTCAGTCATATTGAAACGAAGGACTAAGAGCCTTCTACCAACACTTGCGAGTTAGAGGCCTGGTTTCCGACTTTTATTTGTCCCCAACACCCTAACAAACAGTTGGAACAATTGCTTCCCTTAGAGTACAAAAAGCTCAGTTTTGAGGTTTTTTTCAGTAGCAAATCTATCGATCAGGTTTTTTACTTAAATTTTCTTAATGGCAGTCATTATGACAAACTTTTGATTTTGAATAGACCAAAACAAAAATTGGCTGATAGACCAAAACAAAATTCTAACTGCCTTTGGGACATTGCAGTCTTTTTGCCTTAATTTTTACCTGACCATAAATTAATGCAAAAAATACTGCAACGTCCCAAAGGCAGGCCTGCTACCTCTCAGGTAAAAATGATTTGCAAAACTTACAACCTTGCCATCATATTTATTTCAAAAAAAAGTAAATAAAACCTACCTTGATTGATTTTTTGTTTAAGTCTTTCTTTGATAAGAATTTTGCTCTTGGTTTAGTGCTTGACTGTTTATTTTCAATCAAGGTCAATTATAATTTCGACAGCAGTGGCGGATTAAACGTTGAGGGCGCCATAGGCAAGCATTTCATCGGCGCCCCTATATTAGAAATAACTCGTATAGTATAGGTTGACCGAAACCGTTGTACCGCGCCCTAGAAAAACGCATTGAAATGGGGGCCATGGAAAAACAGAACAAGTTTACATGAGACCGATAGATATTGTCCGAAAGTTGCTACGATTTTGGTTTATAATATTTTAATTAATTATGTACCGAATCGTAAAATTTGTAAACCAAGTTAATTTGAGTTGGTTTTTATGCAAACCGAGTTGCAACTCGGTACGCCAAATTGCATTCCCTGGGTGTCCGCCGGGAAGAAACCAATACTACTTTGATTTGCTGCCATTTTGGTAAACATTGCTCTTGACAGTTCATATTTTTGGCAGTCGTGAAGTAGACACGTTGTTAATTTGTGATAGAAAAATATTCGATAAGCCAACGTGTATTAATCGTTAAAACATTTTATCAAAATCAGTCATCGATTACTGTGAAAATTACTGTCATAATGAATGACGAGGAACATTTTCATTTGAATTGATATGTGAATAAACAGAATAGTCGGTTCTGGGCAATGGGAAACCCTCAAATTATTCAATAGTCACCTTTGCATCCATTAAAAGTTACAGTCTGGTGTGCAATTTGGTCAGGAGGAATCATTGGACCTTACTTCTTTGAAAATGAAAACGGTGTAACGGTAACTGTGAATGGGGAGCGATAACGTTATGTGATTGAAAAACGCCACAACTGCATGCTTTGGGCTTGATTAACATGTGGTATCAACAAGACTGTGCCACATCACATACAGCCAGCATTACAATGGAATTACTGCTGTTCCCACATCAAGTTATTGCAAGAAATTGTGATGTTGATTGGCCTCCACGGCAACGGTCGTCTGATTTGACTGCTCCGAACTTCTTGTTTGGGGACATTTGAAAAGCAAGATTTATGCAAACAAACCAGAAACGCTTGAGTAATTCAAACAAAATATTCGTGATAAAATTCATGAAATAGTGCGTGAAATATATGAGAATGTAATGAAAAATGTGCTCAAAAGGTCTCGCATTTGTGAGACTAACAGAGGCGGCTGATTTGTATTCCATACATAATTGCCGACATTAAATAAAACATTAATCAATATAAGATCCATTCTCTTTCATTTAATCAAAAATTATAAACAAACAAAGTAGTATACCTTCGCGGTGGACACGCTGTACTTAAAGAGCAGAAAAATTAGGTTTTTAATCCGTCAAAATCCTTGCCATCCGCTGATGAAATTCGACCATTACGTTAAGCCTTACTATGAGTAAAATCGAAATTCCAAAACAGTTAAAAAATTAGAAGGAAGCTAAATCGATTACCGAGTTGGCAAACCGACTAGGCAAACTGAGTTGACACTGTAAGTGGAATTGCTCAGGACCGATTTTTATTTTAACATAAGTTGGAACTGAGGTTCGAGTTCATAAGTTTGCTTCTTTAACAACCACATATGTATGAACTCGCTGCACCCGCGCGCCCCTTTGTTGCCAGCGCCCTTAGGCACATGCCTAGTTTGCCTTTAGGATAATACACCACTGTTCGACAGCATTCACTTTAAACAGCTGGTTTAAGTAAATTTGCATAGAATTAGTAGCGTTGGTGAAAACCACCAGATTAGGCACCACGTTTTTTTTTTTAATTTTAAAATTTAAATATGAACTTGTTCAAAATTTTATATTCCTTTTTTTCTCGTCTGACTTAATGACTCTTCAATTTAATGAATGACGAAAGGCGGAGCAAATTTATTTGTCCATGGAACTTGGCAAACATAGGTAATTGCTATCCATTAAGATAATCTCAATCAACACTTGATATCTTAAATTATTAAATAGAAAAATGTATCTAATTTTGTTTGGCCTAAGGTGAAAATAGCGTTTGGTCTTTATTTAAAAAAAAAAATTGCAAGTTCGTCAAAGTAGTTGAACCCCTAAAAACCGCCGCCACCGCCTTGAGGATCTTTCATTGAATTTTTATCATAAAATTAAAACTCATTGTCATTCCAATACACAAAAAAAAAGTCAAACAACTCACAGTGTGGCCATCAAATTAAGCTACTTGGATAAATTACGACTTTAAACCCGATACTGCTCATAGGCTTTTTTGTTTCTGACTCTTTGAACAAAAATATATTTCAGCAGCTGAAAATTCCTGTTTTATTGTCTTGTTAATGTTTATTTATTTTGAAAGTTTTGTTTGTTCGAATAATTTCGTTTATTGTTAGTATAAATGAAACTACATAAAATCGATCTGAAATGATTTTTTGTTTGTTTGTAAAAAAAAACTTCGCAACCTTAGGGTTAAAAATGTGTTTAGCGACAATGGAAATGCTTTCAAAAGTAAAAGCATTACAGAAAACCAAAATAAAAGTTTCGATCTGAGTGATTTTAAGCATGATGTAGAGGTATGTACCTAAGTTGAAAAAACTTTTTGAAGTCTCTATATGAAAAATTGATAGAAATCATGTCAATGCTACTAGGTGCATTTTAACTTTTGGATAAATTTATTCCGCTATCGAACTCAAGGGTCGGCAGACCAGGTTGTGGTGGGTGTTCTCAGTAAGTAGATCAAAGAGAAGCAGTGTTTTATGGATCGTTGTTTTCGAAGAACTGTCACTGTAACAAGAAAATTCTCGCTACACTCTCTTGTGTACTTATATTCTTAAAAAACTTTAAAAAATGTTCTTCTTAGTTTAAGTGTTGACAACCAAAAAACTTACCTTATAAAGGGTTTTCGAATAAAAGGTGTTATTTTGAATAGCCCGCTATTTCGGTAGCTGTCACTTTTGAAGCTGTCATTTTTTGACATTTGACAAGTAGAAACTACGCCATTAATAAAAATGAACGATACACACATCAACGCATTGAAATTATTAAAATTCACTATAAAAATGGTGAAAATTTGGCAGAGACGGTTCGAAAAACTAAAACATTTTTGGGTCGTCGTGAAGCACCTTGGCAATACAGAAATTGTTGGACAAATTCGAGCTGTTGGGACAAGTGATGTGAAGAATAAAACCCGTCGCTCAAGAACAACTGAGAATATTGCTGTTATAGCCCAAAGTGTTGAAGAAAATCCAGGTTTGTCTATTCCTCGTCGTTCTTTGGAATTAGGCATTCCACAAACGTCATTTCACCGTATTTTGCATAAAGACTTAAGAACTCAAGCCGGCTGATCATCAACAACGTCATGTCTTTGCTGATTGGGGCCTTGATATGCATGAAAATTATCCGGAATTAACCCCCGGGCCTCAACCAACAAACCTCTCCAGCCAGCTCGTTCCCTAGCTTGCTGTCTCCAGTTTCGCATGCCGAGTTGGTTGAGATCGTCTTCAACTTACGCGCGCCTCCTGAGCCTTGGTCTTCGTCTACTGCGCCTTCCTTCTGGGGTGGATTCGAAGACTTTACGGGCCTGAGTATTGGTGTCCATCCTCTACACCTGATCAAGCCACCCGAGTCTTTGGACTTTCACTCTTTTAACTAGGTCAGTGTCGCTGTACAGCCCATACTGTCCGTCGTTAAATCTTCATCTCCATTCACCGTTTATGCAGAGAAGGTCATAGATCTTCCGTAGAACTTTACTCTCGAACCGCCCTAGGGTGCTCTCATCCGTTCTTGACAGGGTCCATGCTTCTACGTGCAGGGCGGGGATGACGAGGGTCTTATAGAGCGTCACCTTAGTTGTTCGGGAGAGGGCTTTACTACACAATTGCCTTCTAAGCCCGAAGAAACAGCGATTAGAAAGAGTTATTCTTCGTCTGATCTCGGCACTGATGTCGTTGTCCGTGTTGATAGCGGAGCCAAGGTATACAAAGTCCCTAACTACCTCGAAATTATATGCGTCTATCGTGACGTTTTGTCCAAGACGTCGATTTTGGGTGTCCTTTTTCGATGCAGCATATACTTTGTTTTGCTCTCATTGACCGCTAAACCCATTTTTTCAGCCTCTGTCTGTAAACTCGCAAAAGCACTGTTGACATCATGCTGCGTTCTCCCAATGATATCAATGCAGCGTACGCTAGTTGTTGCACAGACTTCTGGAAGTGTTGACGTAGGAGTTCTGCACCATTCGTTCCAATATGATGTTAAAGAAGTCGCATGACAGTGCATCACCTTGTCTTAAGCCTTTTTTGACATCGAAGGCGTCGGTGAGGTCGTTACCGACTTTAATGGAGCAGCCCGAGTTCTCAATTGTCAGCCCGCTCCGACGAATGAAGGGATGACAAAACTGGACATGACTTAATACAGTTCTTCTCTATATGCTAGATGTTGTCATGCGCGGCCTTAACATCGATAAAAAGATGGTAGGTGTCAATTTGGAGTTCTTGAGTTTTATCCAGGATCTGCCGTAATGATGGTGGACTTTCCTGCTCTAAAGCCATACTGATAAGGACCTATCAGTTTGTTGACAAACGGTTTCAGGCGTTCACATTGTAGTATTGTACTGCAGAAAAGATCTTATAGGCGATGTTTAGGACGCTGATGCCTCTGTAGTTGGTGCAGTTTAGAGGGTCTCCTTTCTTCAGGATCGGGCAAACAATGCTGAGGTTCCATTCATCGGGCATGCTCTCTTCTGACCATATTCTGCAGATGATCCATACCAAGCTATCTTCACTTCTTAAGGGCCGGGTAGACGGAAATCTCTTGCGTCGTCTTCATTGAAAGGTTCATTCTGCCTGACAGTGGAATTCTATTCGTCGATTGAACAGTCTGCAGAAATGGTCCTTCCATATCCTCAGCATTAACTGTGACACTACTACGATATTTCTCTGTTGGCCTTTACAAGCTTCAGTTCGTGATCGGTATCCTTGAGGCGTTCGTTTCACCTCTTGGTAAAACTTGCGAACCTCATTCATGTTTTTTAGTCTCTCAACATCCTAGACTTTTCGCTTTTCATGCTCTCTCTTCTTCTTTCTGAAACGCTTGTGTTCTTCTCTCCTCTTCTGTTCGTAGAGCTGCCGAGCTGATCTCGTCCTCCTGTGCAGCGCTGCTTTATATGCTTCTTGCTTGGCTGTATAAACCTTCCTGCATTCATCATCGAACCAGGGGTTTCGTTTTGGAGGTCGCGCGAAACCCAGCACATCATAAGCAGCATCCCTAATGGCTACCTGGCAATTCTGCCAATGGTTCTCAATGCTCATTGCTGGCTGTAGCTGACTTATCATGAGGTTACTTGACACACGATCGGAAAAGGATCTGGCGATCTCTTGCGATTGCAGCCTTCCGACGTCATACTTTCTTCTAGTACCTTGGCTACAACGAGGTAGAGGTCCGAGTCGATGTTGGCCTCTCGGAAGGTTCCGACATCAATAATGCTTGAAGTGTGTCTTGCGTCGATCGCAATATGATCAATCTGGTTAACAGTTGATTGATCTGGAGACCTCCAGGTCCCTTATCGGCCTGAGCTCGAGATATGTCGAAGTAGCCCGTATAAGGTGTTCACTGAGTAGTTCAGCGTAACTTGAACTGTAGACGCGACCGTTTACTCCATTCTGGGAATTCTTCCGCTGCATGCCGCCTGGAAAAAGGAGTAGTGCTTCAGTGGGAACACTCTCCCCGCCCTCTCTCGTTAGCTGTCGCCAAAGCCTTCCATAGGGGTTTTCACCCTATCTACAGCTAACGTACTTATAGACACCCAGTGGTCACCATCGTGGAGGGGAAGATTTAGGCTGATTTTGTTCACTATTGCTCAACTTGAAGCAAACTCTCAAGTTAACAAACTTGAGAGTTGACTCAAACTCGAGAGTTAAAACAAAAGTTAAGAATCTATTTTGTTCACTATTTTTTTCATAACTCTCGAGTTTAAAAAACAAAAGTTGGCAAACTTTCAGGTTTGAAAATATCCTTGGGATATTTGTGACAGTCAATACAAATTCTGCCAGTTTTTAATTTGAAAAGCAAACGAGTTGTTGAAGTTTCAATTTATTGAGTTTTCATGTGAAGATTAAGTTTTAAAATATCATATTTAGCTTTCTGACATTGGCTGAAAATATGAACGCGCGAATCGAGCGCGAAATTTTTTAAGTAGTTGCGAAAGCGGGTCCCAAAAGCGTATCTGAAGGAACATCTGTAGCGGCCAGCATATTAGCAAAATCACGCAATATTATGGAGAACGGCACAAGCATCTATTACACTATTACCAAACGCTATATGAATGTTCCACACAATTGAGAGTTCGAATTTGTGATCAGTTATACAAGTTTTCTACTGCGTATGTGACATTGAGAAATGGTGTTGCAAGAAATGTGGTATTTGTATAGCCTGACTCTCCATCTTCAAACCGTTTCTTTAGACTCGACATGTTGAAAATTAGCTGATCATGAGCAGACCCCTTTCAGAAGAAAATAGTAGTAAATATCTTTACGAAATTTTTCATTTTTAAAGAGCATAGGCTCTACCTGCCACCGAGCCACGATATCGTTAATTTTTAAATTAGCTGCGGATACCGTCTGGACGTTCAACGAGAACCACCCTTTTCGGTTTCTAAAATTTTCTGCATCAGTTCCACTTGGCGATTGAATCCAAATATGGGTGCAATCTATTGGACCAATTGTCCGAGGGAATTTTGCCACTGCAAAAACGTTCTTTAGCTGCTTTCAAGCGCTCGTTTTGTGTTTGGGGCATATGAATATACCGTGGGGAAAGTTCGGCAAGAGCTCTGGACACACGTTTCAACACAACGTGTTTACTTGTAATACAAAACCCTGAAAAATCTGCGATTGCTAGTTGAAAAGACGAGCATAATACCTTAATACGATTAGCAATTGCGTGATAGGTCGTAATTCGCGCGATCTTTTTAGAAAAATGAAAAATATTTCACTTAAACACTTCAACCAAAACGAGAAACTTTTACCTCCTCTCATCACACGGCAAGGAATCCTTTATTTCTTCTAGCACTATCATTGTCGTCCGTTTTGAGAGACGGAAACGATGCAAAAAGTCACGGTCATCCAACGTTTGAATACGTTGGAACATTTTGTATTCCCGACTCTCAATTGGCAGACTTTCTTCATCTTCGCTGCTTGAAGATGAATATGCCGAATTTTCCCAAAATAATTTCTTCGATACATTTTTGTTTATTTTTCATTTTGTAATATATAAAATCAAAAGTTTTATTCTTAACTTCTACTTTTTCGGGAAGTTATGAAAATCAAAGTTGTAACTCTACTTTTTCGGGAAGTTATGAAAATCAAAAGTTTGTAAACTCTCGAGTTTGAAACCGAAAGTTGAAAACGTTAACTTTGAGTGAACAAAATCGAATTCTCAAGTTTACAATAAAAATCCCCAAGTTATGTTCAACTTCTAGTGAAAAAAATCGACCTTAATTTGTTGGAAAAAAAAAAAACAGTTGATGCTAAAGTAGCATCAAAATTCAAACTAAACTTTGCTGGTGAGCATTTTTTAATCTACCAGCACTGTCACTGTTTTGACTTATAAATACTAATTGAATTCAGATTATTCAGCAAGTCAAAGTAGGAAAAAACAATCGTTGAAACGGCTGCATTTGGGAAACTAGAAAACCATCAGGAGCACCGACTGACGGCTTAGATGCAATGCTATGAATTGTCACACGGCATTTCGAGGTAGACTTCTATTCAATCATCGACTGATTCCGAATAAAATTGATTGATTGGTTTCGTTGAATTTTCTTGTGTCGTCAAACATTCGGAAATCTTCATTTTTTTTTCTGCTTCCGTGGCTGCCCTATGTCCTCGATAGCCTCACGCATTCCATATTTGAGGTCTTGAATCGACGCTGGGCTGTTGGCCTAGACCTTATCTTTCACGTGGCCCCAAAGGAAGAAGTCGCAAGGTGTTAAATCACAAGATCTCGGTGGCCAATTGTGATCACCTCTTCGAGAGATAACACGGTCCGGAAACATTTCCCGTAAAAGATCGATGGTTTCATTGCTTGTGTGGCACGTAGCGCCGTCTTGTTGAAAGATCAATACCATCCCATTCGGGCCATTTTGCCGTTTGTGGAATGCCTAATTCCAAAGAACGACGAGGAATGGACAAACCTGTGTTTTCTTAAACTCTTTGGGCTACAACAGCAATATTCTCAGTTGTTCTTGAGCGACGTTTACGGGTTTTATTCTTCACATCACTAACTTGTCCCAACAGCTCGAATTTGTCCACCAATTTCTGTACTGCGGTCCGACAAGTTGCTTCACGACGAACCAAAAATGTTTTAGTTTTACGAACCGTCTCTGCCAAATTTTCACTATTTTTATAGTGAATTTTAATAATTTCAATGCGTTGTTGAAGAGTGTATCGTTCCATTTTTATTAATGGCGCAGTTTCAACTTGTCAAATGTCAAAAAATGACAGCTACCGAAAAAGCGGGCTATTCAAAATAACACCTCTTATTGGAAAATCCTTTATTAATCGGCTTTCGGCAGATTTTAAACCGTCAATTTGGCAATGTAGAAAAGTCGATGTCTCGAATTTTTAATTTAATCATTTTGAAAGATCAACAACAACACCTGTATATTTACATTTTTTGTCTTTTCAGAATTCCGGATGCGAAATTTGAATGACAGGTAATATGTTCTTTATATTGGACAGATGAGGCATTGGGCAGGTTCAGCTGCGTAAGGCACTTGAAGTTAAGGCAAAATAGGTGTACCTGATTGGTCAGGTGTCAAAAAAAATCATTCCATTTTAGTCAGTTTGCCTTAAAATCAAGTAACAGCTGTTTGTTTGCTTGTGACATACAAAACATTCACATCGCAGCTGAACTTTATTTGGTGAATAGATACGCTTTGATTTTAATTAATTTACAGTTTTATAAAAAATTAAATTTTAATATTAATTAATTAATTAATTAATTAATTAAATTTAATATTTGGATTATTTGGCAATATGGCCAAATATATGAGTTTGAAGACTTCGAAGAGATTTTCAAACGCCTTTCGGAAGGAAAAGATTTTCAAATTGTAGAGTACACATTAATGTGAACTTAAAATATTCATGGTTTGCTTCATATTATTTTGCAAATGCGAATTTTGCAGAAATTTATATTTCCAATGCAAACGTTGCAAACGATTGTGGTGTTGCAACGCTTGCATTGGAAATATAAATTTCCAACCACGAAGGAGCTCCTGAATATTTGTTTTCTTAGGCTTGGTACTTTTACGTTTTAATTTACAATAAAATTTCGAAGTGAATTTCAGAATTTGAAATTAATGACATTTTAAATGTCTTAAGTTAAAAATGCGTTCAGGGAAACTTGCCTTACCTTCAAGTGCCTTATGCTGCTGAACCTGCCCATTTAATGGGTTATTCTTACTAAGCATCTGTTTTGTTGAATTGAAATTGAAACCTTAACGAAGGCAATGTCAATCTAAAGATTGAAACAAGATCAAGGTTTGAAAATGTTGACGACAGAGATCTGGTCACAAAATATGTAGCTACAAAGTAGAAAATGTAAATTTCTTGAACTGCTGGAAAAAAATTTAATGTTTTGATAGCAAAGTTTCTGATGTGAAAAAAATTTACTTTTTCAACAATGTTCAGTTTGAGTATCTGAAGATCTTTACTCAGGTTCATTCCCATAGCCAATTAGCCTTTTCCGGAATTAACCAGCAAATATATAATGCAAGATCGATTTGGGCGAAATTCACATCGAACAAAACTCGATGAGGGATCAGTTAGTGTTTCTATCGAGTGCCAAACATTCAACAAAACTTCGATTTTCAATACATAGTACCATGTCTTTTGTCTTGCTCTAGGTCACGTTAGAATACGCCTTAAACCCAATCGATCAAAAGCCGCAAAAATGATGAATGAAGCAAATACCCAAAACATAACGTTAATATGCAACCTAGAAGTTGCAACAATTAACCTCTCTGTAAAAATTGTTTACACCTGTAATAATCTGCCAGGTTTATTGTTGTAGCGGTATATATTACAATACAAACACTGGTTAAAGGAGCCAAAGCTTGCTTCAGCTGCAAACACATCCACTAAACCGACAAACTATTAAGTCATTTACTTGGGTAAATAAATTATCCTCGTTTCAACACTTCAAAAATTCAGATAAAACTAATTTATTTATGAACAATCTGCCACTGTTATGTAATAAAGTTAGCTCGGTTACAAGAGCAAAGCAGAAACCAATTACAAATCCACTAACCGAAACGCGCTGCACAGTAGCACGCATGTACAAGATGATTTCATCAAATTTAGAGCTGCAATTACTAGTGTAAACAAATATAACTACAGTTGGTCCTTTTAGATAAGAGAAAAGAGTTTTTTTTTTCGTTGACTGATTATGGTAGAACAACATAGATTCGCCATAAGATCATGAAAATTAACTTTACAAGAATTGTTTTCAAACAAAGAAATTTAAACAAAGTGACTTCAACGTTCTTGCGAACTTAGTTTGTAGGCTTTCAGAGTCATTTTTGCAATTTTGAATATGCAAATAAGTTTTTAAAGTTCAACTATTTCATTGAGTCAGAAAAACTATTAATGACCCCACTGTATGACATTGTGCAAACGATATCAACACAATTAATAAATTGCACGAAAGGAGATTTTCGTTAGTCAATTTAATTGAATTAATTGTTTTCATTGCACATGCACACACTGTCAAAACTTCCATGAAAAAAAAAAACAAGTGCATACCTGGCAAGGTAAATATTGTTGAATTCTAATATGTGCATTCAATTTGTTTTTTTTTCGAAGTTTTCCCCTGAGGCATGAAAATTAGGTTCCTCTTCAAAGAGTTTTTTCTTCACAACAACAAAAAAAAAAACGGAACCAAGCGTGCGACCGCTCTCTACTTCGATAGCAGAATCAGGAAAAATATGTATTGGCAGTGTGTTTTCATGGTCATTGAGCAGCTATCGGCAATTTATGATAATTGTTTCTGGATGCATCGCATGTCGGATAGGTTTTGGGTCTCCCTCTCCGTTGTCTTCGTATCTTCTTTGGTTTTTGTTTTTGTTTTTGTTTAGTGCGACTAAATCGATTTGCTTTAAAGTGGGGGATTTTCACGCGCAATAAATGCGCATTTATGTTAAAGAAAATGTAGCAAGAAGAGTTTGTAAGAAAAAGGGTGCGACGTGCGAGCATGCCTAATAGGGAGCGTGAAAGTTTCTAAAAAATTGTGACTCTTGGTGGTCCTGTAAGAAGAACTTGTTCATGACTACTGCGAAGCGTTGCCAAATCAATTTTTGGTCTTTGCTTTTATTTCCGAAAGTGAGGTGTAAAATATATCTGGTTAGAAAAACTCCTGTAAAAAATGTGAAAACGCAGCAAATTTATTTGATCTAAAGAGTGATTACTCTAACTGCTATATTAATTACAGTGACTGCTAACGGGAACAAAATCAGAGTCTATTTGGAAGTGAATTTGTAGTTGGGACTCGACTCAGGAGGAAGGTCTTGAGTTTCAACTCAGTGAATGAGCCGACAGTCCGTATCAAAGCTAAATTCACCAACATCAGCCTCATCTGAGCTCACGCCTCCACTGAGGAAAGGGAAGACACCAAAGACGGGTTCTACGAGCTGCTTGACAAGACCTATGAGCAATGCCCTAGCCATGACATTAAAATCGTCCATGGAGATTTTAAAACTAAGCTGGGTAGAGAAGAAATTTTTGATGGAATAATCGGGTGACATAGCCTACATGACACCACCTCCGACATGGAAATCTCTTGACTAATCAACCGTCAATCAGATTGATCACATTGCGATCGACGCACGACACTTCTTTAGCATGCAAGATGTCCGAACATTCCGAAGTGCCAATACCTTGTTGTAGCCAAGGTACGAATGTGGATATCCCGATCAAGGCCAACACGCGAAAATGCTAGGAGGAAATTCGACGTCAAGCGGCTACAATTGCATCCTTTTCCGATCGTGTCCCAGAAAATCTCCTCAGAAGTCCTTTGCTGCCAGCACAAAATATAGAGTACCAGTGACAACGCTGCCAAGCAGCTATTAGAGATGCCGCCTTTGAAGTGCTACGGTTTACACGGCCACCACAACGAAATCCCTAGTTTGACGATGAATGCCAGCGAGCACATGCAGCGAAACCAGAGGCATACAAAGCCTCGCTGCAAAGAAGGACACGAGCAGCTCGTGAGCTCTACGAGCAGAAAAGGGAGCATGAGAAGCGCGCGATCGAGGAGAAAGAGGGATGTCACAACAGGAACGAGGTTCGAAAAATCTACAAAAAGGTGAAACAAACCTCCAGGGCTTATACACCCCGAACTAAAGCCTGTAGAGACCATCATAGGAACATCGTAGTGGAACCGCAGTCAATGCTGAGGATATGAAAAGACCACTTTTACAAGCTGTATAATGGCAATGACGACCAAAACTCCATCAGCAATACAGAACCATTCAACAATTCCATCCATCCGACATGGGCGAAGTGAAGATAGCGATATCTAAACTTAAGTCGAACAAAGCCGCTGAAGCAGACGGGCTAGCCGCCGAATTGTACAAAGCAGCTGGAGATGATTTGGTTAGGAGCACGCACCAGCTCATCTGCAAAATTTGGTCGGAGGAAAGCATGCCCGCCGAATGGAAGCTCAGCATCGTATGCGCGATCCTCAAGAAAGGAGATCCCCTGAACTGCACCAATTATACAATTATACATCGCCTATAAGATCTTATATACCGTGCTGTGTGAACCCTTAAAGCCCTTCGTCAACAACCTGGTAGGTCCTTATCAGTGTGGCCTTAGACCCGGAAAGTCCACCATCGATCAAATATTTACCCTACCGCCGATCTTCGAGAAGCAGACGGGCTAGCCGCCGAACTGTACAAAGCAGCTGGAGATGATTTGGTTGGGAGCTTGCACCAGAGATGACTGGAACGTCAGCATCGTATGCCCGATCCTCAAGAAAGGAGAGTAGTCCTCTCCCGAGCAACTAAAGTGACACAAAACCCTCATCATCCCGGTCCTCATGTCCTCATGAGACATGGACCATGACAACATCTGATGAAAACGCTTTGGGTTGCTTTTAGAGAAAAATTCTTCGAGTGAAGTTTTAACCAAGAACTGTACAGCGACACTGACCTAGCCAGAAAAGTTAAGGTCCAACGCCTTACATTGTTGGGTCATGTTGAGCGGATGTAAGTAAATGCACCGGGTCGTAGAGTCTTCGAAGAACGTCGCAGAATAGGGGTACCGCGACTCAGATGGAGCACACAGGTGGTAGAGACCCTGAACCAACTTGGAGTGCGGAACTGGAGACAGCTAGCTAGGGACCGAGCTTGCTGGAGAAGTTCGTTGGATGAGGCCCTGATCCGACCTGGACTGTGGCGCCAACATAAGTAATTAAGTAAGTGATTACAGTTTACTGGTAATGTGAGCTATAGTCATTCTTATTACAAATAAACTTAAGTGATCAATTTCAGCATTGCGATTTGCGATGCTGTGAAAACGTGATCAAAATATTGAAACATGTTTGCTTTAATAGTCTAGCAGTTGTTCCAAAACCTTTCGAACTCATTTTATGGTTTAAATCATCTTTGCACAATTCTTTGAAATCGTGCTAATTGCTATATTTTTTTCGTAAAATTCAGTTTTCAAAAGTTTTCTTACATTTTCATTGTTTGGAAATCTTGTAGGATAAATAAAAATGCCCGAGACTCTTCAAATAAGTTCATTGAAGCGTTTCAAACAAAACTCTACAAATTCAAGGGTGCCACACTGCTTCAAATCGACCCCAAATATTAGCCACACGTCAGAATTAAGATTAAAGTTCTTTGAACTTCTCTCTTATCACATCGTAACCAAAAATCATTCAAACATGCTCGACTGCCCTGCTCGATGGTCCGTGAAAACCTTTCTATTGCGCCCCACTCAAACAAAAGTACATATAACAGAGATAAAAGGAGATCGAAAACTGACTTACGTTTTACCCTCCGGATACCTCAAATTTTATTTTACCGTTACCTCGTGTATGTAAATAAATGAGAAAAAACGGCAACAAAAATGAGGTGGTAGGACCATATTTACTGTGATAGTAGATATTGGTTAAAACATGCATACTATCGCAGTAACTATGGTCCATAGCTTGTAGGCATTGTCATTTTGACAGCTCGGTTTCCCATGTCCCTTTTTTAACTTATTTGTGACACATAAGGCGATTTTCTTTTTTACATCTGAACAGAGCCTGAACTGCCAAACTAAAAATTGTGTTTCTTTTTTAGTTCAGTGTGTTCAGAGCATCAAAGTTGTGTTACTTTTTTCGTTCAGAGCACTTATTCTGAGTGTTCAGAGTTCGACCGACGCGCTCAGAAAAAAGAGACCGAGCATTGTGAGCAAAATACCTGAACAAACAAATGTCAAGCATATGAGATGTGGTAAAATGAAAAGAAATGTTTAAAATAATTAAAATGGTAAAGGAAACAAATAGATATGGCAGAAAATATCAATTTTGTGATAATTAATAGTCTATTATAAAACAAAATTACAAATAAAAAATCGTGAATATAAAGGTGCTCAATTGTATTTCAAAATTACATCAGAACGTTCAGAAAATGTTCAGAGCTAACTTTGTTCAGAGTCTGTTCAGCAAGCTCTGAAGACTCTGAGCTCAGAGCTCCGAACTAAAAAAGAAAAACACCTATAATCAATCCAATTCAGTGCACTCCCCCACCCTTAACGGGGTGGGAGTGGTTGCACACAATGCAATAGGAGTCAGTCAACATCATCAAACAAACAAGAAAAAAGAAAAAAAATGTCATAAACCCAAATTAGTATTACAACTCACGCATCATCTTTATTCATGGTCCTTAAATTTTTCTGTATGCGTGTCCCTTCACGCCTTCGCTTTGACAGGAAACACTTTCCAAAATTATTGGTGTCATTATTGTCTTTGGTTTCTGAGTGTCGAAAATAATAAATGTTGGTTCCTTCAAAGTAATTTAACTACATCGAGAACAGTGGAAGAAATAATAAAATGGTAAAGACAAAAATGCATCTTTTTCAATTAAAAAGTAAAATATGTAACGTGTTAGAGAGGGAAGATGGAGAGGATCCATTCGTCAATCTAACTTAGTCGAAATATGAAAATCATAGTAATTTATAAAAAGCAAACATTGAATTATAAATTAGAGTATATCAGAGTTTGATTGGAAATTAACAAAAAAACATCAAAATATAAATTTGAGTTAGAAGAAATAAAAAATTTGGAGAGATCCTTTTAAAAATAGGTTGAAAGCGGTATTTTTGAAAGATGGTTTTTTACTCTTATAGCACAGACAAGTAATTATACAGATGTCTCATCCTTATGGAAAAAAGTGTCCTATGAAATCTAAATTCGCTAAAAAAAAGCTTTTTTTCAAAGCTTGCATTAAAATCTTTCTTTTTCTTTTGTTTGTTTATGAACACCAAAAGACATCTGCCTTTTTTCGTTTTCTTTCTTTCTTTATTCTTTTTCAACCCTTATATTTCCCGCACATGAAGACCATTCACTCTGATGAATATTATGTCTTCCTGTTGATCAGCTTATTGATCAGGCAAGGAAAAAATGCATCTACCTGCCTATACATACGTTAGATAGAAAAAAAAAAACTATTTGAAGCGAATACAGAATTGGTGGAGTAAAAACAATTTTACTTTTTCTGATATTCGTTTGCAGATTCTTTGTTTTATTATGATTTTTTGTTTTGGAAAATGTAGATTTGTATGTAATTATATTTTGAATTCAAAACACTTTAGATACATTATTTAAAAGTTAAAACATAAACTTACCAATGTGTTAAATTAACGCTAGTATAAAAATTAAAGGAAAAGCTTAGAAATTTAGTGGTTTTTATAGGGCTGTATCTCAGTAGAAAGAAGTCGGATTGAAGTAAAATAAAAAGTTTATCCAAGTTATAATTTTTTCTTTTTAAATTATTTTGAGTTAAGAAAATACCGCAAGTCGTTTTCGCTTGAGCGTTCCAAAATACAAAAAAAAAAATAAAGTTTGGTTTGTCATAAAGTGAGCGGAATTTTTTTTTTTTTTTTTTTATTCCAACCGATCTAAGATCCTATTTGAGAATTTTGTTGGCATTAATTCCCTGTTTGTTTAAGATCGCTACAAGTTTTTTTCTAATCAAAAAATGGGTTTACATGTAAAAACACAAATTTGACTTTGGACCCTAAAATCTTTGCTAAAAATTGACTTACAAGAAAGAAAAAAGACAGATTTGAAAAATCTTTTAAATTTTCTACACAAAAACATATTGGAAAAATAAAAATATTGTTTTTTTTTTCAATCTTTTCTACCATTTTAAGCAAAGGTCCAAATATTATGCATTTTAATTTTTTCATAAAACGCGTTATTTATGACATTTAGTGCTTACTAATCTGAGGCTATTTATTAAAGCCATAGATTTCTTGATTTTAGTTAAAATTTCGCATCAATACAATTAACCGTTTCTCTGTTTCGATCAATCAAACCTACCACACATTTTTTTTCGCACGTTAATACGCCTGACAAAATCATGTTGGGGTGACGTTAAATAACGCCCAACCCAACGAAATAGAACCGAATTTGAAATTCGGTCTTATTTCAAAAAGGAAACTACCCCAATTTGGCTTTAATTCTTAGGTCTATTTAAAATTGCGCCAAAAAAAATTTGGAAAATTTTCAAAACAAGTTTTTCGGCCTTATTGCAATCTTAAAAAAGAATTAAAACCGAATAATTCTTTGACAACAAAAAAGCTGATTTCTATTTAAAATTTGTACAAACATTTTTTTTTTATTTTCTTTGCATAACAGTGCAGTTTTTGTTATAACCACTATTATTGTCTTATTAAACTGCAATGCCGCATAGCAATTTTTGTAAAAAAAAAAACCACTAAAGTAAGTTCAAGTTCTTCTTTTATTTGAACATATGGCCATATGTTACTCTTCTAAACTGTCATATGGCCATTGTAGCCAAATGACACTTCCAAATCATTTTTTTTCCTGAAAAAAGAAACTTTAAAAATTCCAAAGTTTAAATTTAAAAAATGTCTAAGTAACGACAAAATGATAACAATTAATAAAAAAAAAAACTAACTAAACTAAACTAAACATTAACATGTATTTCAAATCTAAACAGTTTTGATGTTTTGTACTATTCCTCTGCAAATTTTGCAGAGAATGTCATCGTTATTTTTACATGAACTTATCTATTGAAAAATTATGACTATCAAAGTATAGATTTTAATTTATTTACTTTCGAATTTCAAATTAATTCGAAATTTAAACGAACTTCAAATTTGAAAATTAGAGTTTTGAGCAAACGTTTATATCATTTTTGTTTTAAGATCAAAATTTAGGGTAGCCACCATACGATTTTTTTGGCCAAAAACCAAAACATTCAATTTTTTCCAAAACGGCTCCTACGATTTTTTAAACTTCCTCGATTTCTTTTTTTAAATCATTCATGCATCTTTTGTAAAAAAAAATTTTGTACTGCTCCATAAAGGTACCTCCCATAGAATCATTTTTTTGTTATTAGATTTTCTCGAAAAATGAAAGTCCGATCAGAGTAAGTTTTTTTCTGAAAGTACGTATATATTGTTCAAATAATATTCTGTATTCAAAAAAATTTCAATTTTTTTTTTGGATTTTTAAAAAATATTTTAATTTCTTTTTTTTCAAAATTCTGTATCTCAAAAACGGATCAATTTTAAAACTCCAAATTGAAGTATAATATGTATA
Source organism: Sphaerophoria rueppellii (assembly GCA_920937365.1). Taxonomy (NCBI): domain Eukaryota; kingdom Metazoa; phylum Arthropoda; class Insecta; order Diptera; family Syrphidae; genus Sphaerophoria; species Sphaerophoria rueppellii. The sequence goes on along the minus strand of CAKKXW010000004.1, from coordinate 63,000,250 downwards.
TTTACATGATTTTAAAAACCGCATACCCAAAATAATTTTAAGACATTTTTGAAAAATTTTATATATAATAATTTAACTTAAAAAAAAAACGGCTCCGACGATTTTCAAAAAAAAAAATCAATAAATCAAGAATAAGGTTTGAATTTGTTTGGCATTTAAATTTTTGGAATTAAATGTATTTTTGAGGTACATTTTCAAATTTTAATTTTTTAATAAGTTCTAATTATTTTTATATATTGAGTTTTTATTTTTTGTGAGTTAAGTGTAAGCTGGTGCATGCTGCATGGCAATTAACTTTCCACAAAAAGTGAAAGTGCAATATTTAAAACGTGTAGGGAAAACCTTTTTTTTAACGTCAGTGTTAAAAGAAGAACTATACAGTTTATTTTCACATAAAATGTGGTTTTGAGTTACATAAGTATATTAATTTACATTTTTATGTATGAATTTTTAACTATCTACATGTTTTAATTTTTAAATACTTTTTGTGAGTTCAGCTTTGGTATACAGGAAGATCGTACGACCCAGTCGTGCACGTTTTTATTTTCACACCCCATACTGATTCCCTCTGAGGCAAAACATTTTTTCCGCTCGCGCTTTGCGCTAATGACGATAATTTTTCTCTCAATTAAAATTTTGTATCATTTAACCTAAATAAATTAAAGTCTATTCTTGTGAGTTCAAAATGTTTTCTATAGTGACCATTTATTCCAAAACGTCGCAAGTAAATATGGCCTCATGAGTTTAACAATGTTTAACACTTTTACAATGTGTCATATGACCAGGCACCACTTTGCAAGCTGTCAATCAGATATCGATGAACAAAAAAACCACCAAGCCATTGGGGGCCAATTTGGCATATCAGAAATCAGAATTCTTCTATACGCCAAGAAAATTTAAGTGTTGACAAATATGTGAACAAAGTTTATATGAATTTAAAAACGAAATAAGACCAAAACGGCCTTGTTTCGTTTTAGCAAATGAAATATCAACAAATTTCAAATTAGGTTCTATTTCGTTTTCGAAAACGAAATAAGACCAAATTTTCGAATTTTTGCCTTAATTCGTTGGGCGTTATTACGTCACCTCATGTTGGGGATAGGATAGCAGATTATTTCTGAAATGTTCATGTTTAATACTGTTGTATTCAGTGACGATTTTTGTGAAAACAAAAATTGGAAAAATCTCATGGAAGAGTGGGAAAACTAGGAAAATCAAACAAAGGTCGGGAATAAAATTCGAATGGAAAATAGAATGTTCTTATTATTGCAGGTACATTGTTTTTCAAATGGAAAAATGGAATTTTTTTTAATTTTAAATTACGTCCGGTAGGGTCTCTTTATCCGCTCAATCCTCAATGTATTTTTATAATATTTTCACTCTAGATATAGCCTGAGTTAAAACTAATTTTTGGGACAGTCTAACGGAAAATTCAGCAAATAAAGAGACAATCGTAAGCTGTATGGAATTCTAATTTTTTGTGAAATAGTCCAAACACACCGTAGTGTCCGTGGCTTAGTGGTTAAGTGCGTTGGCTGCAGAATGTCGTTGGTTCGAGTCCATAGCTTTTATTTCATCTTTCACGGGCACTGGCTCTTGCGAAGAACTGTCAATTTTTTCGTTCCTTCCTCTAAACAGTCAGTAAACCAATTTCGCTTAGGTCTTAATCAGTTCTTAAGAAAGTTATTGTGCGTCAAATGAGACCAATTTCACGTCAATATCAAGAACGCCAATACGCACTTATGAACCTACGCACATACATACAAACGCATGAAAAGAGTTGATTCGAATTCTAGTGATAGTTCAAATAACAACAAATCATTTTAAAAATTTTACATAAATTTTGTCTGAAAAAATTTCTTTGAGGACAGCATTTTTTGCTGATAATTTGAAATATGTACCTACTTACATTTTCTGATAAGCCACAGTTTTTATTTCAATAAATAATATAGGCAATTGTTATGCCGTATGATCAAAATAACATTGAAAAAACCTAAAAAAAAAAACACCAAAAAACACTTTGCTTTTTAACCAACCTGCTCTTGCCTTTCTCACCTTCAGAGCCACGAGCTACTCTTATACACATATGCAAAAGTAAACAAAAAAACAGATACATTTGTATCTACTTTACTCATTTTAAATTATTATATTCTCATCGGTCGGACCTCAGAAAAAGAAAAGGAAACGAAAAGATTTGAGAGAAAGAGGAAACAGAAAGAACATTTCAATAAATCAAGAGAGCTTTAAAAGCTTTCGTAAGAACAGGCATGGAGCTTTTCTATGAACAGGCAAAGAACTTTTTTGCCTGTTCATAGTCGATCGTCAATGAAAAAAATATGAGCCAATTTTTACTATGGGGATGAGACATCTGTATGATTACTTGTCTGTGCTTATAGTGTGTATATCTCCTGCTGTATATTTCCATTCTTTTTGATCTCTAGAAATTTATTTACCCACAGCATAAGTCTTATTTCAATGCATAAAATAACGCCTTTTCTTTCTCACTTCACAGATAATCATACTTTAAATGAAACTCAGCCAGCTAACCGAGTCAAAGGGTGGACAAAATCGCCTATTTCATTTTCATAATAGAGTCTAAAGTCGTCTTTAATTACTTCCACTAGAGAAAAACAAGACGAACACCAAAAAAAAACCTCAAACCAAAAAATCGATATTTTTAATTACGCGACATTATTATATTGCCGATGACAGATAAATGAAAGTCCTCAGATATAATTGCAGCCAACACCAAAACCGGGTTGCACCATATATCAAAGAAATGAGCTCCTTTAAATAAAATAAAAGCCAGGGAAGAAAAAAAACCTAAAAAGCAATCAGAGAGAGAGAGAGACAGAGAGCAGTGAAATATCTAAGGCATAGGCAGTATATTATTTGTAAACCTTACCAAAGTCGAAGGCACACATTAATAACAGAAGCAGCGAGAGAGTCTAATAAGAGGGACGAAACCGAGCCCCGTTGGGCCAAGTGAGGAGGTGGTGATTTTATTTTTTTTTGTTGGCTTTTCACACCAAACAAAAGAAAATTCCAATTTTTTCGACAAGATGACGACAGTTCTTCTTGAAGCAAGGCCATATAGGCCATTCAAATCGAGCGAGGAATACCTAGAGGCAATGAAGGAGGATTTAGCCGAATGGCTGAGCACAATGTATCCGGAGTTGTTGATTAATGCGGAAAATTTTATGGACAGATTGGATACTGGTGTGGCGCTATGCAAGGTTAGTCGAAAGATTTGAGTTTATATATTTTTTTTAGGTGTATGTTAAGTTCATGATTTTGAAAATGTTTTCGAACCGTCAAAAAATTAAAAAAATCTTTTCTTTAATGTGTTAATTTTCTTTACTTAAGAACAATGATAAGTTTATCAAAATTTTAGTTGTATTAAGCCACATTCTAAAATTCAAAGGAAATCCACTTTTCCACTGTTTTCGACCTGTTTTTATAAACCTTTAAAACATTGCTCAAAACTAAAGCTGACATTCGAAATTAGAGAAAGTGAAACTTTATTGAGTCGGATAGCAGAATTTCAGACACTTCCAATTGTTGCAAAGTTGCCCCTTTGATTGCGATAGTTGACCAATAATAAAGACCTTTATTAAAAAATAATAACAATTAATATGAAAATTTTATTATGAAACAGAAAAAACATATGGATACCTACGTCTTTCGTACACAACAAACAGGATACAAGTAAAATGTATACAAAGAAGAAGATGAAATTATGTTTGTCAGAAAGTAACAGAAAAACTGATTAAAGATTTGTTCGATTAAGTTTGTTGTTCCAATACCAACTGTTTTTTACCCTTAAAACTTATCTCAAAGATTTACTTACTTACTTAAAGTGGCGCTACAGTACGGAATTGACTTGGGACTCAATCAACAATCTTTCCGGCCAGCTCGGTTCTCAGCTAGCTGTCTCCAGTTTTTCACGCAAAGTATGTTAAGGTTCAACTTGCGCGCGCCACCTGAGCCTTGGTCTTCTTCCACTGCGCCTTCCCTCTGGGGTTAATACGAAGACCGGAGAACCCAAGACCGGGCCGGAGTATTGGTGTCCATCCACTCACGTGACCAACCCATCTGAGTCTTGGGACCTTCACTCTTTTAGCTAGATCAGTGTCGATTAAGAGCCCGTACAGTTCGTGGTCAAATCTTCTCCATAAACCGTTTATGGCACACAGAACCAAAGATCTTCCGTAGAACTTTTCTCTCGAACCGGTGCGGTGCTCTCATCCGTTTTTTACAGTGTGCATGCTTCTGCGCCATATAGCAGCATTACCTTGTTGTTCGGGAGAGGACTTTACTACTCAATTGCTTTCTTAGCCCAAAGAAACAGCGATTAGCTCAGCAAGAGTTATTCTCCTTCTGATCTCGGCGCTGATGTCATTGTCCGTGTTGATAGCGGAGCCAAGGTACACAGAATCCCTAACTAATACGAAATTATATGCGTCTAACGTGACGTTTTTTCCAAGACGTATTTTTTTTTTTTTTTTTACACTATCAGAATTGGTCGAAGAGAGCTTATAGCAAGCACAGTCTTACGACCAATGGTTTGACAACATAGTAGACTATGTTATACCACCGACTCATCACTTAGTGCAGTGTTAGTTGTTAGTAAGCAAACATTACATAATAATAATTAATGGTTGAAAGATATAGCTCCAAGTAATTCCGGTGCATCTGTTACACCAGTAATAACTTGATGGAAGAATACCATGTCATTATTATTTCGTCTACTTGACAATGTTTCCATTTGGAGAGTTAGCAAACGGTTTTCATAAGAAGGGACATTCAAAGGATCACTCCATAGAATACCTTTCAAGGCAAAACGAGTAAAATTTCGTTGAACAGATTCTAGCCTCTCAATATGAATATTGTAATGAGGTGACCAAACTTGGGAAGCGTATTATAAGTGGGGACGAACATAGCAGCATAGCATATAGAGCGCGGCTTATATTTGGATCGCGAAACTCCTTTGACCAACGCTTTATAAATCCAAGCATTGAGTTTGCTTTATTCACGATGTTGTTAATGTGCACAGAAAAATCTAATTTAGGGTTAAAGAAAACTCCAAGATCTCTTACGGAAGTTACACGGGTTAGAATGTGCTGTGAGATAGCGTAGTCATATGAAGACGGTGCACGCTTCCTTGAAAAGGTCATTGTTTGACATTTTATTGAATATAGGTGTAAGCTATTTTTCTCACACCACAATGCAAAACTATTAATGTCATCTTGTAGAAGAATGTGGTCATTACTAGAACAGATGTTTTTGTAAATCTTCATATCATCTGCGAAGATGAGGATTTCGCTATCTACGTACACATAACGGGCATCATTTATAGCTAAATTAAAAAGTAGAGGTCCTAGATGGCTACCCTGAGGACTCCCGAAGTAGCAAAAAATGACTTAGAAATAGAATGCCTGAATTTTACTTGGTAAGACCTATTCTCGAGATAAGAGGATATCCAAGTGATGAAAAATGGGAGAAGCCATATGCATTTAGTTTGAATTTTATGATGGCGTGAGAGAGTTGGTCGAAGGCTTTCGAAAATCTGTAGTATAGACGCAATCGATTTACTTCCAAAGTGCTAACACATTGATTTATAAAAACAAGAAGATTTATGACAGTAGAACGTTTCTGCATGAAACCATGCTGTTGGTGACAGATGATGTTCCTGCAATGAAATGCCAAACTTTCACAAATAACTTGTTCAAACACCTTAGGAATGCAGGAGAGCTTAGATATTGGTCTATAATTGGTGATGTTGGCCTTATCTCCCTTTCTTATAGACTGGTATAATATAAGCGTTTTTCCAAATTGATGGAAATTTTCCTAATTTTAAAGACAGCTCAAAAATATAACGGAGGGAGATGCTTAGATAGACTTACACTTTTTTAAAACAACAGGTGGAATACCATCTGGACCACTCGAAAAATCATCTTTCAAAGAGAAAGAATGTTTATAATGTCATCAGTCTCTACTGAGATGTATGAGATGTTGTTAAACAATACTTGTGGACAGCCACGTGAATACTGAAAAAAAAATCTTTATCCACAACGGCGGGCGGACAGTTTCTTAAATTCTTCAAAAATTGAAATATAAACTTCCTGGTTTTTCTAAGGTCATGGATTTGAGGTATTTTTCCAGCGTTATTTCTCTTATACAAGTGTTTTTACTCTTTAGTATGCCAATGATGACTGAAAGTGTAAGAGTGGCTTGATTTCTTCAATGCAAAGAATAGAAATTTGCAATAATTGCGTCAATATCATTGCTGGACGGTAATTCTTGATACCGGAATTAACTAACCTATTTTGAAAGCTGCAAAAAATCAGCTTTCGGAAGTCAAATTGTATGAGCATCATGGGATTACTATTGTCAAGTAAATGACCGCTCAAGCCAAGAAAAATATCTAAGGGAGGGTGGTATTTATCATGGTTGATAAAGCAGATGTAGATTCTACAACTGCAGTATTTACTGCGTCAGATGAGAATACTAGGTCTAGCATTCGATTCATTTTGTTTTTGATACAGCTTTCTTGCTGTAAATCGGAAGAAAAAATGTTACCCAACAATTGAAGCTCCAGTTGAGAAGAAAACTGTAGTAGCTTGAAAATAGGAATCGTCTCAGAGGGAACCCAATCAATAAGAGGAAGATTGAAATCTCCCTAGCAAAAGAATACTGCTGTCAAAATCAGCAATACTGAAAACAAAGTCTAACAAATATTAAAAATCAACGTGTTTGTTTTAACGAATAATTAAAAAAAAAAAAATTTTCAAACTCAAAATTAAAAAAAAACCTTTTTTTTCCTATCTGGACTGTATGTTTAATTAATTGGAGTTTTATGAGGACTGAATAAAGTAGAAAAGTATTGGATTTTCCCTGGATTAATCATTTTGTTCGTTGATAACGTCTGAAAACTGACCTGCAATTTTTTCTTATTATGCCGGCGAAGAGTCCTACAGCAATTAAAACAATAAGCACCATAATCAAATCATTAGTTCAATCAAATAATTATACCAAATTTTCAATATGTACCCATTTCTTAGAAGGCATAGATTATATCTCCTTCTAATTTTTCATGAATCCCCATGCATAGGAATCTAGGGGTGTTAAATTTGGTGATCTAGGAGTCCATTCTGTTGGGCCTCTTCCCCCGATCCATTGGTCACTAAAATGATCTTGCAGCCAGTTGCTCACCTGTAACTATAGTGTGCTGTAGTCTTGTTCATAGATTAAATTATCGGTTATAGCCAATGGAACGTTGTCCAAACAAATCGGGGAAAAGGTTTCGTAGGACTGCAGGTATGATTCTCCATTAATAACGGAATTCAGAAACTGGGGTCTGATCACGGCGTGTCCAACAATATCAAGCCAGACATTTACGTTTACGTTTAGGTTGCCTATTGTTATTTTTCATTCAAGAAAAATTGCGGTTTAAATATCTTAAGCCCTAGCAGGTAGAACTTTCGCCAGCGACGACGACGGGTGGCCGCGACCCCTTACTTACATATGGTGGCACTACAGTCCAGGTCGGACCAGGGCCTCCATTCGCTTAACATGGCCAACCATCTAAGTCGTTGGACCTTTACTTTTCTGGCTAGGTCAGTGTCGCTATAAAGCTCGTTCTGGTTGAATCTTCGTCTCCATTCTCCATTAATGCAGACAGGACCAAAAATCACTCGAAGAATTTTTCTCTCAAAGCAACCCAAAGCGTTTTCATCAGATGTTGTCATGGTCCATGTCTCTGCACCATACATGAGGACCGGGATGATGAGGGTTTTGTAGAGTGTCACTTTAGTTGCTCGGGAGAGGACTTTACTATTCAATTGCCTTCTAAGTCCAAAGAAGCAGCGATTGGCAAGAGTGATTCTTCGTTTGATTTCAACGCTGGTGTTGTTGTCTGGGTTGATAGCGGATCCCAGGTAGACAAAGTCCTTAACTACCTCGAAGTTAAATCTGTCTATGTTGACGTTTGCTCCAAGACGTCGATGTTGGTAGTCCTTGCTTGTCGACAGCATTAACTTGGTCTTGCCCTCGTTAACCGCTAGACCCATCTTCCTGGCCTCCGTCTCAAGGCTCACAAACGCTCCACTGACATCACGCTGTGTTCTTCCATGTCATGTCGTCTGCGTATCCTAGTACCTGGACGGACTTTTGAAATATTGTGCCTCTGGTGTTGACGTTGGAGCTTTGCACAATCTTTTCAAGAATGATGTTGAAAAAATCGCATGACAACGCATCGCCTTGTCTAAAACCTTTTTTGACATCAAAAGCGTCCGTTAGGTTTTTTCCGACCATGATTGAACAGCGTGAGTTTTGCATTTTGCAAAAAACAGATTTTATACGCCTCATAAGGATAGAAGCGCTTCTTATTTAACCGTCATTATTTATTACGATGAATTGAAAAAAAATTCGTTTTAGGATGTAAGAAGTCCTTATCTTTAATTAATAAGAATGTAAAAAAAAGAACAACAGTTACCAAAGGGTAAAAATTGGGGTAATACATTCGTACCCCTCCCTTGGTTGTTCAATGGTTCAATCAGTATTATAGCCAAGAATAAAGGATGAGTAGACTATGTTTTTTGAAAATCAGATGTTTGTAACTTTTTATGCCATGCAAAAAAATAGTGGCAGGACAAAAAGAGTTCATACATTCAATAAATTAGACGAACTGCAACAAGAGCACCACGTTTTCTGTGCAAAATTAAGAAAGACGAAGGAGGAACTAAATTCCATCAAATTAAAACATGCACCAAACTATATACTACATTCTCTGTAAGAAGTAATGACAAAAAGCAATCATTTATCAATTGTGACGAAAATTACATTTACAGCAAAGGTACAGACCATTCCAATAAATAATAAAATTTTTCAACATGTCTGCAACATCCTGTCTCAAATTATATCGAATAAAGACAAATTGTACTTTTGTACTCCGAAAAACTAAATTGTATCGAATTCGATACAATTGTATCGAATTTTCCATGCCTGGGTCAAATAGTCCTAGTCTCTTCTCTCTTATTGACACAGACGCTTCCATTTTAAATGAATTGAGCGATCTCAATTCTCAAGCAAGAAATGTGTAGTTGCTGTTTGTAGGAAAAGAGTGAAAAACACTCTCAGTCGGGGATCGGTCATTAATTTTTTAACACCATTGATTTTGCTGCCCCTAATCTCTGCCACCCTAGGCAATTGTCCCGTTTGCCCCCCCCCCCCCCCCATAGATCGGGGCCTGGTGGTGGACATGTAAACCTAGCACTTCAGAGGTGGCATCTCTGATGGCTGCTTGGTAGTGTTGCCACTGGTTCTCTCTTTTTTTGTGCTGGGAACAAAGGACTTCTGAGGAGATTTTCGGAGACACGATCGGAAAAGGATCTAGCCATCCCTTGCGATTGTAGCCGCTTGACGTTGAATTTCCTCCTAGCATTTTCACGTGTTGGCCTTGATCGGGATATCCGCATTCGTACCTTGGCTAGAACAAAGTAGTGTTATCTAAAATGTGCATTTTAATAAATCTGTTTTCTGGAATAGTTTCTCAAAAAAAATCATCCAACTCCGAGCTGTTTCTGACGACTTTCTGAAAATGCCTTTATTCAGCTTCATTGACTCCACTGTTATTATAACGAAAAATGGAAACTTAATTTTCAATTACTAGAATACATCTGTCGTTCATTCACACTTTGCACAAAGTTGCTATAGTTAAGTCTACACACAAGTCTTATAGCATTTTCTAAGAGAAACATTTAACCACTTGACAACAGGATGGATGCATTTTATCACTACACTCAAGAAAGCATACTTATAAATAAATATGATTTCTTAACGCAATGCATCCCCTTTTCTTCTCTCTTTCGCCATCTGAAATTCACTTTAAATACTTAAATGTATGGAATAATTCTCTCCTCCCTAATTTCATTCATTCTTACTTCCTTCGAGTACTTGCATCAAAGGTCATCACAGTGTGTATAAACGAGGGCATAAAAGATGAAGGCCTCAAACGCGTACATCACACCAATATGCTTCCCAAAGAAAGAGGATTCAGAGATCATACTCTAAGGGCATATTTTTGTTTATATTAATTTGCTATCGGAGAGATTAGACAGTATGATTTCATTGCCATTGCGATGAGCTGAAGACACCGCTGAACCCAAACCCTGTTTTATAGTCGTTATGGGAATCTTCCCCCAGTTTTATTTTTGTTTTATTTCCTATTAAAATGGAAGCATCGACGACGCCATACATTACTTAAATTTTTCTTACAGAACTCTTATCACGCACTTAGACTAGTGACTGGAATCTGTAATTAAGAAACATCAGCTTTCTTAGGACTGTTATTATGGTGAATTCTAAATCGCAAGCGGTAACAAAAACCCGCATTTGTTTTATTTGTTGTTGTTTTGTTTGTTATTTTTGTCAACTATATATTTAAGTCGGTAGTGTCCGAAACTTAGTGATTAGTTGCGTTGGCTGCTAAGCAGAACGCCCGTGGGTTCGAGTCCTCCTCGTGTCCATAAAGATTGTATTTAATCTTCCACGGTCACTGCCTCTTGCGAAGAGCAGACAAAATTTCCAAGAGTATCAATGTGTCATGAAAAAGTGCTTCTCAACTTTGCCGTTCGGAATCGGCGTTAATATTGTAGGTTCCCTCATATTTTTTACACATTTAAGTGAAAATAAATCGTTGTTTGGGAGCTTAAGCGCTCAGGTATCCGGAGGTAGCATCTGTCAGGCCTCGACCACGCAGTAAGCGCTGAGCGCAACCGAATAAAATTTTGAAACATATGAAATCACATAAAGCGGCACGCTATGAGCGAGCGGCGAAACAAAATTCTGCGCGACTAAGGGGCGCCGCTCAGCAACCAAACCTGTTTTAATTGTTCTGAGCGGCAAGAAGTAAAGATGGCCAAAGGACAACCTTTTTCAAGCAGCAAATCAAAAGATTCGATAGACATACGTAGGTATTGCCAGAATCTATCTGGAAATGTTCATAGATTCAAAAATAAATGATTAAATTCTCCAAACTCCGACCATAATTGGTTAATCGGATGAACACCAAATCGTCTTCTTTTTTGTATACGTTTAAGTAATTTGTACACACATAAACGATTTTCCGACAGTAAAATACGGCGAACTGTTCTTGACAACGGCATTTTCACTACTAATCGCTCAAAAGCAGTCGCTCAGTGCTTGGCCATACGTCGCTTAGAGCTGCCGCTATGCCGCTTAGCCGTTCAGCCGCTTACGGCCGAGGCCTCAAGCTTGTTAAACTATTGATTTTGAAAATTGGAGTCAAAAAGGGACAATCGAAGATTTCAATAAACAAAATTTTAATTAATTTCTTTGTTGATAAGAAAAAAACTTTTCTCTCTCGAAAATTATTTCAACTTATAATAATGCATTCATATAAGTTCAAACTAGGCTCCAATTGAACCTCCGGCTCCGCATTACACTGAAGTGCGTACTTGTAAGCCAAATGCCAGCCATTCATCATTCTTCCTTTGTTTTTCTTACGTCATCGCCCAGGTAACAGCTTGGCTCTAAGATAGATAGGTACGTCTTTTCAATTTTATTTTGTTTGTTTTTATGTGGTGCTCATATAAAGAAATGTCCTTCATGCCAAAGTAATTCATTTATTGCCATCGTCAGGACAGGCCCCAAGGCAAATAGCGTACTTAAGATTCCTTTGCGTCTTGTTGTTTATTTTGAATAAACGTTTGTTGTAAGTTGTTGCATACTACTGACATCTAGTAGAAAATTTTTTATCTTTTATTTTACCTATGCGAAAAAAAAATAAAAAAACAGCCCCCGTAATATTAAAAACCCCACCCAGGCATATGCACTTAAAATGGAAAGCTACCTCCCAAAGTGTGTTGTCCTTGGCTTGGTATGCCTTTTCATAGCAAATGTTAAGTAGGTACATGCCAGAGAAATAAACGCCTTTTTATGAGTTGTACCCGGAGAAAAATGATTGTTGAGTGAAGAATGCGTTTTATTAGTTGTCAAAGATTTTTGGAATGTCTGTTAAAACATCAGGCACTAAAGAACTTAAAATTTAGAAATTAAAAAAAAAATTTACGTCCAAAATTAAAAAACTAAAAGTAAAACAAAAAATTAAAAGAAAACAATTTTTTTGGAATTACAAAAAAAAAAAAAAAATACAAAAATGTATACAAAAAATTAAAAAATTAAAACAATTATAAAATAAGATTATAATTTAAAATGTAACATTCAAAGTTCATATTAAACTTAATTTAAAAAATTTAAAAGCCAACAGGAAACAAACACAATGAATTATAATTGAAAATAAAAATTTAAGAATTTGCAATAAAGAATAAATACAGCTGCAGAACAGCTATTGAGATTGACAACAAATTAATTTTTCAGAACTTCTCAAAAATCTGAGAAAACACTACTTTTCCTCTCAGTGCATCATTCAAATGTCAGAGATGCCAAGGTGATGATTTTGAGAACCTCATCAGAAATTCCAAAAAAAAGACACCATCATTTTGTCAGCTAAAAAGCACTCATACCCAGTGGCGGATTAAACGTTGAGGGCGTCATAGGCAAGCATCGCATCGGCGCCTCTATATTAAAAATATCTTGTAGTATAGTTTGGCCGAAACCGCTGCACCGCGTTGAAATGGGGGCCAAGGAAAAAGAGTCTAAGTTTACGTGAGATCAATAAGTATTGTCCAAAAGATCTTACGGGTTCGGTTTGAAATATTTTAGTTAATGATGTGCCGACTGCCGAACCGTAAATTTTGTTATCCAAGTTAACTCGAGTTGGTTGTTATGAAAATCGAGTTGCAACTCGGTTCGCAATCGCAAATCAGATTGCCCCGAAAATCAATCTAGAAAATAAGTCAATAGCGGAGTTGGCAAACTAAATATGTAAACCCAGTTGTCCCTGGGTGGAGTTGGAGTGGCTATCTAGATGTTGTTGACTCACTTAGACCTCAAGGGTCCATTGTGATACCATAGGAGAGTAATAAACTCAAACAAACCATTTTGTACTTTTAATGAAGTTAGAGAGACATCTTTTGTCGACCGTTGCCAGTTCACTGGTATTATCGTAGAAAGGATTACCGAGATAGTTACTCCTTCTATTGAAGAGTGCCGGGCAAGTACATAAAAGGTGTTGGACTGTTTCCTCTTCCTCCTCGTTCATGAAGCTTCTACAGAAGTCGTCTGCGTAGACCCCTAGCCTCAAAGCATGTCTACCTTTAGGGCAGTATCCTGTTATGACTCCAACTGTGGAGCTTATACTTTGTCTGCTCAGGAAGATCAAACCTTTTGACTGTTTCAGGTCTTTGCTTGGCCATATTTGTTTGGTTGCTAGGCAGGTGGTACCCTGTGAGCCTGTGACCATCAAGCATGTGTTGATTCTAGAGCATATTGTTTGAGAAAATATTTGCCTGTAGAATGTAGGAAGTGGAATTGCTTAGGTAGGACCGATTTTTATTTTAACAAAAGTGGCCAGTACGATTCGAGTTCATGAGTTTGCTAATTCAAAACCACGTATGAACTCGCATTACTGGCCACTTTTCAAAATTACTGCGCCCGTGCGCCCCTTTGTTGGCTCGCGCCCCTAGACACGTGCCTAGTTTGCCTTTAGGATAATATGCCACTGCTCATACCATACTCTACATGTTATATACCAATGCTGCAAATTCCTCTTATAGTTTTAAGTTCCGGTGCGCCTTTAAATTTGACTGCATTGCAACGTCATAAAGTGATCATATCCAGCCGTCCATCATGCCTGCATGTCACTTGCACTTCCATCAACAAACTGCAAACACACAACAATCAGAGAGAGATGCTTGCCAACGTCTGTCAACTTTGGCGAAATGGCCTGCTCTTCAAATAGATGATGATATTTTTATTCATGTTTTCTTTTTCTTTGGTTAATCGGCATTTCGAATCCCCATAAAACCAACGAGGGCTAGGTTATCGTGCACTCATCTGAACTCAACGAAATGCAGCAGCAGCAGCATATGGACGTCACATTTGTCGATTTGGTTTGGGTATTTGCCATAAACCAAGGCCATACCATACCTCATCTCGTTTTGGTTATTTTATGTTTTTTTTTTTTTGCGAGAAAACAAAAAGGATTTTTTCACGTAGTCTGTCGTGTTAGGCAAACGAAATATGCTTACGCACATAGCATGACGATGAGTGAGCGTGAAAAGTTGAAAGACACATGGCATTTGTTTATTTGTTCGCACGTATTCCGCAAAATGCGTCTTCAGCAGCTTCAGGATGAACCGAGCGCTAACTGACTAGCTATTTTCGACTACTTTGAATGCAACAAATAAAAAAATAAATGCCATTTTCCGTTTGAATGTATTCGGTATGTCTAATTCGACGTGATCATCGAAAATAGCTCCGATTCCTTTCTAAACTTAAATCGAAGAGGAATCTTCTCGTTTTTACATCTTATTTTGAATTCAACGCTTTTTTCCAATTAGGCTTTTATGGCTCACTTTGTTTAGCAAAGCCAAATGGCATATTGAATCACCAATCATCTTGGCACCCTCTAAGAGGGTCACTTGAGCGTGATTCTAAAGTAAGGAAAACAAAGAAAAAATGTGCACGACTGGGTCGCACGAACTTGCTCTTGTATTCCAAAACTTGACTCACAAAATAGCATTCAAAAATAAATAAAAATTTAAATCGAAATATGTACCTGGAAATCATTCTGACAACCTGTTTAAGGTTGAGATATATTCCCAAAGCCTGGAGAATGGCAAAAGTAGGCTTCATTCCTAAAGCAGGGAAACCCTCCTACGTTAACCCTAAAAATCTAGGACCAATCAGCCTATCATCCTTCCTTCTTAAAACCTTGGAAAGATTGATTGAAATTTACATCAGACATAACTTAAAACCATGTCCCATTTCCACAGCTCAACATGCTTACTCTAAGGGAAAATCAGTAGAAACAGCACTTCATTCGCTGGTACGTAGTATTGAATATTCCCTCAAACACAAAGAATATAACCTAGTAGCTTTCCTAGATATTGAAGGAGCTTTCAACAACGTCAGTTACCAGGCGATCACAACAGCAATGGACAAGCTGAAATTAGAGAAATCACTCATAGATCTTATAATTCTCATGCTTAAAAGCAGGACAATAACTTCTAGCATGAGAAGTTTTACTACCACCAGATCAGTGAATGGAGGTACCCCCCAAGGTGGGGTCCTTTCGCCTCTCTTATGGAACATGGTAGTAAACGACCTATTAACATCATTGGAAGCAGAGGGTTTCAGGGTGATTGCCTATGCTGACGACGACGTTGCAATATCTGTATCTGGGAAACATCCCCAAGTTCTCTCGGAACTCTTATAAAATGCCTTAAATAGGCTAACAAATTAGCTAAGCAATGTGGCTTGGACGTCAATCCACATAAAACAGAACTTGTACTCTTTTCGAGAAGGTACAAAATTCCTCAGATTAGCCCAACCAAGATTAAAGGAATACCACTAAATTGAAAGGCAAATATTGATGAAAGAGTAAAAAAAGGCTACCGTAGCGCTTTTTACTTGTAAAAAGGCCATAGGATCAAAATGGGGCTTCTCCCCAAAAATAACCCACTGGCTATACACTTCGGTAATCAGACCGATACTCATTTATGGAGTTGTCGTATGGTGGACCGCACTGGACAAGATGGTAAATCTAAATAAGCTCATCAAAGTCCAGCGGTCAGCAGGTATGTGCATCACAGGAGCACTTCGCTCAACACCAACCGCAGCCCTGGAAGTGCTTTTAAACCTAACACCTCTTGACATCTTCTCCAAAATGGTGGCAGCTAACTCATGTGTGAGGCTTAGAGCCACCTCTCAATGGAACAGTAACAATACTGGTCATACTACTATTCTAGACAATTTCAGATCTATCCCAGATCGCCTAGCCTAGACTATACCACCACAAAAATGGTATTCGATAAAAGCTTCCATGTCTCCATCCCTTCAAGATCTTCCTGGGAAGAAGAGAGACGCCTGGAAGACAATGCGGTACACTTCTATACAGACGGTTCAAAGACCGATTACGGAGTTGGAAGTGGTATCTATTCGGAACAACTGAATCTCAGTCATCATACAAACTTCCCAATCAATGTCGTGTTTTCCAGGCAGAAGTAATGGCGATTAACGAGGCACTATCCTGTTAAGAAAACGTTATATCTTGCAAGGATATACGAATATTCTCGGACAGCCAAGCCGCTCTCAAATCTCTCGCGTCTGTCTCTACAAACTCTCAAATAGTCCACGATTGTCGATCATCTTTGAACAGTTTAATATTCACCTCATTTGGGTGCCGGGCCACAGAGACATCCCGGGAAATTGCAAGGCCAATGAGCTCGCCAAAAACGGAACACTTCTGCCTATTGTTAGACAAAAACATAACAGGAATATCACTTGCTACATGCAAATATCTTCTCAAACAATATGCTCTAGAATCAGCAAATGCTAGATGGTCACAGGGTACCACCTGCCTAGCAACCAAACAAATATGGCCAAGCATAGACCTGAAACGGTCAAAAAGTTTGATATCCCTGAGCAGACAAAATATAAGCTCTACAATTGGAGTTATAACAGGACACTGCCTCATGTAGGCATGCTCTCAGGCTAGGGTTCTACTCAAATGACTTCTCTAGAAGCTGCATGGACGAGGAGGAAGAGGAAACAGTCCAACATCTTCTATGTACATGCCCAGCACTCTCCATTACAAGGAATATCTATCTCGGTTATCCCTTCTTCGATAATACAAGTGAACTGGCAACGATTGACACAAAATGTCTCTCTAACTTCATGAGAAGCACGAATTGGTTTGTTTGAGTCCATTACTCTCCCATGAGTATTTTGTGTTATCACAATGGATCCTTGAGATCTAAGTGAGTCAACAACAACTAGACAGCCACTACAACCTAACCTAACCTACCTCAAAAACACATTTTATCTGGTATAAAATTGAGGCCATAAAATTTCTCAACAAATAGTTGAATTTTTGAATTAAAAAAAAAAAAATATTTGGAGCTTAATTTACAAACATATACCTATGTAGTTTTTTCAAAAATGTCTTTAAACAAATCTGGTTATGCAGTTTTCATGAATCTCAAAGTTTTGAAAAAAAAAGTTTTAAGATATTTTTTAAGAATTCAAAAAATATTTGAAATTTTTTAAAAACAAAATAATTACTTTGACAGTATTATCTATTATGTGTACCTACTCTAAAAAAAGAAAAGAACGCTGATCGGACTATTATTTTCGAAAAAAACGGTTCTATGAAAGGTACCGTTTTAAAGCAAAACAAAAATAATTCTTTAACGTTAAAAACACCAGTGTTTCGAACAAAATTCAAAGATATTTTTAAAAAATTATAGTAGCCGGTCATGAGAAAATTGAAACTGTTGGTTCTTGGCCCAAAAACTTGTATGGTGGCAATCTTGATCTTAAAAATAAAAATCAAATAAACGACCCACTGCTCAAAATTCTTATTTCCAAAGTTGAAGTCAATCAAATCAGTAGTGGTTAAGGCTGTAGGTGCATTTACAGACAGACAGAGAGGAAAGACAGACAGACGGAAGGAATTGCCACTATTTTCGACTTCTCTATCATCGTAATGTCATATTTCTATTTGGTAAAAATTTCAATTTTTTTTTTTTTTTTGTAGAAATACAATACTTGCCATAAATTCTATATGTCACAAGTAAAACAGCCTACCCCAAGGCAAATTGAACAGGGAATTAACTTTTTTTTTCATATATCGATGAAAATGAAAATGTGATAATTAGTGTACTCGACCATTATTTGCCGTCATATGCAGCAAAAGAAAAAAAAAAACACCCTCGTCGCGTAGTGACTGAGCTGTCAGCAACATTGGCTCTCAGCAACAACAAACTTCAGAAACGTAAATGAGGTTGAAGACTCAGATTGAAACCCTAACTTCAGACTCTAAAAAAAAATCTTATTAACATGTCAAGCCATTTAAGAACCCTTTTAATGTTGATTCAATTCATATATTTTTTTTTTTTGTTATGTTCGTTCATGTTTGAGGGTCAAATTGGTTATGGTCCTCGATCATGGAATTATGTGGTGGAGGGGGCGAGGGGCTGGCAGAAGTTGCATCAATACATTTCGATGTGAATTTATTAAAGCCCATAAAGATAATGATTTTTCTTTCGTTCGTGTATTTTTTCGTCCCCCTTTAAATCTCCAGAGGCAGATTTTTCTCTAGATCAGATTTCTCTTTATTGTATTTCGAGAATGGGATTTGGTGTGTTTGAGAGCAATAAAGAAATCTGTTTGAGTTTTTTTTATGTATTATTGTTTACACTCTATGCCATTGCCAGATAGAGGGAGCAAGGAGTATAATGTCCTTTGCTAAGTGCTTGGACAGTGCTGTGTTAAAAAATTACTCTAACAAAATATTTATTATTACTTATACCTACTAGCTGACCCGACAGACTTCGTACTGCATCAGTCGATTTAAAAAAGACCTAGACTTTTGTAGCCCGCTACTATATCACCCGCTACCCTCTTCCCGCTTCTCCACTACTGTCTACCCGTTACTCTGTTACCCGCTACCCCACTACCCGCTACCCGCTATCCAATACTTACACACGCTTACTATACTTCGTCCAAAACAAATCTGCAGTACAGGGAAGATGGGACATTCATCTCTCACTCTATCTGTAGAGGAATTCCTTTACGTTGTGTGAAAGAAAAAAATTGGCAAGGGTTACCGTAGGTTATATACTAAAACTGTAAAAAGCTCTCCGAAAAATCGAAAGAGTTGCCTTCTATATTTTATTTGCATTGTCTTAAACAAAGATTTTCATTCAGAAAAAATATTTAATACGAACATGAAATAAATTTAAATTTCGTAATTTATAGAACCGAATTACATAAATTATGAAATTCGAAATCACTGTTTTTATAATTTATAGGTCCGTTCGCGTACCCCCCTAAAACAGTCCAATTTTACGAAAAATTACGAAATTTAACCAAATCTTGTTCGCGTACTCAAAAATTTCGTAGTTTTTCGTAGAAGAGAGCTCTCACGAGAGAGTAAAATATTTCCCCAACCTACGAATTTTAGCCCAAGAAATTTCTTTGGGCTGATTTGTGAACAGTGTCAAATTTGATTGAAAATAGCAAATAAATAAATAAATTCAAATTCAAGGTCTCATTTTTCATACAAAAAAACTTGACAATTGAAATGTGGGCAAATTTTGTTGTTTTCCCGTTCGGTTACTTTCTTGTACTTTTGTTTTCTGTGAGAGAATTTTACCCCCACTCCTTAAAATGTCTCTTCTTACGAATTTTAGTGCAGAAACTACGCGAACGGACCTTATATTTCACACAGCACCAACAAAAAAATTAAAATCGCACTAAACTTCAAATTAATAAATATTTCTCTGCATTGAATAAGCTAAGCCTACTCTTTTTTTTTTTTTAACAGATTTTAAGTTTTTATTGCAAAAAAAAAAAAATGGGCTGGCAATGATTACCTAAGAAAAAGCTACGATTCTTGAAAGCTCCCTTAAAGAATCGAAATAAAAGTAAGCATTATTATTTCCTGGCAACGCTGATTTATATGTTTGTTTTGTCAAACAGAAAGAGCTTTGCAAAAACGAGCACCAAATCAGTATGGCGTTAGCCGTGCGAATAGCAGATCATAGGGGGATGTACGCTTGTTTTTCAAAATAAATCAAAACAAATTGTATGAGGAAACAGTGTTGTAGTATATTTTTTTAAGGGGATTTCAGATTTTTTTCCTGGACAGGCACCCTTTGGAGTAAAAAAGCTCTCCCATAAGGCCTGTACTGCAGATTTGTTTTGGACGAAGTATAGTAAACCGGTAATCGCTACCTACTACCAGCTACGCCAGTACCCTCTACACGCTATCTCGTTATAGATACCCAGCTACCCTTTTATCCGCTACCCCACTTCCCGTTACCCAATAGATGTTGTCCGATTCTCCACTCTAGCCGATATCCTCGCAAAGATTCACGAAAATCGGTCGAGTAGTTTCGGAGGAGTTTATTTACGCACCCCGTGACGTGAGAATTTTATGTATTAGAATATAACAATAAATTAATACAAAAATTTGTTGCAAACAAAAAGTAAATATTAAAGGTAGAGTTGTTTGTTACATAATTTCGAATGCGAATCGTCCAAAAGTTGACTTTGGCGAAGAACGTCCAAAACTGCAATCTGTCATATAAGTTCTTCTGCACTTGGCCGTTCGAAATAAACATTAAATTATAGAAAACCTCAATTCTTCAAATGGTCCTCTGCTGAATTGTTGAAAAGTGTAGGTCGTTTATACTTTTTTTGGGTTTTCGGGTTGTTGTTAAATTTAAAGATTGTGAAAGCAGAATTAAAAGTTTCTTTTCCCTAAAAAAGCATTCTCGTTTTTTTTTTTTTTCAATAACTGTGTGCACTTTTTCTTGCTCAGCACTTTGTCTTCTTCTGAATTCGACTTCACTTGCCAAACCTGATGTTAGAGACAATTTGTTGGTTCGAAGTATGAACTACGAAAGGATTCTCGTTTGTCTTGAAACAAATGCAAAACGAATTTTGGCATTGGGCTGTGCGTGAATATTTGCTAAACAAGTGGCCGAAGGAATGACACAGTCTCATGGCAATTTCAACAGTTTTTAGAGGCCATCCAAAGTTTTAGCACTTGAACAATAAGAAATTGGTTGTTGTGAATAATATTCGTACATCCTTAAACCTTAAGAAAGATGAACAAAGTTTGTCCTCGTGTCGAATTCGGTTTTCTAGCCGATTTCTTAAATAAGAAGACAACAAACAAACCGCTTGCCATCAACTATCACTACTTCATCACCATCCACCTCATCAAAACATCAACGATCCATTTCGGATAACATATTATCTCCACCACATCAAACTAAAATAATGTTTCCGGCATATCTAAAAAACGCTTCAAAACAAAGCATTTCACACGTGCGTTTTTTCAACACAATGTACCAACCACGGGAACTTTTTCTAAACGCATCAGCATTCCATCTCGATCATCACGATTCTTTGATCTATCTATACCTGACTGCGCGAACATTTGTAAAATCTTTTCCTGTTTTTACAATGCTTCCAAAAAAGTTGAAACAAATCCTCCTGATGTTTCTGAATGAAAAAAAAACCTGCACAAGAGTTATAAATCCGCAGATTCACCAGCAACAAAACATTCAACTTGCAGCATCTGCAGAAAAAGAGGCCCAACGCCAATGTTACCGCAGGGAAAAATATTTTTGAGTCGCATAATTCATTTTGTTAATTTTAAGAAAAAAAGTTAAAATTTTAAAATAGATTCTGATTCTTTTGATATGTTCATATTAAAATCTCATGGGAGACGGAACGAATTAAGACGAGATGATCTTGTGCTTGATGGAGGATCTTTAGAGTTGCGGGATTGATGTTATGTCGAATACAGTTGGTGACATATTTGTTTTTTGTTTTTTGTTTTTTGTATTTTTCTTTGTTTGTTTCGCAAAAAGTGCGGTTGAACTTTGTGGCTATGAAAATTGGCATAAAATGAACGGAAAATTGAATTTTTTGAGAGATTAACCTGGATTCATGCAAGCTTGAGTTTGTTTGAAATTGGGTGAATGTATGAACAAAGGAAAACTTTTCTAAAAGGGGTCGTTGTTTTATTACTTTCTAGAAAAAAAAAATAAAAATATTATCAAGGGGCACAGTAGTGCCCAGCCAAGTTCTCTAACAACTTTGGCACTACTACACTCCTTCTATACCAAAGAAGCCAAAAGTTTCAAACTCTCATTATTTGTTAAGCTAGTCAAGAAAAATCACCTCAGTAAATTTCAGATATTTAGCATAAGTAGTTCCTAAGATACAATGCTCCAAAAATCACGCAAACCGTAATTAACTGACTGACTGATTGATTCACTCATTCACTGACAGATCATCAAAATTATGAAGCACTTCCAAATGTCTTAGAAAAAAGAATTCTTTCAATCAGGGGGCGTGGTTGCTGCCTATTTTTACATTATTAGTTTAAATTATATGGAGCACTTTGGAGTGCAGTAGAATCAAGAAAGTTGGCCCAGTGATAGGTCATGAAGTACATACAAAGGAAAAAATCGAAAATTTAAAATTTCTCAGTCAGGGGGCGTGGTAGCCGCCTACTTTTACATTATTAGTACAAATTATATGGAGCACATTGGAGTACAGGAAAATCATGAAATTTGGCATACAAATACAAGGTGCAATAGAATAAGTAAAATTAGGATGGAGAGTAGGAGTTGATAGACAGAGGTGAACGCTAATGTCCTCTTGAATGCAAGTGTCTACCCTTCAAACATCGCATGCTAGGAGGATGCACCAGCTCATCTGCAAAATTAAATCGTAGGAAAGCATGCCCGATGAATGGAACCTCAGCATCGTATGATCGATCCTCAGAAAAAGAGATCCCCTGAACTGCACCAACTACAGAGGTATAAAGCACTATTCACATGCGCACGACCAACGAACGACGAATAACTGAAGAAAAGTGATTTTAG
Organism: Sphaerophoria rueppellii; assembly: GCA_920937365.1. Classification (NCBI taxonomy): domain Eukaryota; kingdom Metazoa; phylum Arthropoda; class Insecta; order Diptera; family Syrphidae; genus Sphaerophoria; species Sphaerophoria rueppellii. The sequence goes on along the minus strand of CAKKXW010000004.1, from coordinate 62,977,691 downwards.
ATACGTTTGAAGCCGTATTTCCTTACAAATTCTCAACAAACGATAGAAGTATAGTTAATGTTTGATTTATGGTGCATACATTTACTTTTTAATTTAAAATGTTAATACATTTGAGAAAACAAATTTATTCGTCGCGAAAAGAATTCTAGTTGAACTGCCTAAGTCTCCTTAACATCGCCTATAAGATCTTGTCTGCCGTGCTGTGTGAACGTTTGAAGCCCTTCGTCAACAACTTGATAGGTCCTTATCAGTGGAAAGTCCACCATCGATCAAATATTCACCCTACAGCAGATCTTGGAGAAAACCCTGGAACTTCAAATCGATAATTACGACCTTTTCATCGATTTCAAGGCTGCGTATGACAGCGTCTGTAGAGACCAACTGTTAAAAGCAATGTCTAGTTTTAGCATCCCAGAAAAACTCGTCCGTCTGTGTTAGATGACAATGTAAAATTCACGCTGTTCCATCGTGGTCGGAAATAACCTAACGGACGCTTTTGATGTCAAAAAATTTTTTAGACAAGGTGATGCGTTGTCATGTGATTTCTTCAACATCATTCTTCAAAACATTATGCAAAGTTCCAACGTCAACACCAGAGGCACAATCTTTCAAAAGTCCGTCCAGCTACTAGATACGCAGACGACATTGACATAATTGGAAGAACACAGCGTGATGTCAGTGCGTTTGTGAGTCTTGAGACGGAGGCTAGGAAGATTGGTCTACTGGTTAACGAGGGCATGACCAAGATAAGTCTTACGACAAGAAGGATTTCCAGTACCAACATCGACGTCTTGGAGCAAACGTCAACATAGACAGATCTAACTTCGAGGTAGTTAAGGACTTTGTCTACCTGGGATCCGCTATCAACTCAAACAACAACACCAATTAAACGAAGAATCACTCTTGCCAATCTCTGCTTCTTTGGACTTAGAAAGCAATTGAATAGTAATGTCCTCTCCCAAACAATTAAAATGACACTCTACAAAACCCTCATCATCCCGGTCCTCATGTATGGTGCAGAGACATAGACCATGGCAATATCTGATGAAAACGCTTTGGGCTGCTTTGAGAGAAAAATTCTTCGAGTGAGTTTTGGGCCTGTCTGCATTTATGGAGATTGGAGACGAAGATTCAACCAAGAACTGTGATACTGACCTAGCGAGAAAAGTTTAGGTCCAACGACTTAGATGGTTGGGTAATGTTTAGCGAATGGAAGAAAATGCTCCGGCTCATAGGGTCTTCGAATCCAATCCAACCCGGAAGGACATGTCGCAGAAGAGGATTTTTTGTCTATTTTGTTACGCTTGCTTATACCTTTTTTCCCTTTACTTTCTATGCTATCAAACAAAAAAATAAATCTTAGAGTTATATTAAAATACTTTTATTTATTTTTTGTTTTGTTTAATTTATCAAATTTGTAAACTCAAACTAGGATACTCCTCAAAGAACTTATCGTTTTGTGTCTTGTTATTCTTTTTAATAAATAAATAAATGAATAAATTATCGCACCTAATAAAATAATCTCAAAACAACAAAACTGCTTCCCGCAAAATTAATTTTTCCAAACACGATTAGCTCAGAGAACAAAAACTTCTCAGTCATTCATTTGTGTTTAAAAAGCTAATGTCATGTCATGATTCATGAATATAAGAAACGCACCCCTTGTCAAAATACCGGTTGAAATTTCAAGCGATAAGAACTTAACTAATTGCTAACTTTGTCATTTAAAAATGTCATCACTTGATCTCTGCATGCAATGCATTATTTCTCAAAAATTTATTCAATGAATAATTTATGCATGTTTGTTAAAAATTTAACAAAAACAATATCTTAGATAAGAAGTATAACGAATTGCAGTTTGTCTTCGGTTGTCGCGACATAGCTGTTTTATAATTTTCAACTTATTTTATGCAGTCCATGCACGCTGCTTTTAATTGAAAACTATCAAGCCCGTTCTGTAATCTCTAATTAATTTATGACTTTGTGGAGGTTTGTTTTGTTTGTGTGCAATATTTAAATTTTTAACGATTAACAATCTTTTGTCTCACGCTAAAAACAAAAAATCGTGATTTTAATTTTAAGGAATTTTTATGGAAATATTTATTTGATAAATAAAATTAGTTTTATTTATATTTTTTTGTTTTTCTTTTTAATAAAAATGTTTGTTTAATTACCACTTTCCTGTGTCTTGGCCCGCGTACCGATAAAGTGGAAACCAAATTATCATATAAAATATATTTTAAAAAAGAGCGATTTCAGGAGTCTCCGGACAATTGTTCTAGTCTCCGGACGATCTTAAATGGAGTCTCCGGACAGTTCCACTTAAAAACTCAATATCTTTTTCCTCTTAAGTGTTGAGTACAAAGCAATTCATTTTCTGTATTGATAATTATTTCCTGAGTGTTTAGCATCTAATTAATTTAAAAAAATATTGCCTAGTTATTGTTATTTTCGACGAATTATAAGAAAACCAAAATCGGTACAAGTCTCCGGACGATAAAAACAGAGTCTCGGGACAGTTTTGAACGTACTTTATCATACTTGATTGCTGCTTGCCTAACACCTAATTTCTTCGATGTGTAAGGCTTATTTAAAGTTTCCATTCATCCTCAAAAAAAAACAGCTCAAAATAATTGAAGACTAATCACATCCTCTCTATCTACGCTACACAACTAAATCATGGGAATTTTATGTATCTGAAATACCTACTTTCTTGTTTCAAGGTTAACTTGTTCTTGTTTCTTTTTTCCAAACCCGTTTTCAGGTACTTGGAAACTTGGAATGCTTCAACACTTACCTGATGCACTGTTTTTGTTTATATTTTGATCTCACCTCACACATACACGAGAAACAGACGATAATCTAGTGTTATATTAAGTCATAACAGCCCATTAATTAGTTACGTTATATTCTTGAGTAAAATATTTATATTTTATATCATTTTTAATGGCTTTGTAAGTAAAAAAAAAAAAACAATTACATACTTATGCCCAATTTCATAAACAAACACTTAGACCACTTTAAGCAACAATCTTTTTAAATCCTATCAGACCCTTAAACATTTTGAGTTTCACCAACGAAAAATGGTACATTTTTTAACAATCAAACAATCTTTGAACATCAGTTGATCGAAAACAAGGTGGACGTCTTTAACTTCTTTATTCCTTTGAAGTCGACTTCGAACTCCAAAGCGTCTATTTGAAGCATATTGAAACTTCGGATGGACTTTTGTTTAAATTATTCAAAAGGACTAATGCAAAATTATATTTCAAGTCTCTTTATAGTGACAGAGTTCGGCGAAAGATTTGTTATCCGACGGACGTGAGTTTGTTAAAAGGGGTCCAACTTAATAAAATGAAAATAAAATATAAATGCAAGCCTGTCGAAAATTTGCCAATGTGTTCCTTTTTTTCTTTAAAAGAAGTAGTTTGGAAGGTCTTTTTCGGTTGTTGAGGCACAGCATGCACGAGTGATAAATCTTTTAAGTTTTTCATGTTTTTTTGTTTTGTTCTTTTTAACACGCAAAAGTCTGGTTTGTATTTTACCCTTAAGTAAGTGTATCTTGCATGTGTTTTAAAAGGGAAATAAAATATAAGACAGTTTCTTTCTTTGGGTTTTACCCTGCGACGCCACGGAGAGGGAAGTGTGGTTGCCGTAAAAAAAAAAATTGAAAAAACCATTTTTTTTTTAATCAAGGAAAATTGTTTGCCATTTGATTTCATCCTCGTGATAATTTTGGGGTGAGAAATAAGCCTAGTCATAAACAGAGAGCAGTTTCCATCCTCATTTTTTAACATCCCCGCTACAGATATTGATTTCGAGGCTGAATATGCTTATAAAGGGTTTTCCAATAAGAGGTGTTATTTTGATATTCAAAGAAAAATGATATTTTTCGAGATACATGATCACATGTTTATTTCATTATAAAGAGAAAAGTACGCCGTTAATAATGGAACCCAACATCAGCCAAATGGCCGCCACGACCAAGCTTACACGACCATATCCTTTTCATGAAATTTTCCGTAACCAAATTGCAAAGTGGCTGCCTTATGTACTCGATAGCCTCACGAATTCCATCTTTGAGGTCTTGAATCGACGCTGGGCTGTTGGCGTAGACCTTATCTTTCACGTGGCCCCAAAGGAAGAAGTCGCAAGGTGTTAAATCACAAGACCTCGGTGGCCAATTGTGATCACCTCTTCGAGAGATAACACGGTCCGGAAACTTTTCCAGTAAAAGATCGATGGTTTCATTGCTTGTGTGGCACGTAGCGCCGTCTTGTTGAAAGTAAACGTTGTCCAGATCAATACCATCCAATTCCGGCCATAAAAAATCATTAATCATCTCTCGACAGCGCAATCCATTGACCGTAACTGTTGCTCCAGCCTCATTTTCGAAGAAGTAAGGTCCAATGACCCCGCCGGATCATAAACCGCACCAAACAGTCACGCGTTGAGGATGGAGAGGCTTTTCAACAATAACTCTTGGGTTTTCCGAGCCCCAGATGCGACAGTTTTGCTTGTTGACGTAGCCTCCGAGGTGGAAATGGGCCTCATCAGTCAAGATAATTTTTCGATGAAATTCCGGATCATTTTCATGCATTTCAAGGACCCAATCAGCAAAGACACGACGTTGTTGATGATCAGCTGGCTTGAGTTCTTGTATTAACTGTACTTTATAAGCCTTAAGACCCATGGTTTTATGCAAAATACATTGTAATGACGTTTGTGGAATGCCTGGTTCCAAATAACGACGATTAATGAACAAACCTGGGTTTTCTTCTTCACATTTTATTCTATTATATTCAACATAACACCTCTATATGCTATTCAAAATAACACCTCATATTGGAAAACCCTTTATTTCCATTGGCAAAGAATAATTTTTTTAATTTTTTTTTTTGTAGTGTGTGTGGCTTAGTGGTTCGGTGCATTGGCTGCTAAGCAGAACGTCGTAAATTCGAGCCCTACTCGTGTCCATAGTTTTTATTTCATCTTTCACGGACACTGCCTCTTGCGAAGAACTGACAAAGTTCCAAGAGTATCAATCTGTCATGAAAAAAGTGCTTCTCAACTTTTCCGTTCGGAATCAGCGGTAAATTGTTGGTCCCCTCAATTCTTCACACGCACCTGGAGAATTGTTGATAAGAGTAAGCCACTAAAGACATATTGGTAATGTTTATGAAACGTTTGGACCATAAATGCTGCCTTAGGCATAGAATTTCGCATTGCCCAAATGTCGTTTTCTTTGCTTTCTGTTACAACTTTTCCACACTGAAATGCCTTTTGTGTCCGCTAATGAAGTGAATTGCTAATCCTTAATATTCTCCAATATCCTTAAACCGAACAAGACACGAAACGACAAAAACTCTTGTCCGCTCGTCCGTTACAGCAAGTACATGGGATTGTATAGGAACAAAACACGCCGAAGAAGACAAAAAGCCCAGGACAAAATGTCAGCACCTAAAACATATACACCCGTCTTATGAAGTAACACACACCAGAGTGAACAAGACAAACAAACAGAAATAGACAAATAAACGTGTCATTTGTATGGGTTGTATAGGAGCAACACAGACTGAAGTGAACAAAGACAAGACATTTTGTCTTTATCGGCATCAGTGTGGGTTCGAATCAGACACGAATTTTGCCGAAAGACAAAAAGACGTCTTGGTTTATTCGGTGTGTTTTTAGCCTTAATCAGAATCATCCAAACACATGCAAAAAATTTATCAGTATAGTGAGAAACCACTGAAGTTGAAAATAATTCCGCCGTAAATTGCCGTCATACCCAGATATCGCAATACGATACCATCGCTGACAGTTTAGGTGGCTACTGACCAGGACCACCTATGTATTTAGGTCCATCGGCATCGTTGCCACCGTCAATTTCTAGGTTCCACGCCCAATATAGTCGCGTGCGTCGTCGTTGTCGCCGTCTGGTGCTAACAGCTCCCAAAATTACCATAGACTCTTTGCTTGCGTAAAAGTAAAACTCTTTGAAAGATTATAGCTGAGCTTAACTGTCTGCCCTCAAAAAACCAATCGATTGATGATTTTCAAATGATAAGAGTCTTGGTCTGGTGCGCGAATAATGAGGTCAGCGGTAATTTGCCGACGAGCAGAGCCTGATTAATAAGTTTAAGTTGTTTTTTTTTCGCTTTTAATCGAGCTATGAAAATCTAATTAGCTTCGGTCGTAACTACTCCTTTTAAGAGGCCATGAAAAGAAACAAACTTGTTTAGTTTTTGGAGTGTTCATTTCTAATAATTTATTTATTTTTTGTGGAGGAAAAAATATTGAAATGTTTGAGATGGAGTTAAAAATAAGTAAAAAAAAAAGGTATTGAACTTGATGTGAACTCTACCAGGAGAACATATTTTTCTACTAAAGTAGAATTACAAGTTATTGCCTATTGAAAAAGAATAAATAAATAGACGCCCTTAAATAATAATCTTTTGTCTTTTCTTTCTTTTTCAGGTAAGTTTGAACCATTAAACACTCAAAGCATTGAGTAGTTGCGCGAGTAAGTATATACCAGTAATATTTCTCTGCCAAACAAAATAAAACAAATGGATACAACCGTTTTAACACTGGCAAATTGCTTCGTCGAACAAAGAAATCAACTTCATATAAAAATTAATGTTTTTGGAAGTCAAAAAAATGTATGAGAAGTAACAAACGACAGAAATTTAACATTTGCTTAACTTTATTGAAAAGCAGCTCCCACTGTCTCCACTTTCTCCTGCGGGTCTTTGACAGTAAAGAAGTCATCGTCCAAGATGGCTTCCTCAGGATCAGTTTGCGCTGTCAGAAGTACGTCTCTGTTCTCTACTGTTCTCTGGAGCTTAAGACACCGAAAATCGTTCTGATTCTTGGACCTTAATATCTTATTCATTTGAGGGAACATACTCTGGTCGCTAGAATTAACGGCCTTGTCCCGGTACAAATTATTAGATAACCTGTAGTTTTCCTTGATCAGGGTTTTGACGTTCTTAATCGACGACTTCACTGTCCTAAACTCCAGGTCTTACGGTTCTATACATCGTCTGTACAAGTTTTTAAGTCTTGTCAATAGTCCGCTTTTTTCTCTATGCAGTGCGTCTATGGTTGCGTTACTATAGACGTTGTTTTGGTGATTACTTCTTGGATAATTAATTTGATTTCCCTAATCTTAATGTCTTGCGTTCAAATCTCCGGCCATGACGAAGTAGTTTTCTTCCAAGCTCAGTTTTAGTACCCTGATAAGAATCTCGAGCTCTGAAATAAAGATGGTAGCCTGCGGATGTTCAGCCGCGTAAGCCGCAATCTCAAACTTCCACTTCCCTTGAGTTAGAGAGATGCATATGATGCAGACTTCTAGTGTCCTGAGTTTTCGTAAACCATTATTGTATATGAATTTATAATTAATGCCCTTACGTATGAAGATAGCAACACCGCCTCCTTAGGGTATTCAGGTCGATTCCTTCTTAAGATAATACAATTGTTATTAGTCAGTTTATGTTTATTGGTTAAGCTTGGTTTCGCTACCATGAACACATCAGGACTGTGGTCTTTCAACAACTGGAACAAATAAGCTCGGCGTTCAATACTAATCAGTGAATTTCAATTCACAGCAACGATCCTTAGTCGCGTCTCCGGCAGCGCGCCCTTAACCATAACGTTGCGCTTGGCCAGTCATCAAAGAGTGGGGGTTATCCACTCTTGAGGCTTGCTCCCAGATCTGACTTTGCAGTCCTGCTAGTTGGCTTTGACTGGCAACCAGCAAGGCCACAATGTCTGGTTGCACCATCGGCTCCTTAGGCGCTGGGGTCTGTAGGAAAACCTTTGGTTGAGCCTGTATCAGGTCTTACGAATGAGTTTGCTGTCAGAGCTTGTCGTACTGGTCGACTTTCTACGGCCATCTGACTGGCCTATTTTTCTTTGATTTGTTGAACGTTAGGGCAGCCCCAATAATTGACAGGGTGCCCCTCGTTCCCACAGATAATGCATATGAGCTGGTTTAAGTCTTCAACCCGCTCCGTCCTAACCTGCATTCCCCTCTTATGTGTATACGCAACGCATCTGCATTTTGCAGTTGGCTGCGGCATGGCCAAACCTTTGGAAGCGCTTGTATTGTAGCATGTCGTCGTGCCTTATTAGTTTTTCCCATCTTATAACTTGGAAGTCAGGGACTGAAATACTCCTTACACTGTCCAATTTACTTTGGGGCGATAACCAGAAACATTTGAAGTTTTTAACTCCCACATCTAGACTTGACCGTGGAAAACGGCTTGATCCCGATAAACTCGAAATCGTTACTCGCTTTCTGACGGAGCTCATCTAAGAGCGCCTCATGTTCCGTGCTAAGTTATATTCACTTCAGTGCTGCAGTATAATTTACGTGTATAGACAAAAGCAATTGACTTCTAGTCGTTTTCTTCACTTTTTTTCAACTTGGTAACCATTGCAGTTGACAAACTCAAAAGTTTAATAATTATTGTAAAGTCAAGCTGAGGATAGTTTTTCTTTACTAACGTAACTTTCAATTCAAAGTTAGAATTTGAAAGTAGTCTCTACGAAATTCATAACCGTTTGGAGTAGTTATGTTAAAAACACGATTTTTTCTTTTGCCTGCTTTTGGAGACTGTGAAAGCAACTGCGCGATAAAATTCGAAATAAAAAAGAAAAAAAGGAAGACAGATACCTCTTCATAATGAAGACAAAATTTTCTCTAGTATAATTATATCTAGTTTACGGGCATTCTTAATAAAGTTCGCAAACATGTTAACGATTTCTTCAGAAATATGTCCCTAGCCGTTCATGTTTGTCATAGAACTAGGAAAGCCACCATTTGGCAATCGATAAAAAATATTTTTCAATCTGAGGAAAACATTATAATCTTCAACTGTGCTTGAAGCATTGAATTTTAACTAAGCCTTGTTCCTTTTGCTTTTTGCATTCTTTTAACCACGGTCAAACCATGGTGGTCATTTAAATCCTCATAAGATGTTTTAAAAGGTGTCGTTTGAATAAATATCTCAAATGATATACTATAAATTGCATTACACATAACATGAACATCGCAGTTAATAAATAATTGGTTTCAGTTGATAGTTCGTCAATATTGGATTTACTGAAGTCAAATTTCACCTCCATAATAATACGACGATTCCGTCTAAAGGTTTGGTAGTTCAGTCCAAAAACCTCAGTATCAAAAAGTGAAGAGTCTAACCAGGTTTCCGTCAGTATGATGATATCGTGTAGAAGATTATTTGAGTTAAGGAAGCCCGAAGTGGTGTTTTTCATCAGTCCATTTACATTTCGGTAATATATTAATACCTTTTGTAGCTGCTCTGTCGATTATTCTGTATTGTCTTGTTTCGTTGATAAGGGAGTTTGTTTGATTATGTCTCCTAATATGTTTATTGTCAAATTTATGATATATGCTACCATTTGGCCAGAACGAAGAAGAATTAAGTAAGTAAAAGAAGACGTCCGGAACTCGAAATTTAAAGACCACAGTGGCTTATTCTTATCAACAATTTTGAAGTTTGATCAACGCGCCGATTCTGAACGGCAAAATTCAGAAGCAATTTTCCATTACAGATTGATACTCTTGAAAGTTTTGTCAGTTTTTCGCTCCGTGCAAGATGCAATAAAAACTTTATGAGCACAACTAGGACTCGAACCTGCGAGGTCCTGCTTAGCGGCCAATGCACCTGACCAGTAAGCCAAGGGCTACTACAGCTAGAAATTAGGTTGAAGTATAAAATAAGAGGTAGAAATCTTCGACTCAGGATAACATGCAGTCTCACAATGCTTCCGAAAACGGAGGGCAAAGAATCACAAAAAAAAAATGTGAAAACAAATTACGTAAAGAGCAACAGGCACTTTATTTCCTAAGTTTATGAGAAGCAGAGCAGTTTATAAATGTAGACGCAGGAAGCAGCAATATTACACTTTAACACTTTGAACACAATTAAGACACGCTACAAATAAATAAATGAGAAATTGCATCTACAAGCATATAATATATATATATATGTACATAAATAGATAAGGGCTGACAGTTGATGTCGTTACCGTCACACTTAGATCAATACAGATCCATTGAGGTACCCGCTAATAAGAAAAACCTATGTGCTCAGTTAATCAAGCCATTTGAAGGCTTCGACGAAGTTCAGAATGTTAGTACCTGGTGTACTAGAGAGTTCTTCTAAATCCCCGAAGAAATAGTTGCCGAGCAATTTCTTCCTTTGGTGGGAGAGTGCGGGACAGTGACACAGAAAGTGCGAAGTGTCTTCATGCACCTCTTCGTCACCGCATCCTCTGCATAGATCATTTGAACTTATCATATGAAAAAGATGAGAATCAGCTCAATCAGTTCGGTAATTATGCATACAAGAGATCGAAGTGATCGCTTGTGTAGCTGCATAATTCATTTCGTTATTTGTTTGTTAAAACAGGGCCAGATCTTTCTTGTAGTGCCGCAGGTGTTAAGAAGGTTCCACCTTTCATCGGCCTTAATAGTTATTTTTTTGATATTTCCTGTTTCCTGTTACTTAGGTAAGGGGTGCTAACTAGCTGAGCTTGGTTTACGTCAAGCGTTTACCCTAATCTTGCTAATTCATCGGCTTTCTCGTTGTCTGGTATGTCGCTGTGGCCTGGGACCCAGCAGAGTCTTATGTTGTGCTGTGCACCAAGAACCTTAGCTCTTCGCAGCAGCATGAAACAAGCTTTGATTTCACCTTAGTTGCAGTAATCGCTTTAATTCCCGTTTAGCTATCAATGTAAAAGGTGATATCAGCTCGTGGTATCCATCATTGATACCATTTTAGCAGCTGTTGTCACTGCCAGGACCTCCGCTTGGAAGACGTTACTGTATTCTGGAAGCCTAAGCGAGGCGGTTAATTTGAGAGACTCAGAATAGAAGCCTGCCCCTTCACTAGTGTCCATCAGCCATAGATAGCTATTGACGACTCACTGGAGTATGGTATGTTATCTATCCATTGCTCTCTGCTTTAGATGGCAGCCTGGAATGGTTTATGCAAATCAAGTTCGGGTATTTTAAAGTCAGTTGTAGTACTATGACCCATAACCTTATGAAGGATCTGGGTATGTTCTATGGAACGGTTTTTCCAGACTTTAATTCTATTAATTAATTCTGTGAAACTTTTACAAAAAGCGATAAAAAATACGAGCAAATTTAAAACGAATCAGCACAACGAGTTTGGAATCAATATCGGTCTTTGACGCGATTCACTGCTTTGGTAGAGCTTTTGAAACTCTCCAAAAACATTAAATAGTAATCATTGGTAGCTTTGATTTCACAACATTACGTAGATACTAGTAATAATCAACTCACATTTCCGAAGATTGTTTAAATGCTTTCTCATTCTCCATTGACCTCGAATGGTCTTTCACCTTAAGAAACATTTCTTTTTTGTGTTTGTTCGATGTCTCATTAGCAAAGACAATCGATGTCCACATATTCTCAATTAGTTTCCCAAAAATCAATAAAAACTCTTGCTTGCAAGATATTGAGGCTGTATTGCCCAACGAACCAAGATTCAATCTCCAAATCCAGGTATGCCATGTCAAAATCAAAAATTAACTTTTCACCTGAATAAACAAAACAGCACGTTCCAACAAAAGCCTCCCCCAATATTGAAACAAAAACCCACGACCGAAAAAAAATTCAAAGTACATAATGTTTATTCATTTCATTCCCAATAGATATCTAAGCTTCTTGACCGGGGAGAACAAGACACCCGTATGTCGCAATGGAACATGATGAGAAATTAAACGTTCAAATCGAAAACAAAATATTTATTTAGGTTCATCTGGCTTTTTTTTCAATCGTGTGGTTTTTGACGTGATGCTAATGACAACTGAGATTTATTACATTTTTTTTTTATGATTTCCCTGTATCTACGACAAACAAAAAAAATCAGTGAATGTTAAAAAGACTTTTATATTCTGCAGAAGTAGAACTTGGAGAGTATTTTGATGAAGAATAAAGAAGATTTTTTGTTCTTCTTCCAAAGTTTCGATACTTATTCATCTTGGCAAAAAGGTTGTTTTTTGTGTGCCTTGTAAGAGCATTTGTTTTGAAATGCTTAGAAAATTGTGAACAAGGAACAAGTGCACATTGTAGTCGTTTGTTATTCCATGACTTGTTTCCTGTGGATAAAATCTATTGGGAATGAAATTGTCAGCTTTTGGTGGGTTTTTTTTTCCTTAATATATACAATAAGATTTTGAAACTTGCATTTTCACTGATGACTCCAAAGTGGAGTGTGGAGTGTGAGCGAGCATATCCTTGGAGCATCTAAAGTAAAAGGATCTCGGCGATTCCCCAAATATTCTAGTGTTAAAAATGTTCTGTCCTTCTCCTACAGCACCTGAGCAAGCCAGTTCCGCAAACACTCGACCAAATCTAGCATACCGTACAATTTATAGCGCAGCAGAAAACAAAATGTCTACTGCCATTGTCACATATAATCACCTCTCCTGAAGATTGGCGACTTCCTCTTTTTCTTAAATAATACATTAGTCTTTATCATCGTCCCCACCACAACCGCGATTGGTCCATCTTTCTCGATTTTTGGATGACGCATTGCAATTTCAATCTTTAGAACAGACAGTTTCTCGTCCATTTTTATGTCTAGTTAAGTGTACCCTACCTACCTACTGGTTTTAAAAGGAACTGGTAGTATGGGGAACTGTTAACAGCAGTCTAGTCAAGTCAGAAACCTTGGCTGAAACAACCCTAAATGTTTTGCCAGGGACTGCCATTTTCAGCTCTTCGTTTAAATGGAACATTTCGTTGCACAAGTTGGGTGTGAACTACTAAGCATGTCTTTGTCGTTTGCTAAAATTTAAGTCACTTAATTACTTACTTAAGGTGGCGCTGCGGTCCGTTGTGGACTCGGGCCTCAAACAATAGTCTCCGCCAGCTAGCTCGGTCCTTAGATAGTTGTCTCCAGTTTTGCACTCCAAGTTGATTGAGGTCATCTTCCACTTGAGTGCGCCACCTGAGTCGCGGTCTTCCTCTCCATTGGTGTCCATTCGCTCTAAATGACCGAGCCATCTGAGTCTCAGGAACTTGACTCTTCTGGCTAGGTCCATGTCGTTGTACAACCCGTTAAATTCGCTGTTGCATCTTCTTCGCCATTCCCCTTCAATGCACACGGGGCCAAAGATGACCCGAAGAACTTTCCTCTCGAAACAGCCTAAGGCACTTTCATCCGATTTTGTCAGGGCCCATGCTTCCGCACCATACAGCAGGACTGGGATGATGAGTGTGTTGTACAGTTTTACCTTAGTTGCTCGAGAGAGGGCTTTTCCACTCAATTGCTTTCTTAGCCCAAAGAAACAGTGATTAGCAAGAGTTATTCTTCGTCTGATCTCGGCGCTGGTGTTATTGCCCGTGTTTATAGCGGAGCCTAGGTAGACAAACTCCTCTACTACCTCGAAGTTGTACGCGTCTGTTGTGACGGTCTGTCCGAGCCGTCGGTGTTGGGTGTCCTTCCTTGAAGACAGCATATACTTCGTTTTTCCCTCATTTACCGCTAAACCCATTTTTGCAGCTTCAGTCTCGATTCTCACAAAGGCGCCATTGCTGTGTTCTTCCCAATATATCAATATCATCGGCGTGCGCGAGAAGTTGAACAGATTTTTGGAAGATAGTGCCTCTGGTGTTGACGTTGGAGTTCTGCACTATCTTCTCAAGAACGATGTTAAAGAAATCGCATGACAGTGCATCGCCTTGTCTGAATCCTTTTTTGACGTCAAAAGATTCCGTAAGCTCGTTGCCAACCAACCTTGATGGAGCAGCGTGAGTTCTCCATCGTCATTTTGCACAAGCGAACGAGCTTGGCAGGGACGCCAAAACTAGACATAGCTTTGTACAGTTCGTCTCTGTAGATGCTATCGCGGCCTTAAAATCGCAGAAAGGTGGTGGGTATCGATTTGGAGTCCATAGGTCTTTTCCAGGATCTGCCGCAACGTGAAAATTTGGTCGATGGTTGACTTTCCTGGCCTGAAGCCACATTGATAAGGACCAATCAGATTGTTGACGAAAGGCTCCAGACGTTCACATATTACGGCAGATAAGATCTTGTAGGTGATGTTTAGTACACTTATTCCTCTGTAGTTGCCGCAGTTGAGAGGATCTCCCTTTTTCAGGATCGGGCAAACAATGCTGAGGTTCCATTCATCGGGCGTGCATTCCTCCGATCATATCTTATTAAAGTCACTGTTACCTGGAAATCTTGGGTTATGTGTACCGTGACTATTTATATTTAGAACTGGAAGGATATTTTAGCTTGGCTTCTGGTAGCCATAATTATATGAACTTAAATTAAACTTGTCTTGGTTAACTAGAAATTTCACTTTCAACAATACTTCCAAGCTTTGGACAATGGAGCAGCCAATCATACAGTTTCTTGTTTTGGCTGTACTTACTTTTCTGCCTTTGTCGAGTACCCATTTGGGGCCTTACCATTTGGAAAATCCTTTTCTGAATCGAGGATATTTAAGACAAAGCGGATTGAATGAAACTAGCACGCCAGACACCCGTTTTAATGTCACACCACAAAATGAACATATTATTAAGCAGATCAACTTTCACATTTAAAACAAAAGATTTTGTTAACAGCAAACCGGCAACGCTAGTTAGTGGGTGTCTTTCTAAAGGCTACAAATCCGCTCGTTAGCCGCATTAGGTTGGAAAATCAATCGATCACCATACATTTTAACTAGTCAAAAACCTAATCCAAACTTTTAACAATTTAAAAATCGACTAAACTGTTATCCAACATAATAAAATGTGCCAAGAGGTCTTTATTTATCGTATTAAATTTGGAGTTAGGTAGCGTTATGGCGCCCGCAAAAATAAATTCATTATCTTCTCTTCAAAATCTCTCGAAATGTTAATCATTAATATTATTAAAAATGCATTAATTAAAAGAATACAAACAAAATCACATTAAAGATTGGACAGTCTAACCACAATCGGGAAGTTGACTAAATTGGAGGTCAACATTCTTGTAACGCCACAACTTTAAGTCTTAAATCTCTCACTAAAGCATATCTTTAAGTTATTATTATTCACTATTATGGTTATTTATTATAAGCTTTGCGTTTGAACAATGATCTCATCGTCAATAATTTATTTGTTTAACATTGGACCGTTGTTGGATTGTTTTGGTTTTATTGATTTTCTTGGATTTTGCGCGCTTCCACTCGAAAACATCACACAAAGAATTCAGAAAAACACTCAAAGGGTTCAGTAAAAACAAAAATACTTTTTGCGGAAGGTTGTTCAAACATAGGTAGCTTTCTGGGTTACGATGGGATGGCGATGGCGGCGTGCTGCCATGTCTAAGTATTTGAAAATAGCAGGTGCGGCAGTTTTGGACAAGCAATGTCAAATAAATATGATTGAATATCGATGTCGTATTTCCAAAAAAAACCAAAGCTTTAATTTTTGTTGTTGGTCTTTTGAGTGCGAAAGCTAGTTCAAGGTGGATCGTGGGAAAAAATTGATGATTTTTGAGTGTAAAGCCATGTCTTTTTAAAAGTATTTGTTTTCTCTTAACTTCTGGGCAAATACTGTGCAGATCTCTGTGAGGCATTGGATAATCATTTAGAGATAACAAATCTAGAAAATCGCATGCGAAAATGTCTTCTTGTTTTCCAGAAATTAAGAAAAAAAAAAACAAGGAAAGAGATCCGATTTGGGCGATATTTTGTTCTGTTTATTTGAAAAAATAACATTTAACAAGTAATTCTGTTTTGGTTTTTTCTTAATTTCTCGAAAACACTGAGAACTTGTGACAATATTTAATTGTGGGAGAAAAAATAGACTTTGCTAAAATTTTGATAAAAATTGGTTCGAAGTTAAAAAAAATTGATAACAATTTCAATATTTTGACCTTGAAGATTAATTTTTTGAAAACTATTACTGAAAATAGTTTTATTTAAATGCAAAATGAAAGAGGCATTTTTAAGCTTTGTGAGAAGGTATAACACGGCATCGTGCACAAAGCCGTTGATTAAAAAAAAATCTACACACTCTTCCTATCAAGCACATCGCTCGTGGATCACCCTTTATAACCAATATAAAAATTGTTAAAACAATATAAATAACTAGCCGACCCTGCGAACTTCGTCTCGCCATCCAACTTTAGAATAATAACAATAAACAAAGATATTGCTAAAATGCAATGTGATTTGATTGAATCTAATTGAAATAGAGAACTTCATACAGTGAAAGTTGACACATTGACATTGACATTTCACAGTACTTCGCACATGAATGTAACGAAGTACAGACACATAACAGAGAGAGAGAGACAGATAGACACATAGAAAGGAAGAACACATAACATAAACCTACGTGGCACAGAGAAGGAGACACAGATTTGAATAGTCTCATATCATCGCACAGGTGGCCTCAGATAAGCTGGCGATTTTTGTAGAAAAAGAATGCCGCCGAAGCTGGGGCTTCAACCCGTAGCGTTTGGCTTAGCAATCAACTATTCTATCCTCTGAGCCATGGCCACCTGCTACAGTGAAAGTTTTATAACATTCAGGATTGAGCTGATTAAGAATCGCTAAAGGACATACAAACATACCAATAATGCAACTTAAATTCTATGCAAAAACTTGATTTTAGGTCTTGAAGTTCTTCATAATCTCGCAGAGTTTTCCGAGTTCCCAATCCAAAATTATTCATTTTTCCTTTTCAAAACCAATGAAATTTCCGATTTTTTCATCAAGAACTTTCTATTTTCGATTTGAAAACTTCGAATTTTTCCAGTTTTTCATTTGAAAACTAATGCACCTACTCACGCTGCTCCATCAAGGTTGGCAACAAGCTTACGGAATCTTTCGACGTAAAAAAAGGATTCAGACAAGGCGATGCACTGTCATGCGATTTCTTTAACATCGTTCTTGAGAAGATAGTGCAGAACTCCAACGTCAACACCAGAGGCACTATCTTCCAAAAATCTGTTCAACTTCTCGCGTACGCCGATGATATTGATATAATGGGAAGATCACAGCGTGAAGTCAATGACGCCTTTGTGAGAATTGAGACAGAAGCGGCAAAAATGGGTTTAGCGGTAAATGAGGGAAAAACGAAGTTTATGCTGTCTTCAAGGAAGGACACCCAACACCGAGGGCTCGGATAGAACGTCACAATAGACGCATACAATTTCGAGGTAGTAAAGGAGTTTGTCTACCTAGGCTCCGCTATAAACACGGGCAATAACACCAGCGCCGAGATCAGACGAAGAATAACTCTTGCTTATCGCTGTTTCTTTGGGCTAAGAAAGCAATTGAGTGGAAAAGACCTCTCTCGAGCAACTAAGGTTAAACTGTACAACACACTCATCATCCCAGTCCTGCTGTACGGTGCAGAAGCATGGACTTTGACAAAATCGGATGAAAGTGCCTTAGGCTGTTTCGAGAGGAAAGTTCTTCGAGTCATCTTTGGCCCCGTGTGCATTGAAGGGGAATGGCGAAGAAGATATAACAGCGAACTTTACGGGTTGTACAACGACATGGACCTAGCCAGAAGGGTCAAGGTCCAGAGACTCAGATGGCTCGGTCATTTAGAGCGAATGGACACCAATGCTCCGGCCCGGAAAGCCTTCGACACTATTCCCGAGGGACGTAGGAGGAGAGAAAGACCGCGACTCAGGTGGCGCACTCAAGTGGAAGGGGACCCCTTGAAGTGCAAAACTGGAGACAACTAGCTAAGGACCGAGCTAGCTGGCGGAGACTGTTGATTGAGGCCCAAGTCCACAACGGACTGTTGCGCCACTTTAAATAAGAAAGTAAGTATGATAAGGTCTATGAGTTCCTGACCTGTTCTCGCATGAACTTCAGCATTGGAGATACGGTTGGGCCAAAAATCCTCAAGATAATTCTGAGACATCTTTAAACGAAGGTTTGAAGCATTCTTGAGGCAGTGTCTGTGAATTAGCCCCACGACTACTGCCCCTTCTCCACCAAAGAAAAAAAAATAGTTTTCCATTTCACTTCATGGTGGTGCATAGCAAGTCTTTCCCTCAGAACTAACTTGGTTAAAATTTTGTTCCAAATAATGAAAAAGTTTCCAGGAAAAAATTATTGTCGATACGAATTTTTCGAAATTAAGATTTTTTCCCATTCCCGAAAATTATCCATGATAGCAAAGTTCCCAGGGGAAAAAACTTCAGGGAAAATTCATTCGTGATAAGAGACTGGTTAAAATATCGAAAAGTCAAATCTCTTGAGTTTTCCATTGGCTTTTTAAGAAAAAAATATGTGCAAAGTTGAAAAGAAAATTCCATTTAGTGCAACAACCTAAAAACTGCAACTATACTCCTCCACCTCCGTCATTGGCACATCGCATCGCACCGCACACAACCAGAAACAGCCCTTGGCAATCTTAACTGAAATGGAATAGTCTTGTGTTATTTCAGAATTTCTTTTCTTACTTCATTCTTAGAGGAATGTCTTTGTTTAGTAATATTCTTTCTTCCACCGTCTCCATTCCCTGAAAGGTGTATCGCATTGATTTTTTGTTCAAAATAGAGTCACCTCAAAACAATAGTAAGCAGACTGTATGTGCCATTGTTTTTTGGTCTATTATAGGAGGCTCTTTAAATGTTGTTCGCCATTAGTTTTTTTTTTTCCTTTTAAATTCGGAATTCTTAATCCAATTTATTGGTTCCACAAAAATAAATCTCGTGTTTTGTTACATTTGATATGCCATATCCTTGGATCATGTGGACATGATGACAATAGATTATCCATAATCCTGAAGATTCTGTCAAATCGAAGCGACATCCTTCGAATATTGCTATAACAGTGCTGTTTTATTTTGATATCTCCTTAATCCAACCAAGTTGCCTCCTTTAATTTCACAGGAAAAGATGACCTCGAAACATATTTTTATTGCTCACGGAAATTTCTTAGAATTCCGCCCGATTCAATTTCCAAGTCCAGATTTAGATTCTCAGTCGAAGTTTAAATGCAAATTTTTGTTTTTCTTCTCATCATCTTTATCTTCTTCGTCAATACACACATACAAGGGATCCGGTTGGACATATTCCTCATGAGGCCGGCCAGCGCAGTCAATTGTCCATGTTTGCACCTAAAGGACACTTAAATAATATCGGATGACTTCTGCAGCGCAGTTAGCAGACCAATTCGAACAATCAAATCCACGGGGGGTCTTCTGTTTTGTCGAAACAAAACACGATAAACATAAAAGTTCGTTGAGTCGCTTGAGCTCGCTACAATCTTGATTTGGGGTTCACCATTGCGCAATTGCCACAATTGACATTGACCATGATGACAGTGTGCTAGCAGCGGGAATACTTAATATGGCTGTGTAATTATCTTTAAATTATAAACTTCAATTTCATTTCTGTCACAATAAATCGCTCAGAATAGTGATAATGATTTGATTATAATGATGATGATGCGTTTTTATGCGATCTAACATGTCAACGCCAATTTATGGCGATTCGATGAGAACAAAACTATTGACGAGTGAATTAATTTGCTTTAAAATGACGTTCTTAAGCCGAATATGGTATTGTGTAAGCGTTTGGATTACTCAATTTTGTTTGTTTAATATGCTTGTCAAAAAAGGTGTTCGATGAGGATGAAATATTTACACAAAAGTGGTTGATTGTATAAATGTCAAGCTTTTGATACATTTTTCCTCTGGAGTTCTCCTCATTTGTTTTTGGTTTTTTAAAAAGCCATCGGCAACTGTCAGAATTATGGTCTTTGTGAAAGATTCATTTGTTATTTTGGTCCTACTTTGACTTCGCCATCAAATTCGGCTCTGAAGAGAGTTTTTGATATTTGTATAGCTGATCTGTCTGGTCTATTGTCAATGTCACACTTTAAAATGTCGATGATAGTGTTATGAAAAGCTTGGATTAGAGTAGATGGGATTATTGTAGCTTATAGATAGGTCTTTAGACATGCATTCTTCCTCCCATAACTAGAATTATCTGGTGTATGACTCGATACTTTCTTTCAGATCTCTTTGGTTGCTCACATGCCTTAAGGAAGAAATAAGGTGATCCGAAGAGGTTACCTACTCTCCAAATTTAACTGCATTCACTATTTTTCTGCAATTCAAAATGTTCAATATTACTTTGAGCCTCATTATAACTTCTCCATTGACTCCAGTTATTCGAGCGGTTGCATCTGACTGTTCAAAAAATCTACTTGGAGTGTTTCCATCATTAGTGTTTCCAAACCCTTGCTTTGGTTTATCCGCATCAAAGCCAAGCTCATCGCAAAAACGCCCTTGGATCTCTTGTTTTCTTCTTTTTTCCGCCTCCTTGGTCCCAATTGATTCATCAGTACCTTCTCCTTCTTGTCAAGAGTGTATGCAAACTTTTGTATTTTGTGTCCTGTCGCAAATCGGACATGCGCGCGTTGACTTTGTTTCTGTTCCAAAATTGTTTATCCTTAAATCCTTAATCCTTATCAATAAAATTACCTGAGCAAAATTCAATCGTACCCGAAAACAAATGCATTATTTAAAATTTAACTACAAGACTAGCTGACCCTGATTGATATTCCTCTACCACACTATCCGCTACCCTTTAAACGCTGCCTGCTTGTGCTATACCCAGTACGTCTACCCATATCCGCTTCCTAGTACGACACTACTCTGTTACACGCTACCAACTATTTCTACACGCTCACCGTTACACTATTAGCCAGAAACCTACTACTTATTACCCGACACCCGCAACCATTCACCCTGCGAAATTTTTCAGTTTTCCATTTGAAATTTTCCAGTTTTTCACTTGAAAACCAATGCATCCACAATTTCATGTAATTTTCCATTTGAAAACCATTGAGTTTTCCGAGTTTTTCATCAAGAACTTTCCTGAGAAAAATTTGTTTTCATTGAGTTTTCCGAGTTTTTCATCAAGAACTTTCAATTTTTCCATTCGAAAACCCATTTTTAACCAAAAACTTCCAACCAAAAAAATTTAATTGCCGACCTTTGTTTGGTTTTCCAGTTTTCCCACTCTTCCATGAGATTTTTCCAATCCTTTTTTCACAGAAATCATCACTGAATACAATAGTATCAACCATGAAAATTTCACAAATATCTGTTGGGCCATTTCGGAATCTATACACAACAAACACAAAAAATCATGTTTTTTAAATCCACCATCAATCAAAGAATTTTCCATGGAAAAAAAATGAATGACTTCATCGATCAAATCTCCCTAGCTCAGTTCAGTTCCCTGCAAAATTACGCACTTGGTCTTTTGCATTTATGTTAAGAAATATAAGGATTCTCGAATCAATTGAGTTTGGCATTATAGACCCACTCGAAAAATGAATATTGCAAGCAGTTTTGCATAAACGCGTCACTGTTCGCCGGTTTTATTTCGTTGTGTCGCCCCTGTTCGTTAGCCTTATCGCTGTATAAGATCAAACTACAAACGTTTAAAAGACCCAAAAATTAAACTACTAACGTCTATGAGAGACACAAAAAAAAGCTCGCAAGATGTTGTTCAGATAGTGTCTAGATCAAAAGCAACATTCATTCAATGACGGCTTTTTTCATTTCGTTGTCCAAAGTCACGATTTCAGAATTTGGTTGATTTTTTTGGCACGTGACGTGCAGTCTAATTTAACTACAAACTTCAAATGAAAGCGTTTTCATACCTCATTGGAAAAGATTGTTGACGAATGATGGATTTTCGACTTTTTACTGTCTCTGAGTTCGATTAAAGAGCTCAAGAAGATCAAAATGCAGTAAATCATTCCCAAGGACATGAAAATCGTGAAATTTAAATTTTTGCTGAAAGAACATATCACTCCGCCTTGGTGCTTGAAAGTCAGCCAAGTAAAATGAATGACAGTTAAATTGAAGAATTTAATTAGCTCTCGAGGGTTCTTTTGTCGCCATAATGGCGTTATTTCTCATTCAAATGTGAATTTACGCCATAACCCGATTTAGGCTTAAATTCACATTCGAATGAGAGCTAAAGTAAGTTAGTTCATTTTATGAAGTGGCCCAAGTTCACATTTCATTATGAATTATAGCCACTCGGACTTGCAGCAATCCAAATAATTTTAATTAGATATGTATTGTATATGGTTTAACAAAAAAGCAGATATTTTAAACCCCTTTTACTATAAAACAAATTAAAAATTTACTATAAATCAAATTGAAAAACCAACAGTCATAAAATTGCATTATTCTTAGCTTTTCACTTCATCACTCTTATAACTTTCAATTTTTTTTTAAATTTCCTTGTTATTTGTTATTTTCGCGGTGTCGTCGTTTTTTTGGCTCCAGAATCGATCATCCGATTTCGATGATATTTTTTTTAAATCTCCGTTTTTACAGTGAAATGATGAAAAAATTTACGAGGATGGAAAAAATGAAAAGGTTTAATTGTTGATAACGTTTTTTGCCAAACAGGGAAACAATTTGGGGTGTGAAAATAAAAAAAATCGGTTCTTAGGTACCTACGTGATTTTTGATTATTTTCAGAATCTGGAAAACTAATTTTCCGCATGAAGCATCTACGAAAATTATTTGGTGGAACACAATTTTGAAATCTCAATGAGATAATAGAAAATCAATATTGTTAACACATGATTACTTTCAAATGGCTGACAGAGAAAAAGCATCCTCACATTTTTTTTATTTCAGAGATTTGAAAAGAAAATATCAGCGCTCACCGAAATCTCTGCGAACTCCATTTCTATACATTTTACAGGAGAAAGAAAAAACTTCCCAAAACTGGTTGTTGACAATTTGGGAAAACATGATTTGTGTGTCATATAGAGCTCTACTTTTATGTACACAAACGAATTGAAATAGGCTTATACTTATACTTAGTTATAGTTTTGACCCCGCAGACTTCGTGCTGCCTCAATCGATAAATAAAAGACCTAAACATTTTTACCCCGCTACCACACTATTTCTACCCGCTATCCGCTACCCTAGCTACCTTACCACTCTTTAATGTTACACTGTTACCCCGTTACCCGCTACACCAATACCCGCTACCTCTCTACCCGCCAAAAACTACTTCTACTCGCTTACCGCTTCCCCTACCCACTCTCGCTACCCGTCAAACTGCTACCCCCTCACGCTAACTGTCTTCACAGGTACTGATAATTGTGAACCAAATTCGAGTGCGATTTTTTTATTTTTGTACACCTTGTGTAAGATTGTTTAGTAAGGATCCCTAATTGTTTTTGAAATGGAAACATAGCCTGTCACTTGGGAATAGTGCAGCTTGCCAACGGTGAAAGAATTTTTTTTTAATCGTTCCAGTAGTTTCGGAGCCTATTCATTTCAAACAAACAAACAAAAAGTCAAACATTTCCTCTTTATAATATTAG
>CAKKXW010000004.1:62848056-62953803 GCA_920937365.1 Sphaerophoria rueppellii | reverse complement strand
ATGAATAAAATAAATTTTGAAAAAAAAGGTGCGTTGGCTGCTAAGCCGAACGTCGTGGGTTCGAGTCCTACTCATGCCCATAGTTTTTATTTCATCTTTCACGGACACTGCCTCTTGCGAAGAACTGACAAAACTTCCAAGAGTATCAATCTGTCATGAAAAAGTGTTTCTCAAATTTTCCGTTCGGAATCGGCGTTAAATTGTAGGTCCCCTCAATTCTTCACACGCACCCAGAGAATTGTTGATGAGAGTAAGCCACTTAGGACTTGGCTCTTCAAGAGCTGTCGCGCCACTCTATTTATTTTGTGATGTGACATTTTCTGTAAGAAACAGCTTGCTTGATGTGAGAAAAAAAATTACTAAATTGAGGCTTGGCTTATTATAGTTGCGGACTGCTACTTGTCAACGTTTATTTAAATCGTGGCTGCAGGGTAGGAATTTGACTGCAATAAGCTAACTATTACTCGGTGGTTTGGCAAATTAACACCGTTTCACGAGGGTAGGTACAGCTTTTTTTTGGAATTTATATTGAATAGCATGGGCTTTGGAATGGTCCAGGCGGATGTATTGAACTGAAATTAACTTGAAGCGATACATATTTGAGTTTAAGCGATGTCGAGTGGGTAAATTTACTGCATGAAGAGTTGACATGTTGTGTTGAATTTTGTTTGAATATAGGTTTTATAGCATAATGAAAGGTAAAGACTTTTATGTGTCTATATGTGCTGTACAAAGAGACCGCCAAACGCAGCTGGTGGCTTGACAGGAATTTGCTTACTGTAAATTGATATTTATTGATTAACTGCCACCAAGAATGTGCTAATTGAAGACAATTGTATGGTTGATTGGTTACAAAACAAGTCTTTTTGACAAGGAGATTGCAAAATCTACCACTTTTCTGCTTGTGGTATTTCCTATATGTATTTGTTTCGCAAAATTTATCTTTCATAGTTTTATACTTCTGTATCCTTATGGATACCCTAATTGAGTTAAAGTTTTAAGCTTAAGCTTTAAGAACTCTCCGAACGTACCAAAAACACAGCAATAATTTCCCCACTAGCAGGTGGTTCCGTTTCTTCTTCACTTTGTCTTTTTTAATATTTGTTTGACCAATTAGTCCAAATAAAACAGCACTTTGAGTCTAATATAGTTTCCTTCATCCGATTATTCATTATAATTATAACAAACGAGTTCGAGTATCTTTCCTATGAAACCTCTTCCTCAGCTCATAGCCTAAATATATATGTATGTAAGGCACCTCTCGAACGGGCCAGTAATCGGATTATTATTACCTACTTTTTGTTGTTTCTGCCGATGATTGTAATGTTTGCTTCCTCGAATATTATCTGTGATTTTCACTGCGCTGCTGAACTTAACTGAACTTTTGCGAAGAAACACGCGTGTAACCTGCAACAAACGAACTGGCAATATGCTTAAAGTCTTCCTGAAACATAAGTGTAATAATAATGTTGCCCTATAGCAGTTCCTTCTTTTTTTTCATTTCTTTATAAATGGTTGATGGAAAAGTCTGAAGCAGGTTCCTATATTCGCATCATTTTGTGCCGTAGAGTTGTTTGGGCGCATAACAATGGAACGAATGTAGAAGCCTCCTTCGAGTTTTTTTTTTTCCAAATAAGACACACTGAGGAATGTATGTGATGGAATTTCCATTACTTACTGAATTAGGTATAAAGTGTTAAAAAATATAAACGAGCAAAAAAATGCACATACGAAAATAAAAAAAAATAATACTTTGCAATTATGTATATTATAAGAATAGGTTGGGCTGTTGTGGAAAGTGAAATGGATAGGTGCATTTAGTTAATTGGTGAAAGCAATTAAAAGTGGCGAAGAATGATATAGAAAAGAAATATATTCAATGAGACATGACAAAATGAAGGTATGGAGGATTTATTAAAGGCTCTTGGGCTTTTAGATAGTTGTGGCAGTGAATACCATATAAAAGTGTGCT
Source organism: Sphaerophoria rueppellii (assembly GCA_920937365.1). Taxonomy (NCBI): domain Eukaryota; kingdom Metazoa; phylum Arthropoda; class Insecta; order Diptera; family Syrphidae; genus Sphaerophoria; species Sphaerophoria rueppellii. The sequence continues at coordinate 62,951,831 of CAKKXW010000004.1, read as the reverse complement.
AACTGAAATCTTGAAAAAAGGCTTTCTTCTCAACTCACTCTTTCAGCCATAGTTTTATAAGAACTACTACACATTGTGATTCAACAGCGCTGTGCCAAAAAGCTAGAGCGTGTAGGTTGAGTTGAGACAAGAAAAAAATCGTTGGGAAGGGGGGGGGGGCTATTCCCCACCGTTTAGCCGGGAAGGGCAATTTTCTGAAAAATTGACTTATTTTATAAAAAAAAAATATTAAAAATCAACGGCTTCGTTTACAACACCGTGTTGTACCTTTTTGTACCTTTTTTTCATTCAAGAAAAATTGCGGTTTAATCATCTTAAGATCCTAGTAGGTAGAACCCTTTACCGACAGGTGGCCGCGGCCCACAGGTATAATAAGAAAAATTTCAGGTCAGTGTTCAGTGGTTATCAATGAACAAAATGATTAATCCAGGGAAAATCCAATACTTTTCTACTTTATTAAGGCTTCATATAATTCCAATTACAGAACAAATATTTAAAGAAAGGTAAATGTTTCATAAATTAATAAAACTAAAAGACGAGATAGGTACAAATAAAAACAAAGATTTTCTTAGAAAAAAGTGGTCCTGTTTTTTTTTTTTATTTCTCAAAAACGAAAAGACATTTTTGCATCCAGTTTTCTGTTTTCGACTAAAAATCAACAATGGCATTGAATTTTGAAAACAAAATTAGTACTTAATTACATAAAATTTTGAAAAAAACTTGGTTCAAGAATGATTTTTTTGTTTTTTGAAAATTTTGAGTTTGAGAATTAATATTTTTTAAACTATTCGTTAAAACAATTTAATTTAAAGCAAAATGAAAGAAGATATTTCTGGCTTTTCAAAAAGGTACAACACGGTGTTGTAAACGAAGCCGTTGATTTTTAATATTTTTTTTTTATAAAACAAATCAATTTTTTTAGAAAATTGCCCCTCCCGGCTAAACGGGGGGGGGGGAATAGACCCCCCTCCCATACGATTTTTTTCTTGTCTCAACTCAACCTACACGCTCTAGCTTTTTGGCACAACGCTCGTGAATCACCCTGTATACCATTGAACTTTCTGTAGTTTGATTGGCATACATTTTTAAATCCTCTTCTGTCTTTCAATTCTAACATTATTTGATGTTTCAATTTAATTAAGTGGTTCCTCTTTCTCTCAACAAATCATGTACAAAAAAAATATGTTTTTCTACTGTTTATAGACGCTTGACGATGAGACCAAGGCATTAAGGTATATTCATTCAAGTTCACTATATATGATTCTGTGACCAAGGTTTAAATACGAGTTTTGAATTACCTTAGATACTTTTCAACCTTCTTTCAATGCATTGTTTCAATTCTTGAGTTTTCTCTTAAAAACTGAGAAAAAGAGTCAACAATTGTTTTCACGGTTAGCAAACATCAAAGTCAAAGTGGCGTTTGGTGATATTGTTTCAAGGTGAATATGCGACAAAATCCACGCCTTTGACGTAGTTTTCCGTTATTTGATATTATTTGTGAATACACGCGAAAAGAGAAAAACGTCATAATCATAAACTTAACACTGACATATAAAAAGAAATAAACTGACATGACACCCAACACATTAAACAATAATATGTTTTTCTTCTTTGTCATAAAAACTATTTTTCTTTGAAAAGCATGCTGCATTTCAAACTGGCCATGTTTTTAATTTGGTTCAGTGCAGCCCATCAGCGCAGCGCTCGACAGTTTGATTGCTCTTATGAGTTTTCTGTTTTGTGTAACATAAAAAAATTTATATATAAATATACATATATATATCAGCATCTCAAAGACAATGCCTTTTGCTGCATGTTCCTGGGTTGCAAAAGTCGATACAATTGTACTTTTTTCGATACACTCGCCTCTCTATAAAACACAAATACACTTTTACTAAATTCAGTACAGTAATGAACCCCCAGTCTATCACTTGATGTAATAACTAATAGGTATTCTGCTAAATCATAAATATTTTTACCAAAATCCATATCACCATCAAGTATCCTTTTTTTAACGCACTAATTTGTTGCAAATCAATAAAATTCCTAGTTTGGCACACGTTTAAATCTCACTGAATGAGACATTAACGACGACGTAACATTTGTATATATATTTGAGGAGTAGTCTCAAGATGGAAAACGATGGTGCTGCCATCTTGAGAATTTTTCACACAAGCCGTTCCGTTCAAAAAACCTGGAGCTGCATATAAATGAAGGAAAAACGTTGGTAAAAGTAGAAACACAACTATTAAGGTGGAGGAGCAAAAATTCGAAGAAGTACGATCCTTCAATTACTTTGGGCCAGTATTAGCAGCCGATAACAATATGGAAATAAAAAAATATATCAAGGCTCTTTAAATCCAAAAATCCATTTATCCAATACCTAGACCTACCATAACTTCGAAACTGTTACTGTATAAGACGATTGTCTTACCTGTACTCACTTAAGGATTCGAGATCTGAGTGCTTAGCCAAAGGTACTCTGAACTCTTAGTCGCGTTCGAGAGAAAAGTCTTACAGAGAACAGTATTAGCCCCGTCTCTGAGGAATGATAATTCCGGAGACGATATAACCACGAGCTGCATCAAAACTACTATAAAGTAGACTTGAGGACAAACATTAAGCTTGGTAGACTCCGATGGGTTGGACACCTAGCTCGTGTGAGCGAAGAGGAATCGAGCCAGAAAGTCAAATTGTGCGGCAGACTAAGTTTGCTCTGGAAGGATTGAATAGACCAGGGCACCCAAAGTTTTAGGGTTCGGCCTAGATGGCGTGCGTCGGCCAACGATCAGGACACATGAAGGAACTTGCTGAAGGAGGCCCTGACTGGATTCCAGTTGTGGCGCAGATGAAGGGAGAAACTTCATTGGCCATGACGACCGACGATGATGATGATGATAAATAACGAGCGAGACGAGGCCCTCGGGGTCATGTATAAATGTAAGAATCTGTACGGGGTCGGAACATCACGTCTAGTCCACACCACCGAATAACGAGAAAATATACTCAGGTCTTTTATTTTTTGCCCTTAGAACGGTTATAGCAATGTTTTTTTCACAACAAATGTCGACTTTAAATTGCGAGTAGTAATAAGTAGTTTCTGAAAAAAAAGGTGCGTTGGCTGCTAAGCCGAACGTCGTGGATTCGAGTCCTACTCATGCCCATAGTTTTTATTTCATCTTTCACGGACACTGCCTCTTGCGAAGAACTGACAAAACTTCCAAGAGTATCAATCTGTCATGAAAAGCGTTAAATTGTAGGTCCCCTCAATTCTTCACACGCACCCAGAGAATTGTTGATGAGAGTAAGCCACTTAGGCCTTGGCTCTTCAAGAGCTGTCGCGCCACTCTATTTATTTTGTGATGTGACATTTTCCGTAAGAAACAGCTTGCTTGCTTGATGTGAGAAAAAAAATTACTAAATTGAGGCTTGGCTTATTATAGTTGCGGACTGCTACTTGTCAACGTTTATTTAAATCGTGGCTGCAGGGTAGGAATTTGGACTGCAATAAGCTAACTATTACTCGGTGGTTTGGCAAATTAACAACCGTTTCACGAGGGTAGGTACAGCTTTTTTTTGGAATTTATATTGAATTAGCATGGGCTTTGGAATGGTCCAGGGCGGATGTATTGAACTGAAATTAACCTGAAGCGATACATATTTGAGTTTAAGCGATGTCGAGTGGGTAAATTTACTGCATGAAGAGTTGACATGTTGTGTTGAATTTTGTTTGAATATGAGGTATTTATAGCATAATGAAAGGTAAAGACTTTAATGTGTCCTATATGTGCTTTACAAAGAGACCGCCAAACGCAGCTGGTGGGCTTGACAGGATTTGCTTACTGTAAAAAACTGTAAATTGATATTTATTGATTAACTGCCACCAAGAATGTGCTAATTGAAGAAAATTTTATGGTTGATTGGTTACAAAACAAGTCCTTTTGACAAGGAGATTGCTCATGTTGCAAAATCTACCACTTTTCTGCTTGTGGTATTTCCTATTTCCTATATGTATTTGTTTTGCAAAATTTGTCTTTCATAGTTTTATACTTCTGTATCCTTTTGGATACCCTAATTGAGTTAAAGTTTTAAGCTTAAGCTTTAAGACACTCTCCGAACGTACCAACAAACACAGCAATAATTTCCCCACTAGCAGTAGTTCCGTTTCTTCTTCACTTTGTCTTTTTTAATATTTGTTTGACCAATTAGATCAAATAAAACAGCACTTTGGGTCTAATATAGTTTCCTTCATCCGATTATTCATATTATTACAAACGAGTTCGAGTATCTTTCCTATGAAACCTCTTTCCTCAGCTCATAGCCTAAATATATATGTATGTAAGGCACCTCGCGAACGGGCCAGTAATCGATTATTATTACCTACTTTTTGTTGTTTCTGCCGTTTTCGATGATTGTAATGTTTGCTTCCTCGAATATTATCTGTGATTTTCACTGCGCTGCTGAACTTAACTGAACTTTTGCGAAGAAACACGCGTGTAACCTGCAACAAACGAACTGGCAATATGCTTAAAGTCTTCCTGAAACATAAGTGTAATAATAATGTTGCCTATAGCAGTTCCTTCTTTTTTTTCATTTCTGTATAAATGGTTGATGGATAAGTCTGAAGTAGGTTCCTATACTCGCATCATTTTGTGCCGTAGAGTTGTTTGGCGCATAACAATGGAACGAATGTAGAAGCCTCCTTCAAATTTTTTTTTTTCCAAATAAGACACACTGAGGAATGTAAATGCATTTATGTGATGGAATTTCCATTACTTACTGAATTAGGTATAAAGTGTTAAGAAATATAAACGAGAAAAAAATGCACATAAGAAAATAAAAAAAAAATAATATTTGCAATTATGTATATTATAAGTATAGGTTGGGCTGTTATGGAAAGTGAAATGGATAGGTGCATTTAGTTAATTGGTGAAAGCAATTAAAGTGGCGAAGAATGATATAGAAAAGAAATATATTCAATGAGACATGAAAAAATGAAGGTTTTGAGGAATTATAAAGGCACTTGGGCTTTTGGATAGTTGTGGCAGTGAATACCATATTAAAGTGTGCTAACTAAAATCTTGAAAAAAAGGCTTTCTTCTCAACTCACTCTTTCAGCCACAGTTTTATAAGAACTACTACACATTGTGATTCACCAGCGCTGTGCCAAAAAGCTAGAGCGTGTGGGTTGAATTGAGACAAGAAAAAAATCGTATGGAAAGGGGGGGGCTATTCCCCCCGTTTAGCCGGGAGGGCAATTTTCTGAAAAATTGACTTATTTTATAACAAAAAAAAAATATTAAAAATCAACGGCTTCGTTTACAACACCGTATTGTACCTTTTTGTACCTTTTTTTCATTCAAGAAAAATTGCGGTTTAATCATCTTAAGATCCTAGTAGGTAGAACCCTTCACCGACAGGTGGCCGCGGCCCTCAGGCATAATAAGAAAAATTTCAGGTCAGTTTTCAGTGGTTATCAATGAACAAAATGATTAATCCAGGGAAAATCCAATACTTTTCTACTTTATTGAGGCTTCATATAATTCCAATTACAGAACAAATATTTAAAGAAAGGTTAATGTTTCATAAATTAATAAAACTAAAAGACGAAATAGGTAAAATAAAAACAAAGATTTTCTTAGAAAAAAGTGGTCCTGTTTTTTTTTTTATTTCTCAAAAACGAAAAGACATTTTTGCATCCGGTTTTCTGTTTTCGACTAAAAACAACAATGGCATTGAATTTTTAAAGAAAAATTAGTACTTAATTACATAAAATTTTGAAAAAAAACTTGATTCAAGAATGATTTTTTTGTTTTTTTGAAAATTTTGAGTTTGAGAAATTAATATTTTTTAAACTATTTCGTTAAAACAATTTAATGTAAAACAAATGAAAGAAGATATTTCTGGCTTTTCAAAAAGGTACAACACGGTGTAAAACAAAGCCGTTGATTTTTTAATATTTTTTTTTTTATAAAACAAATCAATTTTTTTAGAAAATTGCCCCTCCGGCTAAACGGGGGGGAATAGACTCCCCTCCCATACGATTTTTTCTTGTCTCAACTCAACCTACACGCTCTAGCTTTTTGGCACAATGCTCGTGAATCACCCTGTATACCATGAACTTTCTGTAGTTTGATTGGCATACATTTTTAAATCCTCTTCTGTCTTTCAATTCTAACATTATTTGATGTTTCAATTTAATTAAGTGCTTCCTCTTAACAAATCAACTATTTTATGTACAAATCGTTAGGGCCAAGACAATAAAATATGTATTTCTACTGTTTATAGACGCTTGACGATGAGACCAAGGCATTAAGGTATATTTATTCAAGTTCACTGTATATGATTCTGTGACCAAGGTTTAAATACGAGTTTTGAATTACCTTAGATACTTTTCAACCTTCTTTCAATGCATTGTTTCAATTCTTGAGTTTTCTCTTAAAAAACTGAGAAAAAGAGTCAACAATTGTTTTCACGGTAAGCAAACATCAAAGTCAAAGTGGCGTTTGATGATATTGTTTCAAGGTGAATATGCGACAAAATCCACGCCTTTGACGTAGTTTTCCGTTATTTGATATTATTTTTGAATACACGCGAAAAGAGAAAAAACGTCATAATCATAAACTTAACACTAACATATAAACAGAAATAAACTGACGTGACACCCAACACATTAAACAATAATATGCTTTTCTTCTTTGTCATAAAAAACTATTTTTCTTTTAAAAGCATGCTGCATTTCAAACTGGCCATGTTTTTAATTTGGTTCAGTGCAGCCCATCAGCGCAGCGCTCGACAGTTTGATTGCTCTTATGAGTGTTCTGTTTTGTGTAACATTAAACAAAGTATATATAAATATACACATATATTCAGCATCTCAAAGACAATTCCTTTTGCTGCATGTTCCTGGTTTGCACTCTTACACTCGCCTCTCTATAAGCACACAAATACACTTTTACAAAATTCAGTACAGTAATGAACCCCCAGTCTATCAGTTGATGTAATAACTAATAGGTATTCTGCTAAATCATAAATATTTTTACCAAAATCCATATCACCATCAAGTATCCTTTTTTTAACGCACTAATTTGTTGCAAATCAATAAAATTGCTAGTTTGGCAACACGTTCAAAATGAGACGTTAACGACGACGTTACCTTTGTATATATATTTGTCATCTTGAGAATTTTCACAGAAGCCGTTTTTTTTTACACAAGTTTTATATTGTGTGTTCTCTGCTTGGTTTGACAGAAGATCCCACATCCTCGTTCATCCAGAGCGAGCAGGTGTCAAAAAACCTGGAGCTGCATATAAATGAAGGAAAAACGTTGGTAAAAGTAGAAACAACTATTAAGGTGGAGGAGCACAAATTCGAAGAAGTGCGATCCTTCAATTACTTTGGGTCAGTATTAGCAGCCGATAACAATATGGAAATAAAAAAATATATCAAGGCCCTTTAAATCCAAAAATCCATTTATCCAATACCTAGACCTACCATTACTTCGAAATTGTTACTGTATAAGACGGTTGTCTTACCTGTACTCACTTAAGGATTCGAGATCTGAGTGCTTAGCCAAAGGTACTCTGAACTCTTAGTCGCGTTCGAGAGAAAAGTCTTACAGAGAACAGTATTAGCAACGTCTCTGAGGAATGATAATTCCGGAGACGATATAACCACGAGCTGCATCAAAACTACTATAAAGTAGACTTGAGGACAAACATTAAGCTTGGTAGACTCCGATGGGTTGGACACCTAGCTCGTGTGAGCGAAGAGGAATCGAGCCAGAAAGTCAAATTGTGCGGCAGACTAAGTTTGCTCTGGAAGGATTGAATAGACCAGGGCACCCAAAGTTTTAGGGTTCGGCCTAGATGGCGTGCGTCGGCCAACGATCAGGACACATGAAGGAACTTGCTGAAGGAGGCCCTGACTGGATTCCAGTTGTGGCGCAGATGAAGGGAGAAACTTCATTGGCCATGACGACCGACGATGATGATGATGATAAATAACGAGCGAGACGAGGCCCTCGGGGTCATGTATAAATGTAAGAATCTGTACGGGGTCGGAACATCACGTCTAGTCCACACCACCGAATAACGAGAAAATATACTCAGGTCTTTTATTTTTTGCCCTTAGAACGGTTATAGCAATGTTTTTTTCACAACAAATGTCGACTTTAAATTGCGAGCGAGAAGAAGTTCAGCAGAGGGTCGGCTAGTTTTAAAAATATCTATAAATATTTGTTTCTTTTAAAAAAAAATTGCATTTATCTATACTAATATATAAAGTAAGACTTTTGTTTGTTTGTCGGTTGTATGTTTGTAGTCGATAAACCAACAAACAAACAAAAGTCATACCTTATAAATGTAATGGAATTTTTCTGCCATGCACTGAATGTGCAGTAGGATACCCTGAAAGAAAAAGAAATAATTATTAATAGGAAAAAACATTGATTTTAATCTACTTACTCGAAAATTTTGTTTGGATATTAAAAAAAAACTGACAGCCGACATCAATTTTTTGAAACGTCTTTCTATTTTCATTTCATTTCCAGTTCATTCTTCTAAATTATATTTAAGGCTGAACTCCTACTTAAGCGTTTGGACCACAACAATGTTTAAATGCGATCTCTTGGACACGACTTTCTGTACAAAAGAAAATTTTAACATGGATGTTCAAAAAAAGCATGGATTTTATTTTCCAATCTCTGTGCACGAAAAATTCGCATTATGAAAATTGGTTTTCAAAGGAAAACTGGAAAATTTCAAAATGGGTTTTTGAATGGAAAATAGAAAGTTCTTCATGAAAAACTCATATAACTCATTGGTTTTAAAAGGGAAAATTGCATGTAACTGTGGGTGCATTGGTTTTCAGATGGAAAATTGGAGAATTTCAAAATGGGTTTTCGAATGCAAAATAGAAAATTTTTTATTAAAAACTCGGAAAACTAATTGGTTTTAAAATGGAAAATTGCATGTAACTGTGGATGCATTGGTTTTCAAATGGAAAATTAGAAAATTTTAAAATGGGTTTTCGAATGCAAAATAGAAAATTTTTCATGAAAAACTCGGAAAACTAATTGGTTTTAAAAGGGAAAATTGCATGTAACTGTGGGTGCATTGGTTTTCAAATGGAAAATTGGTAAATTTTAAAATGGGTTTTCGAATTCAAAATAGAAAATTTTTCATGAAAAACTCGGAAAACTAATTGGTTTTAAAAAGGAAAATTGCATGTAACTGTGGGTGCATTGGTTTTCAAATGGAAAATTGGAAAATTTCAAAATGGTTTTTCGAATTCAAAATAGAAAATTTTTCATGAAAAACTCGGAAAACTAATTGGTTTTAAAAGGGAAAATTGCATGTAACTGTGGGTGCATTGGTTTTCAAATGGAAAATTGGAAAATTTCAAAATGGGTTTTCGAATGCAAAATAGAAATTTTTTCATGAAAACTCGGAAAACTAATTGGTTTTAAAAGGGAAAATTGCATGTAACTGTGGGTGCATTGGTTTTCAAATGGAAAATTGGAAAATTTCAAAATGGGTTTTCGAATGCAAAATAGAAATTTTTTCATGAAAAACTCGGAAAACTAATTGGTTTTAAAAGGGAAAATTGCATGTAACTGTGGGTGCATTGGTTTTCAAATGGAAAATTGGAAAATTTCAAAATGGGTTTTCGAATGCAAAATAGAAATTTTTTCATGGAAAACTCGGAAAACTAATTGGTTTTAAAAGGGAAAATTGCATGTAACTGTAGGTGCATTGGTTTTCAAACATAAAACTGAAAAATTTCAAAATGGGTTCAGGTCTCCATTGGAAAACCAAAGGAATGCACTACCACAAAATTGCTTTGTTTAAAAATGTTCATGACTTCATTCATAAAATGTTTTTCTATTTTTCATTCGAAAACACATTTGTAATTTTCCAGTTTTTTATTTGAAAACCAATGCACCTGCAATAACATGCAATTTTCCCTTTAAAAACCGATGAGATTTCCGAGATTTTCATGAAGAACTTTCTATTTTCACCATAACGCAATGCAATAAAAAATTGTTACGTATACGTCAAAGTGTCCACTGTTGACCCTATTATATGTATTTGCACTTTGGTCTGATGCATCCTTTACTGAATTTTTTTCCTGAGATTTCGGAGATAAAAATATTTTGGATTCAGTTCAATTCCATTTGTGAGGTCACCGTTACTATCTCACTGAGGATTCAGAATTATGTTCCACTAAATGATTTTGTCAAAGTCACATTGAAATCTTACTAAAATGTTGTTAGTTATAACTAAATTTGACCGAGACCGAAATTTACCCAATATTCATAAAGCGAAAATGTTTATGCACAGAAAATCGTGCACGTTCGGTGTAAACATTGTCTTGATCCAAAAGCTTAAGTAGGAGTTCAGCCTTAAATATAATTTAATAGAATGAACTGTAAATGAAATGAAATGAAATGAAAAATAGAGAGACATTTTAAAAAATTGATGTCGGCTGTCAGTTCCCTGAATTTAAAAACAAATTTGCGGGTGAGTAAATTAAAATCAACTTTTTTACTTGCGACATATAGAATACATATATGGCAAGTATGTATTGAATTCGTAAAAAAAAATTAGATGAGGATGAGATATGACATTACGATGGTAGAGAAGTCGAAAAAAGTGGGTCCGGCGATTCCGTCTGTCTGTCGGTCGGGAAGTTTACAGGCATCTACAGCCTTAACTACTGGTCTGATTGACTTCAAATTTAAAATTCGAGGTTTGAGCAAAAACTCATATCCCAGTTTTTTTTTTTATTTTTGTTTTAAGATCAAAATTTAGGGTAGCCACCATACGATTTTTTTGGCCAAAAACCAAAACTTTCAATTTCCTCAAAAACGGCTCCTACGATTTTTTTTAAACTTCCTCGAGTTTAATTTTTTTTAAACGTTCATGTATTTTATGTAAAAAAAAATTGTATTGCTCCAAAACGGTACCTACCATAGAACCGTTTTTTTGTTATTAGATTTTCTCGAAAAATGAAAGTTCGATCAGCGTAAGTTTTTTTTTTTTGAATGTACGTATATATTGTTCAAATAATATTTTGTATTCAAAAAAATTTTTTTTTTAATTCTGTATCTCAAAAACGGATCAATTTTAAAAATTAAAATTGAAGTGTAATATGTATATTTACATGGTCTTGAAACTGCATACCCAAGTTAAATTTTAGAAATTTTTGAAAAATTTTATATTAAAAAAATTAATTTAAGAAAAAAACGGCTCCGACGATTTTCAAAAAAAAAAATTCAGTAAATGAAGAATAAGGTTTGAATTTGTTTGGCATTTAAATTTTTGGAATGAAATGTTTTTACGAGGTACATTTTCAAATTTTAATTTTCTTAATGAATTCTAATTATTTTTTTTTTTTTTGTGAATTAAGTGTAAGCTGTAAGTAAGCGTGTTATCAAAATTGCTGAAAGTATATCTCTTATTTAAGCACTACTCTTTACAATTTTTGGATAGAAGTAATCATAAATATTTAGTTTATGCATGCAGGAGCAAATTCGTATGACCCAGTCGTGCACATTTTTACTATTAATAATCAATATATTACATCAAATAATGATGAATTATGAATTTTCTGGCGTTATTACCTATAGCTCTCTCGCAGAAATTCTCAAACCCGGCAACGCAGGGTATTTTCGGCTAGTTTCTCAATAAAACTGAATCAATCAAGAAGTACAATTCGATACACTTTCTATTTTGATTTTGATACAATGCTGAAAGACGATTTTTCATCCCTGGCATGTTATGTTAAAATCACCGGTTGCTACTTCGAGTTTTTAAATGTTATGGACATATTTTTCACCAACGAAAAACGGAATTGTCGTTTCAAGTCATATAATCATGTTAACATGATCGACTGGTGCCTGGCATTCATAGTCTTTATACTTGCCTGCTTACAATTAAGATCATATATTTTTTACGGAACAAATTAGGCATATATTGGCAACAGTCTGTCAAAACAAAACATAACTCTTTATTAATAAATCAAAAACAAATCACGTTGATTTCGAGGCATTTCATAAGAGATGTCAACTACCGAGGACATTTTGTAGTAAACGAATTATTATGACAACCAACTTTAAACTGCCATATTGAGAGTGTCGGTTGTGGCGCCATTCATGGACAGTTAAGAAATACCAAAACGCCAATTTTCCGGTTTCATGATAATGATAATCGACTGCAAATCGATGGTCATAAAAATGTGTTCGTGTTCTGCTAAAGTTATCGTAATTTGTGAATTTGTTATAGAGAGAGAGGGCGGTGGCTCGGCGGCGTTCAGAATAAAGAAACAAAAACAGACAAGTGTCATTGTTCTCTTAAAGTATCATAAGGAATTCATCTTTTAAGGAATTTTTCATTGGAAGGTGTTAAATGCTTTGCAAAAAATCAACAAGATGCATTTAAATGATGTAATGAAAATAAATCGTGCTAACAATCGAGACACACATCGCAGTCGTTTACTACCTGCCAAAGTACCAAAAATTTATTACACTTTCAACTGTCAAAGTGAAGAAGAATATAATATCGGGGAACGACTGAACTGCAATTTGGTCATAAATAATTCATTTTTATCCGCTTGGTGATTTCCTAGCATAAGCACACCTGTTACATAAAGTGCGCTCCAAAAGTGCTCCACTCGATTGCAATTGACATTTTGTCTTAAATTTTGTTAAGGTAGATCGTACCAATTGGAAGACTTCAGAGACCAAATTGATTAGTCATCAGTGTAGACTTGTAGATAGTACAAAAGTCTTCAGGCAGACGACAACAGAAGGCACTGGTTCGAAATATGGCTAAAATCGAAATGTATGCCCTTATCATACATACTATACTCATTCTTTCATATTTAGAAAAAAATGTATGCTTAACATGGTCTTTTTTCAAAAACGCTTTGTAACGAAGCGTTACATGCTCTCATGAAACAACACCGATTTTTCCCAACAAATACCAAGTACACGGTCAATTTTGGATTTTCGAATGCTTACAATTCACGCTCGCTTCAAATATTGCATAAATTGCATTTGGCCTGGAATTTATACCAAGAAATGCATAAACAAAGCTTCTCGTATGACTCGTTAACACATGGCGTTTTTACATTCATCTCGATACTATTCCTACAGCCAGTTACACCGATACACATGAAAGTTTAACTTTCATGTTCATACAATTCACACTAGGTTTTAGTAATAAAGTTCACATGAGGATGAATACTTTCGTACTAAAATCACCACTACCACTACTTTACGTCACTACCTTTAGTTGTCATTTCAACTTTTTAATTTCGAGTTGAGTGCTTTTGGTCATTCCCGCCACCGACCGCAATTTCGTTGTTAAAGTTTCCCTCCACCAGTGGTGAGGGGTTTTAATAGCGAAGGAAATTGTCTTCAATTCCGACCGTGCAGCAACCGCAATTTCAGTGTTTAAGCTTCCCCCCACCAGTGGTAAGGGGTTTAAAATACTGAAGGAGATTTGTCCTGCGTGCCACCAGGGGCCGTTCATGTACCTGCCGAACGACCAGAGCTATTGCCCGCCCCGCCAACGTGCCACCAGGGGCCGTATATAAACCTGCAGATCGACCAGAGCTATTGCCTGCCGTGCCAACGTGTCACCAGGGGCCGTAAATAAACCTGCCGATCCACCAGAGCTATTGCCTGCCGTACCAACGTGTCACCAGAGGCCGTAAATAAACCTGCCGATCCACCAGAGCTATTTCCTGCTATGCCACCAGAGCTTATTGCCTGCCGTGCCAACGTGCCACCAGGGGCCGTATAAAAATCTGCCGATCGACCAGAGCTAATGCCTGCCGTGCCAACGTGCCACCAGAGGCCGTAAATAAACCTGCCGATCCACCAGAGCTTATGCCTGCCGTGCCAACGTGCCACCAGGGGCCGTAAATAAACCTGCCGATCCACTAGAGCTATTGCTTGCCATGCCAACGTGCCACCAGAGGCCGTAAACGTACCTGCTGATCCCCCGGAAATAAACCGGTCGAGTAAAACAATTACCAAACTGACAAACGGAGACAGGAAATGAAAATCCAGTAGTGAAAGCCCCATCGCCAGTCGGGACCGGAACCGGACATCCATCAAGTAGAGGCTTTAACCCCGAACTACGCCGGAAACCCGCAACCGAATCCGATCGCTTACCGGTAGTAAGGCATTATATTTAAGAAGAACCAAGTCAAACCTATTGAAATTATTTTGATCTCAATAATTATAGTTATTAAGTGTTTTTAATAAAGAATTTGTCATTAGGTTCGAAAGACCTGTCATTGAAGTTTCGTGTTTTCTTCAATAGACCTTGGCACCGACTAGCGAAACCTCGGCTGGGAAACAAAAAGCACATCACAGCTTTCTTAAAGTACTTGTTTCAAAATATTATTTAATTGAACCATGTTTTCTTCTACTGTGCGCCTCAAAAATTCCTTTATTTAAAATATAGAAAGGTACATAATTGACTATTATGCATTTTGACAGAGACGATGAGATCGCCAATCCAAAATTCAACCCCAAAGTAATGGAAGTGAATGTAAACAAAAAACAATAACATCTCCTTTTATGGTCTTGAGGCTGGATACATTTTGTGCTTTGTGGGTGAGTGTGCTTGCAATTGGAAGACGATAATTATTTGAGACATACCATACATGCTTCCGCTGTATGTCGTCGCGTTGCTGTCACCCTCACCATCACCGAACTCAGTGTATTATTCTTTATTCCTCTTAAATTGAGTCACGATTTTCATTAACATAATTCTTTGTTTAAAATTTTTTGTTATTTTGATCACAAGCAGACATAGTTTTTGTGCTGTGCTGATTTGCTTCACGGCGGAGGTGAAGTGGTGGTGTTAGAAAAACGTGGCGCCAAATTATGCATTTTTAATTCCTCTCTCTTCAGTGTCCCGTGCGTCGTCCGCGATCCTAGCTCGTCATGTCGTTAAACTATTAACCCATTTTTTCACGTGGGGGAGCTATGGGTACAAAATTCACTGAATGCTCTATCAATCATTTTGTTTTGTTTTTATTTTAGCACGCAACGATGAATGAATAAGCTCGGTATTTTCACTTAGCGAATTTATTTTATTTTATTTTTATTTATTTAAGTCGTTAATAACTAACGTTTACAAACTTATGAACTACATATATCTATGTCTAAACAATAATTATAAAATACAAAATTATCATGAATTAAAATTAATTATTAAAAGCCTGCATTTATGATAAGGCATTATAAAATAAAGTTTTGAAAGATTCGCTTTTTAAATTATCGTTTATCGAAATTATAAGAAAATAATACTTATTAAAGATTAAGACCATTTGATTTATTGGATTATTGGCACCATAGTTTGATCTACTGAAAGGAAGTTTTAGAGGTTGTTGCAGCCTTATGCTTGTACGACTGAAACTGAAGTTAAATCTACTTAAAACTGATGGAGATAATATAGAGCCATTCATCACATTAGTAATAAAACAGAACTGAAGGTATTGTCTATGATGTGTGATAGAGGGAAGTTTAACCAAAGCAAGTCTATGACAGTAAGGAGGACGAATATTATTTGGAGACCAAGAAAAGAAACGTAGGCAGAAACGCATAAACCTTCTTTGAACTGCTTCAAGTCTATTTGTGTGAATTGAGTAATATGGTGACCATACTACACATCCGTATTCTAGTATTGGCCTTACGAACGATACAAACAAAAGTTTTAAAACATAAGGGTCCTGAAAGTCGCGGCTAAATCTCTTTATGAATCCTAGCATTCTATTGGCTTTTTTAGTTATATAGTCCAAGTGAAAGTTGAAAGTTAGTTTCGAGTCTAGGATTATACCAAGGTCAGAGAATACAGAGACATTGTTTAACGGTGACAGATCAAACATATAACTAAATACAAAGGGATTTTGTTTGCGTGTAAAAGTCATACTTTTACACTTGTCAACATTTAAGACAAGACGGTTTAGATTGCACCACTCCCGAAAAAGAACAAGGTCTTCCTGTAATAACAAGCAGTCAGATTGTGATTTAATACTTTTAAAAATTTTTACGTCATCTGCATATATTAATATTGAAGAGTTTTTAATGGTCAAAGCTAAGTCGTTAATAAATAATATAAATAAAATTGGTCCTAAGTGACTACCCTGAGGGACACCGGAGTTGACTACAAAATTAGTTGAAAGTTCATTTAAGAAGACTACATTGTAATGTCTGTTACTTAAATATGAGGATATCCATTTTAAAAACTTAGAGCTAAATCCAAGATTGTCCATTTTCTTGATTAGCGTTGTATGGCATAACTTGTCAAAGGCTTTGCTAAAGTCAGTAAACACACAATCTACTTGTCCATGGTCTTCAAATACATCTAAGCAGAACGAGGTAAAATTTAACAAGTTAGTAACAGTTGACTTCTTTTTCATAAAACCATGTTGACTTTCACAAACAATTGAACTACAATAAAAGGAAAGAGTGTTACATATAATGGACTCAAACAGTTTAGGTATTACGGATAACTTGGCAATAGGACGGTAGTTTTTAATTTCATTTTTTGGGCCTTTTTTATGAGTTGGCGTGATATAGGCACTTTTCCAGATAGAGGGAAAGATAGAGTTACAAATATATTCATTGAATAGAACACATAAAGGATAAGATAAATGGTCAACACAATTCTTTAAAATAGAAGAAGGTACTCCGTCAGGTCCTGGACTAAAACATTCGTCAAGTTTTAGAATATTAAGCTTTATAGTTTCCAAGTCAATACCAAAGTTTATAGAGTTTAGATGAGAGAAAGAAGTGGTAGAAGAAAAAGAATTACAAGAGGTGTCACCATAATCAGTTATCTCAAAAGCAGTTTTGAAATAGTTAGCAAACATGTTAGCAATTACTGAGGGATTAGTGCTAGTTGAAGAAGAGTCAGACATTGTATTAGGGTAGTTACTAGTTTTTTTCTTTTTATTCACGAAGTTCCAAAAACTATTTGGGTTCGACTTAAGATCATTTTCTAATTTAAGAATATAGCTATCGTATGCAATATTCGAGTATTCAGTAAAAAGTTGACTAATGATTAAAAAGGTTGTATAATCTCCATCAGTTCTTGTTTTCACATATTTTGTCCATGCTTTGTTTCTTTTGTTTTTTAAGAATTTAAGATGACTATCAAACCATGGTGGTGAACTAGAAATATCCCGAGGTTTTTTAAATGGTACAGTATCACAGAAGCAGTTGAACAGAGTTGTATAGAATATGTTACACATTTCGTTAATATTACAATTATAAAATAAAATATCCCAATCGATCATACTTAACATATTACACAATAAGACATAATTACATTTTGAATAGTTGAACTCAAGTTTGGTATTATATTGGTTGTTAAAAGAGCCCATGCTGAGGTTTAAGGCGATGTCCAAGGCAGGATGATGACGATCTTCAACAGTCAGAATATTTGTAGATCGAGTTACAGCAGCAGCAGTGTTTACATTGAGGGAGAAGAATATTAAATCCAAAGTCTTTCCGAGTCGTTGGTCACTCCATTTAGTTGTCGCAGGCAATAAGAGGACATATTATCAGTAAAAAATATCTCATTCACACTTGAAGCATTGTCGTTAGTGTAGTAGTCTTCGATGTCTTGTCTTATCCAGTTAAGATTTGGTAGGTTGAAGTCTCAAATAATCAAAATTTAGATGGGAATCTTATATTCATTAATAAGTAAGGCAGTTCGGTGCAATTAAGTTTTTGTTCTGTGATTTTAAAAACACGTTATTGTCAAACAGTATTTTTGACATGACATCATAATAATCAGGAAAATTGGTTCAGAAAGAAAAGAGACAACTGAGTGACACTTGAAAATTAGTTTCCTGTCTAAATTGGTTGAAAAAAAAAATGAAAACAAACGGCAAATAATATCAATGAATTATTGAATTCCAACCCTAAGAACTTCAGACAAAGTAAATATGTCTCTCCAGCTTTTTTTCAAAATAAAGTTATGATTATGACACAAATTCTCATTAATAACGGAAAAATATTGTATCGTATTTTAAGGAACTCGAAAAAATGCGTTGACAACTTCAACACACCTATTGTTATTCTGGTTCGGTTTTAAATTCTTAAGTGTGGACCAAATTCTTATTCTGGCGCCATTCGTCTGAAAAATACACCTTTGTGCTCAATCAATTAGAAAAATGCTGTCTTATTTTTGAAGCACAACCAAATAAATCCTTCCATTCCACTTAACAGCGTCAAACGGAATGTCACTTTTGATATGTCACTTTCTTTTTGTTGGTCTTTGAATTTCAAATGGCCTGAAAGAGAATGCAGTGGCTGATAGAGAAGTCCTAAAAATAGTTCCTTGGCTGGCAAAGAATTCTCTTCTTTTTGGTTTGTCTATTCTGAAAAGCAAGAAGGGCCAGGCCATTCATTTGCGACTTTGGTTTTATTTTTGAAATTTAAACTGTTTAAACTGATTTAAGGAAGACAAGAAAAAAAAACGTGTAAAAACGCCAGTTCAAAAACTTAGTTTTAAGCAATGGCGGATTAAACGTTGAGGGCGCCATAGGCAAGCATCGCATCGGCGCGGCGGCGCCCCTATATTAAAAATATCTAGTAGTATAGTTTGGCCGAAACCGCTGCACCGCGTTGAAATGGGGGCCAAGGAAAAAGAGTCTAAGTTTACGTGAGATCAATAAGTATTGTCCAAAAGATCTTACGGGTTTGGTTTGAAATATTTTAGTTAATGATGTGCCGACTGCCGAACCGTAATTTTGTTATCCAAGTTAACTCGAGTTGGTTGTTATGAAAACCGAGTTGCAACTCGGTTCGCAAATCAGATTGCCCCGAAAATCAATCTAAAAAATAAGTGAATAGCGGAGTTGGCAAATGAAATAGGTAAACCCAGTTGACTCTGGGTGGAATTGGAGTGGGCTATCTAGATGTTGTTGACTCACTTAGACCTCAAGGGTCCATTGTGATACCATAGGAGAGTAATGAACTTAAACAAACCATTTTGTACTATTAATGAAGTTAGAGAGACATCTTTTGTCGACCGTTGCCAGTTCACTGATATTATCGTAGAAAGGATTACCGAGATAGTTATTCCTTCTATTGAAGAGTGCCGGGCAAGTACATAAAGGTGTTGGACTGTTTTCTCTTCCTCCTCGTTCATGCAGCTTCTACAGAAGTCGTCTGCGTAGACCCCTAGCCTCAAAGCATGTCTACCTATAGGGCAGTATCCTGTTATGAATCCAACTGTGGAGCTTATACTTTGTCTGCTCAGGAAGATCAAACCTTTTGACCGTTTCAGGTCTTTGCTTGGCCATATTTGTTTGGTTGCTACCTGTGACCATCTAGCATGTGTTGATTCTAGAGCATATTGTTTGAGAAAATATTTGCCTGTAGAATGTAGTAAGTGGAATTGCTTAGGACCGATTTTTATTTTAACAAAAGTGGCCAGTGCGGCTCAAGTTCATGAGTTTGTTAGTTCAAATTTACTGCGCCCGTGCGCCCCTTTGTTCGCTCGCGCCTCTAGGCACGTGCCCAGTTTGCCAATGCCACTGGTTTTAAGCACTATTCACATGAGCACGAAAAACGAGCCAGGAATGAACGAAAATTCGTCGGTTTTGACATTCCTTTCACATGAGTTTTCAATTCGTCTCGAATGAACAACCAAAACACAAGGCAAGATTGATTTTTGTGGTTATACGCGCGAGAACATTTTGTTCGTTGGGAGTCGGGAGTGTGGATGATGTGGAACGCGAATAGAGTTTGGCAGTTCGTATCAACTTCAATTCTTTTCGTGACGAATAAATTTGTTTTCTCAAATTTATTAACATTTGTTATTAAAAATTTTATGTTTGCATCACAATTCAACCATAAACTCTACTTCTATCGTTTTGCTGAGAATTTGTAAGGAAAAACGGCTTCGAATGTATCTAAAATCACCTTTGTTTCATTTATTCGTCGTTCGTTAGTCGTGCTCATGTGAATAGTGCTTTAGTCACTTATTTAAGAGTTGAAAATCATTTTTAACAGTTTTTTGCTTTTAAAATTAAAACAAAAAAAATGCCTTTAATAATATTTCCCTTTATATTTCTTTTGTTTAGCACGCCAACAATGTCCGCCAAGCAGCCGAAGACTATTTGGCCCGTCGACAGGCCCGCAACAAGTCGATGACGCGCTCAATGACTTCCGGATCAGCTGGCCCGATTCTAGCTATGGGCAATGTACATTATCTACCAGCAGCAAAAAGTGGCACGTTCTTTTCACGGGATAATGTGTCCAATTTCATAACATGGTGCAGGTGAGTCAAATTAATATGAATTTTTGTTTGAAGTTGCAATTAATTTAATTTATTGTCGTCTGTCGGTTGGCCCCGGATAACCAACAGTAGGACCATGCAGAATTTGATTTGCTTGATTGGCCACAGTCACAGGTCAATTTCTTTGCCCCTCTGGTTCTTTTTCTGTTTATTGAAAGAATTTCAAATCGAGATCAGTTGGGATTGATGCATTCAATTAGTCTAAAAAATTTTTTGCTCTTTATTTATATTGTGGCAAAAGTCTTGGGCTAGTAGCTGCCGGTATGTAAATTTTGAACTGGTCTACGTTCCTTGAACAGCTATACATAAATGTGTTGCAAGTTAATTTGCATGCGCAATTAGTTTAGTAGGCTGTTGCAGTTGCTGCTTCGGTGGCAAATTGTCGCTGTTTGTTTTGAAGCAGTACGTCCGGAATGCATTTTTTCTGTTTGCCTCTTTTTAATTGTAAATGCGACGAATAAATTAGCTTAAGATGCGCCACTTGTATTTCAATTATCTATGAATTTATATGTACGGTTGACAATACTGCCTTCTTTACTTGCCCTGATGTTGGTTGCATTGCAATTCTGCTTGCAAAAATGAATGAGCGTCAGCGTATTTGAATATTCATTGGGGAAAATTTAAATTTATTCAGTTAAGTATTTTGAATATAGAGCGAATATAGGCGCACGCCAGCCCACAGAAGGCACACAAGAATTAAATGAAGAAACCACAACAAATGTTGGGATAATTTTCATACGTTTATAAGCTTACATGTCGATTATTTTTCAGTTGGATAATCACGATGCTTTTCCAAACGTGACTACAATACTTCGTATTCTAGCAGTTTAACCAGTCTCAACTGCGACGCCAGAACGTTCATTCTCTGCACTCAAAAGACTCAAAACATATTTGCAAAGTACAATTGGCTCAGAAATGTTAAATGGGCTTGCATCATTGAATATTCAGTACGATATTCCACTTGATACTTGATGAATTTTTCAAAAAACCTCGCAGATTGTAAAAGTCGGTGAGTTGATATTATAATATACTGAATTTCTTATACATGGGTATTGATTGCTTAGTGCCTTTATTGTTCCTCCCACCATGGTCTCGCCGTCTACATTAGAAATGATGATGCTTATCAATTCTTACCGCAGTATGAACGCTGCTCCAACCCTTTTTTCAATTTTATGTGGTTCAAGTTATCCGTAAATAAGCACATCATTCACTACTGTTTCCTTTATCGAAGGCCAAAATTGGACAGAGATTCAACTTCTCGCGAATTTGACGCTCTGTCTGATTCCATTCAGAGAATTGTATCCCTGTATCCTCACACTGAAATCGTTATTACGGGCGATTTCAATGCACACAATTCTTCGTGGCTTCTCCAAACAACACCCGAAGGAATGTGTGCTGAGATCTTTGCTGAGTTAAACCACCTAACTCAGCTTGTCACCGAGCCCACTCGAATATCGATCTTTAAGGCCAAGCGGAAAAACTCTTTACTTGTTCCTTACGTCTAACCCTGATAAATACACAGTTTATCAAAGCCTCTAAGCAGATCAGACCATAGTCTGCAAATTTCTCGTAACAAGCTCATCCAGTTAGAGAAAGAGCTCCGAAAAAACCGTGTGGCAATACGAAAAAGCCAACTGGGACGGTGTCAATAACTTCTTCCGGATCTTTAACTGGTCACTATGCTTCCTCGATAGTGACGTAGACTCCAGCGCAGATATGATTACTAAAACGATTATTTTGGGAATGAAAACGTTTATCCCGAATAGGGTTAAACGCATCAAATCCAAGGAAAAGTCATGGTTTGATTCAAGCTGTAAAGAGGTAACCAGGGAAAAAGAAGTAAAGTTCCGCAGCCTTATTTATAAACGAGTTTTAGAGGCAGAATAAAGATATTCTAACCTTATAACTCCTTTAATACTGAAAAGCTTATTTATAAAAAACTAAACTAGTTTTAGAAGCGGAATAAGCTAAAATTGGTTCAAGGGAGGTTTAAACCCGAAATAAATCGGTTTGAATATCTAAATGTCATTCTGACAAAGAGAAATTTTCATTTATACACTCCTTGCGTATAGCTGGATGTATAAATACCTTTCCAATTAGTTTTAAAGTATCAGACAAAATTCTGCATTCCAATAAGCGACACAAAAACAACAGCAACTGCACTTTAAATATACCGCCAATCCTTGTCATCATGAAATTCGAATCCCAAAACTCAAGAATTCTCAATTCAAATTCAAATTAAGAGTGATTGCGCTAGGTTTTTATATTTATTTGACAAATTTGCTTACGTTTCAATAAACAGAGTTTTAGATCGGTCAATTTTTCAATTCAAAATTTCACATTAGCAGAGCATAACTAAAACGCTAAAACGAGTAGGAAAATATTTTATAAATAAGGAATAGGAATAGGTTGATGTACGTGAAACTATTCCGGGTTTCAAACGAGTATTAGTGAAATGTAATAAATAAGGCTGCCGGTGTTTTAGAGCAAACCAAACTGAGAAAAACCGGAACAAGTTTAAACAAGCCAGGAAGGCCTGCAATGCCCATATTCGACGGACCAAATTTTTACATGACCAAAAATTAAGGCAAAAAATACTGCAATGTCCCAAAGGCAGTAAGAATTTTTGGTTATTTGTAAAAAATATGAAGAATTCTTCTTCTTCCTCGGTCCCTTCGCTCGTTGACAATGACACTCCCGTCGTTAGCTCGCTCGCGAAAGCTAACATATTTGCTAGGCAGTTCGCCGCCAACTCTTCACTGCTTGAGAGTGTCATGACTCCGCCTGTTCTTGAACGCGTTAATTATTCGATGGGACAAATCTTCTTCCGCACTCGTGCTTTGCCGGGTGTCCTAAAGGATCTCAATATACATAAATCCGCTGGTCCGGAAGAGGTGTTCTTCCATGCTGGCAAAACCCTTGCGTAAGCATTTTCATCTATCCTACTCTTCTGGGCTCGTTCCGAGCAGTTGGAAAACAGCATTTGTCCAGCCAATCCCAAAAAAAGGCGAATCGTCTTCTCCTTCCAATTATCGTCCGATTGCACTTACGTCCCTTCTTTCTAAGTTCATGGGAACGCTGATAAACTATCAGCTCAAGAAATATCTCGAAGACCGAAAGCTTCTTAATGACCGGCAGTACGGCAGTGGAAAAAATGTTGATATTTGAAAGGCATTTGATAAAGTCTGGCATCTTGCTCTTTTATCGAAAATGCGTGCCCTCGGTATCGATGAATCCCTTCTTCGTTGGATTAGAAATTTTCTTTCGAACCCTTCAATACAAGTTGTATTGGACGGGTTCAAGTCCGAAACCCACAATATGAATGCTCGTGTGCCCCAGGGCTCCGTTTTGTCTCCGACCCTCTTTCTCATATTTATTAATGATCTCTTGTCTGTTACTTTTAGTCCAATAAATTGTTTCGCTGACGAAAGTACCCTTAGCTTTTCATATTCGTTCCCAGATTCACATCCCTCCTCTTCAGGCGTGGAACTGCAACGGCAAAATATTATAAGCTCATTAAACTCTGACTTAAACAGCATTGAACAATGGGGAGTACAAATCGTGTAGAGTTTAATGCTTCAAAAACTCAATGCTGTCTTGTATCGATGAAGCGAGATATACCCCCTTTGCCACTGTCCATGAGTTGCACTTGCATCAATGAGACCGAACATCTCGAGATTCTCGGAATGTGCATCACTGACCACCTCTTGTGGACCGAGCACATACGCGATGTCGCCAAAAATGCCGCAAGATGTTTGGGTTTCTTAAGACGATACAGGAAATATTTCTCCCCGTCTGATCTGGCTATTATCTGTAAAACCTCTATCCGTCCAAAGCTTGAGTACAATTCCCACCTTTGGGCTGGTGCTCCAGCTACTTACTTAAGGCTCTTGGATGGAATGCAAAAAAGAGCTGTAAGAATGATTGGTAATAGAGAGATCACTGACGCATTCACTCCCTTAGATCACCGTCGTAACGTAGCGTGTCTCTCCTTGTTCTATCGCTACTTTAACGGTAATTGCTCTAGTGAAATACATAGTCAGTTGCATTGCTCCCCTCAAACAATTCGCCCGTAATACTGGCGCTTCTAGGAATGCCCATCAGTTTACCCTCGAGCCCAACTTCGGACATACTCTCAAGTATAGAGAATCATTTTTAGCCGTACTACGCGAATGTGGAACTCTCTTCCACGCTATGTCTTTCCCAGTCATTACAATGTTCAAGAATTTAAGACCAATGTACACCGACACCTCCTCTACAACCCCTTCTCTTCTTCCTAGTCAACTCATGGGTGCAAATGATATAAAAAAAAAAAAAAATAAAAAAGGATTCTTATTCGACATCGAGACTATTATATTGTATATGAAAAATTCAAACGGTAGTTATTAGAAGCAAATATGTGTTAATTTAAAATAAATATTTACAGCTAATATGTCTATAAAAACCTTTTGAAAACTTGAAAAGTATTAGGCCTGGCCTGGCCTTTTGTTTGCAACCCTCATATCATATCATGCGAATTATTTTCGAAAGAGAAAGTTGATCTGCTTGAGTTCAGTTTTGGGTTAAATTAACGGAATCAGGCTCAGTTTTTTGGGGGTGTTTTATTTGTACATAGGGGTCAGTGGCAGGAGGGTAAAAATTTAGGAGTAAATGTATTTTTAAATTCTACACCATAAAAAAATAATAAAAAATGTTTTCAATACTTGTTCTTTTTTTTTAATTAGTATTTTTGAGAAAGTAAATAAAAGAATTTAAGAAACAAAATGTAAAACAAAATTACATAATAAAATACAAGTGTTTTTAGAAAAGATCCTAGTGCTGTTGTTCAAAATTTTCCTGCAAACTGTTATCTTATGGTACAACAATTTAAACAAAGTTTAAAGATTGGCATAGCTGCATAACGATTGTGCGTGGATTATGACATATAACACACTAGCAGTTGCCCGCGACTTCGTCCGCCTCTACCTCATCCACCGGCCAGAGCTGCGTCTTCAACTTGTGCATCATGCCCGCATGGGAATTTTGTTGCAAAGTTATTTTAAAACAGTGGACTCTCTAAATCGAAATTGTTCTTAACTCGAAGCCTTCATATATGTATGATTTTCCCCATTTTAGCTTCACTTTTCTCTGATGCTTTGCTCTTATTAATGCGTAATGCTGTATAGCTTAAACCCTTCCTAGATAAATGGACTATTCAATACAAAAAGAAATGTTCAATTTTATTTAGTTGCTGGGATAAGCGCGTTCAAACAATCAGAAAAATGAATAATTTGTTGCCGTTATTTAAGCATTTTCTAAGTCCTTCCTTAATTAATGAACTATTCAACACAAAAAGAATTGTTCGATTTGATTTAGAAGTTCCTGACATCAGCACGTTCAAGGAGACAACAGAAGCCTTCAAAAATGATCATTTTTTACCATTTTTTCCACATTTTTCACTGACGCTTAGCTATTATTGGTCGCAGCGTAATATTATATAGCTTCAAGCCTTCTAAGATAAATAGACCATTCAACATTAAAAGAATTGTTCAATTTTATTAAGTAGTTCCTGAGATAAGCAGAAGAATTAACATTTATTGCAGTTTTTTCCACATTTTCCACTTATTCTTTGCTCCTATTGGTCACAGCTTAATGTTAAGTAGCCTAAAGCCTTCCTCTATTAATGGACTATCCAACACAAAAAGAATTATACCGAACCAGTAGTTCCAGAGATAACCGAGTTCAAACGAACAAACTCTTCAGCTTTATATATTAGCATAGATATAGAAGTATAGATAATATGCTTACACTGTGACTTAAATCGTTTTGATCTTTCTTCTATTCTCTCTTAAAATGACATTTCGTCAATAAATGTTTTATTTGTCTTTTAAGTCATCTGATTTAAGATTCAGATGGTAAAAATCTTTCCCCACATTCCGAAATTATGTTTGAAAAAAATAAAAAAAAAAGCCCTGAATAGATTTTTCTGTCGGAAAAAGATACTGAAAAGTTAAATATTTCGCGCGAAAAAAATTTAGCCGTAAGAATATTTATATAAGATTTAACATTAATTTTTTTAAGTATTTGATCAAATAAAAATGATTAAGGATTTGCATCTTGAAAAAAAAATTATAGAAGCATAATTGCGAGCGAGCGAAGCGAGCTGAACGAATTTTGCCCAAAAGAGTATCAATTTGTTTTGTGAAAATAAAAAAAAAAAATAAGTGAAATAAGACCGATTTGGTTTTAGTTCTCAACAAAAGTTGCCCTTATTTCACTTTCTCAAAGCGAAATAGGGCCAACTTTAAAAAGTCGGTCTTATTTCACTTTGAGAGCCTTATTTCGCTTGGCGTTATTACGCGTCGCCTATACTTCTAGGATTCTGATGAAAATATAAGATCAAAAATTAATGAAAAATTGTGGTCACAGTAGTAAAAATGTCAAAAGAGATTATATTTTTTAGAAAATTTACATTTTTTGTTGTAATTTGAAACAAAAAGGCGTTTTATTTTTTAATATTTTTTATTTCATGGTGTCATGAATAGGGCCACCACCTGGTTCCAGCTTATATACCCTGAATATATTCCTTTAATGACATTTGATTAAAAGCCTACATTTCGACCGTTTGCAAATCGACACTCGAGCTCGAACAGTGTATTCGTTGTGGGTGGTTTAAGACGTATGTTTTTTTGTGTTTTTTTTTTATTTTCAGAAAAAGCCTTAAGATAATCGAGTGCCTATTATTCGAAACCGACGACCTAATAATGAGAAAAAACGAAAAACATGTGATACTTTGCCTTTTGGAAGTTGCCCGACGTGGAGCAAAATTTGGTAGTGTATTTTGAAAATTTGTTTTTGAATTTGAAACTATGAGTGTATTTTTATCATTGAAAACAGGAATGCTCGCCCCAATGTTGGTTCAAATGGAACGACAAATTGATCGTGAGATTGCAGCTGATAACAAAGCGAATGGAATAGGTTGTGGAACACAAACAGACAGCACAGAATGTGATAAAAATAATATGGCAACAGAAACCGAGATGTTCGATTCGGATTCAGAGGAGGAGGATGATAATGATGAAGGGCCAACGCTTTTGTATGGTCCTCAACCTCAAATTATTACCAATGACTTGAAGAGTCTCGATGAAATGGTAAGTTTCTTATCAAGTTTCTTGACTATTCAAAACTATTATTTGAAGCAAAAACAAAGCATGAATTAACAGGTTTTCTTAGGTATATGATTTTCTTTGTATGCCTTGTTTAGTGCAGTCATAAAAATTAGCTGATTTTACGGTCGTTTGCTCGCCGTTTTAATGGCTCAGGCTATAAAAAACGTCGTCTGAGTACAAAGCTTATTGGTTCGTCATAGAATACCGTTAGATTAAACGAAAGTGGAGTCAAAATCAAATCTTAAGTACTATGTATTCATATGAGCACGATCAACGAACGACGAATTGATATAAAAAAGCGATTTTAGATACGTTTGATGCCGTATTTCCCTACAAATTCTCAACAAAACGATAGAAGTATAGGTTATGTTCGATTTATGATGCCAAAATTATGTTTTTCATCACAAACGTTAAAAAATGTGAGAAAACAAATTTATTCGTCGCTAAAAGAATTCTTGTCTATTAATTAATTTTATCGAACCCTTTACTCAAAAACATTTTAAGTCACATCGGGGTTCTAGATCTTGTAAGTTTTGTCTCGAAAGAGGAATCTTGTGATGTAAACAATTTGTTCATTTATCCGGGCAAAGTATCCCCATTGTAAATTAAATTCTTTTCTTCCATCGCCGCCTTTGAGATGTTGATATTTTTTGAAATTTCGTATTCACATTGCAGAAATCATGTCATCCGGAGTCAAAAGATCACAAATTATGACGGCACTTCCACCGAATAATCTCAAGAGTCATTCAGTAGCTGATGATCAACACTCGGCACTTCGCCAGCAACTTAGATTCTGTGCCACTAAAAAAAAGCTTCAAGTTACATAGTCTCCTCCAAAAGTCCATATAAAGTCTGTCTTCTTGCCTCCATTGTTGTCGGTGTTGTTCGTTGGGACTAGGCAAGCACATTGCACCCTGCAACAAAGTGTAAGACCAGACGATAATGTGACGGTAGCTCAAACGTCGTCGCCGTCTTTTTGGACAAATAATGGTCCATCATATAAACTTGAATAACATCTTATGTGCCTGCTAACTTCTTTGCCAGGAATTTTGTGAGGCTGTGAATATAATTACAATATTGCAAAATTGTTAGGTAATGTATATATCTGTAACTGTTTTCATCAAAGCGACGATGGATGGTGCAATTTTTGAATATGATCAAATGTTATATATTTTTATGTCTTCCAACTTTTTCGGGGGATGTTGAAATGTCAATTAAAATATTTCCTCTTTTAGTTTTCAAATTCAACACACGATTTTATCATTTTTATTGTGTCAAGCTAAAATGGTAGGTAGGTAGGTAGGTAGAAATGGCTGTCCCACTTCCGTGTAGGACACAATATTAGCGCTGAGTGCACCATTTTGATATCATACCTCATAAGATTCTAGAAAGATTTTCATGGGTTAGGAAGGATGTATATTTAGCACGTACAATCCTATACATACTGTAGTAATAATCTCCCTACAGTACGGCCTATTGTCCCGGACAATGGCAGAGAAAGTGTGGGGCCGTTTCCTTTTCATTCTGCTCCTCACAGTTACGGCAGAAGGATTTATGTGGTATACCCAATTTTGCCGCATGCGCAAATGCTCTGTGCAGGTATCAACAATCCTGGTATCCAGATTAGAGTGACGCTCAAATCGAGTTCCTTGAGGGCATCTTTGCATTGCTGGACCAGTTTAGAGGTTGATAAAGCTGAATCAATGGCTTTAATAGCTGCCTGACTGTCTGTTAGAATAGCTAATTTTTTTTTTTTAATTGCTAACAATTCTTCCTGAAGTACACTGGTAAAATCGGGAAGTCTATTGGATTTTTAAATCTTAAGAGATTCACAGAAGACACCTGCCCCTGCACCGCATTCCATCTTTGAATCATTCCGTAACATCGCCTTGCTTCCAGTCGATTCTTGACGGTAACAAGACTTAATTCCTCAACACCAAAGATTGCAAGTGATTTTGCGATGGATTCAGTTAGGACGTTATTGAAAGCTCCTTCCACGTTTAAGAAATGAAAGTAACAAGAGAGAGTTTACCGTGATTATTGACAAAAGTAACGTCTAAAACATCTTCCCACCCTTCTGTGTTATCCGTACTCGGAAAGACAAAAGAAGGCCGCCTGGGAGCTGCGATTTGACTTATACATATATAGAAGATATACATTTAGAAGAAGAAGAGGAAGAAGCACGGGTGCTGTTCTGGTGGATTTAGAGAAGGCCTTCGACACCGTATGGTTAGAAGGTTTGTACCTAAAACTCACCAGACTAGGCATCAGTAAACCATTGTTGTATATGCTTTATGATATGCTCAACGGTAGAAAGTTTGTTGTCAAAAGTGGCAATGTAACTTCTACCACCACCTTTGAAATTAAAAATGGTCTGCAACAGGGAGCGGTTAATTCGCCGATCCTGTTCAGCATTTACACCAGCGATCTGATAGGTAGCCTTATCCAGGCAATTGCGTATGCCGACGACCTGATTGCGTACAGAACTGCTCCAAAGGTCGAGGTCATTAGAACTCTCTTGCAACATGACTTCGAGCAGATTCAGCGATATTGCGATGACTGGAAACTGAAAATAAATGTCCAGAAATGTGAGACAATTCTGTTCCGGACTCCGTTGTCTAGGGCCTCGGGGGATACGCGCAAGAATTGGCGCAAGATGGTCATTGTTGGGCCTCACGGACAGGAATTGACGAACAACAATGAAGTGAAGTTCCTCGGTATCTGGCTGGATCAGTTCTTATATTTCGACAGACATATAAGTGCTGCTCTGACCAGGGCCAGAGGAGCTTTCGCTCTGACAAAACGGCTGTTTCACAGCAGTCGGCTTGACCCCAGAGTGAAGGTAATTTGCTACATGGCCCTCATACGGCCGATGATCGTTTATGGCTGTCCAGTGTGGTTCAACGTTGCACCATCTCAAATGGAGAGGATTCGGGTGTTCGAGAGGCAGTGTCTTCGGCGCTGTCTTGGTTTGTTTCGGACACCGGAATCTTCTTATGTACATTACTATTCTAACGAGGTTCTGTACAACGGGGCTCGGATCAACAGAATTGACAATTTCGTGATAAAACTTGTTCGGGGTCACATTGCGAGAGCTATGACTTCGACGAATAATTTGATCTTTGGGGCGTTCTATCCGAACGACGAATATTTTAATAGTGCACGCTTGAACGGCTTCATTCCACCAGAGGCATTCCTCTATTTAGATAGATGCGGTCTGATACAGGACAGAATGGCGGTGCCGCTAATCTACCACGTCAGGCGAAGAACCGTCGATCGGCGGCTCCTTTACAGTCGAGACGTCCTCGCACAAGACGGAGCAGAGCTCCTTAGGTTCAGTAGGGCTGTGTCCGAACGGGACCGAAACGATAGGGTGAAGCAGGAGAACCAGTTCTGGTGGCTTCAGTCAGCACTTGACAATGAGTAGTCGGTTCGGGATTTTGAGCCTTGGCCGGCTTACATACTTGTTTTAGTTTAAGGGTTTTGGGTTTAGGTTTAAGTAGAGTAGGCATGGTGGCACACACAATGACAAAGACAACAGACAACAAATGGTAAATACAAAACATAAAAAAAGAGAAAAAAAAAAAAAAAAAAAAAAAAAAAACAGAAGTATAAAGAAAACAACAAAATATGTACAAAAAATAAAAAATGAAATAAAAATGAAAGAGATTTGCTGCTGTGGTTGTTCTAGTTCGTTAGTAGTTGATAGGTAGAATAGGTAGTTTTAGTTAATTTTAAGTTTTATTTTTAAGGACTTAATTTTAAGTAGCATGTAAGAAACAATTAAAATGATAAAATGTTAGTTTTTTTTATTTTTTCTAACAAGAAGCAATAAACCAAATTTAAAAAAAAAGTTCATAGGCCGAAAGGCATTACTTTTAAGAAAATCATGAATTACTTAGAGCGCCCGGCTGGGGCCAGTAAGTTAAATATAAGATTTTATATAGTAAGCTAGTTTGAATTCTTTGTCTAGTGATAAGTAGTTTTAAGTTATAATGAATAAAAAATGAATTTTGAAAAAAAAAGAAGAGGAAGAAGCTAAATTAATACTGAACAAAATTTATTGAAACAATGTTTAGATATATTTTGTTGTCTGCTGGTTATCAGTGGACTATAGAAGTGGCAAATTGACAAATATGTTGTTAATAAATTTTATTTGCCACTTGCCACACGCCATTGATCTTAGTCAAGGTCTAAACTGGCTTTGAGGTCTTTTACTAAATGCATGCTAAACATAAATTGTAACTTAATAAGTTTCCAAGTGACTCGTACAATGCAGACCTTAACATTGAAATTTTTTTGTCGATTTAACTATCTATGTTGTTAGTTGGTGTTTAACATGGTTCACTACTTTTTGCGAGTTTGGGTTGTTGCCAATTTGTGAAAATGAAAATGTGAATTCATTGACTTCAAATGTCGAACTGAAACAATTTTCTTTCTAGATAGAAAATGCGATTTCAAAACATCTGAATCCTTGCCTCTAACCTAAAGCAGTTAAACTCTTTCAATTTGCCCCAAGAATAGCAATTTCAATTTCAATCAACAGTCATGATCTCCATCGCATCCCGCACGTCTTTTTTACCATTTTTCTCACCAAGAACTTTCTTTTGTTGTTCAATGAGTCAGCCAACTCTAATATGGATATTGCTTCGGAAAAACGTAAGCAGCCTAAGGCATACAACGACTCGTAACGCGCCACAATACTGTTAATGGCTGCAATCCATATTCAAAAGAGAACTGAATCGAAGCACCCTTAATTAATTCTCCCATGGGGCGAAGAAAAGTAGTGAAAATGTTCGCTATATCTCTTCTTTGCTTTCATTTTAAGTAAATTGTCATGGCGATATCGACACTAGAACACTGACGTTTGCACACAAATTTTCTGTTAGGTAACAAAAACGTGACTCTTGGTGCTTTATGCGATGAGTATTGTCGTTGTCGTTGTCGTCATCATTGATGTGGCGTGGTAAGTTAGTATTTTCGAGGTTTTAGACCCTTTAGGGTGGAATATGAAAACACAACAAAGTTTACTGTTTTGCTCAAACTCAAACCAAACCATCGTTGATCCATATTTTTAACATCATAACAATTTTAGTTCGGAAATAAACAAAAGAGTAAGGCAGTGCTGCGCTACCTGGTCTCTAATGTTTGAATATCCTCATTGCTCAGGCTTAATGCGCAGGCAGCTTATGGTTGGGAGTTTTTTTTTTTTTTTTCGAAAAAACACGATCGATAGTAGCACGATTGTGGTTTTTTTTTTTTTTTTTGTTCTTTTTAGACGAAGAAACATGAAAAAAGTGAGAAACAAAAATTAAATGGCAGTTTAAATGTTTCTGACTTAGGGGCAAAGTGAAGGATTGCGAAATATCCAAAGTGTCGTTAAAATAAGAATTTTATAGAAGAATTTTATGTCCGGATCTGGAGGACGATTTTGGTTGATCTACCTAGATCTACCCTGGATTTTGAGCGCCACCTTACATAAATAAGTCTCTAATTAAAAATGGCAAAACAGTTATAATTAACGCGCACTCAAGGGCTTTTTTCATTACCCTTTATATGCACAGTATTAGAGAGAGGAAAGAGGTTGTAAAAGGAGATGTCGGTGAACATTAGTTTGAGTTCCAAATTCGCGTAGTGCGGCTGAACAACGATTCTCTGTGCATGACAGTACGTCCGAAGTTGGGCTCACGGGTGAACTCATGGGCTTTCCGGGTGGCGCGGGTATTACGGTTGGATATCTTAAGGGGAGCAATGCAACTGGCTTTTGCACTAGAGCAAATACTGTTGAAGTATCGGTAAAATAGGGTGAGCTACGAGATATTGCGCAAATGTTCTAAAGATGTAAACGACAACGATGGTATTGTCACCAATCATTTGTAATGCTTTTTTTTTAATACTGTCCAGAAGACTTAAGTTGGAGTTAAGCTGGAGCAGTTGGAGTTAAGTTAAGTTGGAGTTAAGCTGGAGCATCAGCCTGAACGTGCGAGTTGTACTCAAGCTTAGGACGTATGTAAATTTTGTAGATGATAGCCAGATCAGAAGGGGAAAGAAATTTCTTGCATTGTCTTAAGAAACCCCGAGAATCTAGATATGTTCGGTCTCATTGATGCAAGTGCCACTCATGCACAGAAGCAGGGTTGCAGGGGGAGGGGGGGGGAGGGTATCTCGCTTCGACGATACAAGACAGCATTGGGTTTTCGAAGAATTAAGCTCTACGCGATTTTGTATTCCCCATTGTACAATGCTGTGTAAGTCAGAGTTTAATGAGCTTATCAAATTTTGCTGTTGCAGTTCCACATCCGAAAAGTAGGGATATAAGTCTGGAAACGAACATGAAAAGCTAAGGGTGGTATCGTCATCGAAACAATGGATTAGATTATACGTTACAGATACGATATTATTAGTGAAAATGAGAAAGAGGGTCGGAGACAAAACGGAGCCCTGGGACACACCAGCATTTATATAGTGGGTTTCAGACTTCAATCCGTCCAAAATAACTCGTATTGAACGGTGCGAAAGAAAGTTTCTAATCCGACGAAGAAGGAATTCATCTATACCGAAGACACGCATTTTCGATATAAGAGCAAAATGCCAAACTTTATCCAATGCCTTTGAAGTATCAAGTGCAACAATCTTGCTTTCTCCAAAACGATGTAAAGATTTGTTCCACTGTTCAGTGAGATAAACCATCGGATCACTAGTGGATCTGTTGCTGCGAAAGCCATACTGCCGGTCATTAAGAAGCTTTCGGTCTTCGAGATATTTCTTGAGCTGATAGTTTATCAGCGTTCCCATGACCTTAGAAAGAAGGGACGTAAGTGCAAGCGTTCGATAATTAGAGATAGAATTTTGGGATTGACTGGACGAATGCTGTTTTCCAACTGCTCGAATCGAGCCCAGAAGAATGGGATAGATGGAAAAGCTTACGGAAGTATTTTTGCCAGCGTGTAAGAACACCTCTTCAGAATAATAGCGGGGATACCATCCGGACCAGCGGATTTATGTGCATACCACAGCATGAGTGCGGAAGAAGATTTGTCCCATGGAATCATTGACGCGCTCAAGAACAGGCGGAGTCATAACACTCTCTGGTAGCGAGGAGTGGGCGGTGAACTGCCTTGAGAAGAGGAGTGTCATTGTCAACGAGTTTGTTCACCATTGTCCTTTGTAAGGAACGGAAACACAGTGGTATTTGTATTCCCATTGTCAGATCTAAGCTTTTACTTAAATATGATGTCTTATAGTTAAAGAAAAAAGAAACGCTTGAAATAGTCAGGTAGTGTGCCTTATAGAAAGGTCGATACTTCTAAAAGGGAAAAATATTCACGGGTCAAAACTGGATACTGTCCCATTAAATTCTAAATGCTCTCATCGTCTCCTTTTTATCCAACCAGAAAACCTGATTCAAAAAAAAAAAAACAACACACCTGACGCATGCCAAAACACCACTTGTTTGAACTCGTTTATACCTAAATCATTAGCCACATTAATCAGATCTGATCACTTGTAACATGAGATCAGTTGTTTTATTTTATGTTCACTTGCACTGCTGATGTTAACCATAGCTTAAGGTGTGTGTGAATCAAACAAAAATAAGTTAAAATATAATCAAGCTTCCTCTCCGTAGCCATAACCTTTGATAACAATGAAACATTTATTGCTGAAATTAAAGATATCCATGTTGTTTATATCGCATCCTCTAGATTCACCTTCTTTTGCTTTGGATCTTGCAGGCGGCAGCAGCCGCACCACTAAATGACAACGTTTACAAGGAAATAGCAAAATTAAGACATTTACACCGTAAGTGGGTGTTCATAAAAGAAAATCTAATTAAAGGATATAAACATCACGAACGATAATTGGCAGATTGTAAAATTTATTGTTCAAGATTATCTTCTTAATGTGACTCCTTGTCTCTAGCTGGTTTACAATTATTAACAACATGATCATTCACGGCGGCGTAACGCCATGATTGTGTGAATTCAATTCATGAGATCGTTTTCAAGATCTGTGATTATTTGTATTTGCATTACTATTACCGTTGGTAATTAAAGTGTCCATAGCTCGCTCCACTCTTGCAATTAATCAGTCGGAAATTGTCATTAATAAATCGCTCTAGTTGCGCTGTTACTTCTTTGCATAATTGAGCAAGATGTCTTGACAAATTCGTTCATAAGATAATGGCCATATTATTTATTATTGCTCAAGACGAGTTAATTTATTCAAACCAAAAACATAAGCAAGCAGATCTCCTTGAAATAAATTGACTTAGTAGAAGACTGTTCCTGTTACTTCTATAAATCTTTACGCAGACAAAATCGTCAATCTGGTCCCAACTTTGTAAACAAAGGAACCAAATCTCTCTTAATACTAGTAATTTCTATGTTAAACAAGCATTAACTTCCTTGGCAACTTAAGCTCCCTGATCGACAGCCGAAACTGCCACTTAACAATTTTGTATATTACTACGAATTCATGTCAAAGACACTACTTAAGCTTTCTCTACACCAAAGCTAGTGACTCCGACAATCTTATAGTGACATCTATTAGTGTAATTTTCAATCGTGACTTGCACTGTCGATTTATTTGCAAATGTTTGCCTCTAGCTTTGTGCTTATCAAAAAGACTGAGATTTTAAAGGCATCACACACTATCACAGCGACAGTACTATTTCCCAATTTTTGGAGATCTGACCGACCTATAAACGTATGACACGTTCTGTCTACTAGCATACATGTATGAGTCCTCAAAATAGCAACACCTTACTTCTCAAGCTGCTGCTTCGGGTGCATGCATACTCCATGGTGTCTGACAATGTACATAAGTGTGCAACCTAGTCTCGATGGTAGTGATGATGCTTCCAGGCTCACAGAAATCGTGACTTCGGAACTTCGAATGAAGTTGCGTAATATTATATTTGTGTTGATTGGCATCGAGGGGACTTGCAAGATGCAAGTTGTACGAATACCCAGTCTACAAGAAAAATGATATATGATCTGGCACAAATTTTTAATCATAAACAATATCGCAGCGATATACTACCGGGATAGGAAAATGCTCTCAATTGGGAGTTACCAATTGACCTGATGCGATATGATATAATGTTCTTTAGGCAAAACGGCTTACGGGGTGCGACGATGTTTAGAACGCGATTGATTTGTTGACATAAATAAATACAAACTGAAGGAATTGTTGCAGGAATGATTACAATATTTTTTTCGTTCAGTTTCAAATGGTATCAAATGGTTATATCGAAGCATTTGATGATAATTATCTGGTATCAAACTGTCTGCTTTTCCTAACTTCTGAGATTTCCATTCAATTTCAAATTGTTACAACTCTGCATGTCAATAAAAGTCTTCTGTCTGCCTATTTAAACCGAAGACTTCTGGAAACTTTTGTCGAAACTGAAACATTTTTCGTAAAAAAAAGAAGCCTTGTTTCTTTGTGGCGTTGTGGGATAAATTTTTGGCAGATCAGTAAAACGATGGCTGGTTGTTGTGGAATGGCATTTTAGCTCAATTTCATATTCAATTTAGATTTATTCTTGAATCGCATGATACATCGAAATATAGATCTGAAAGCCGTCTATCATCTACAAATTTGTGTTGCTGAGCCTGTATTATTTTCGCTCAGATTCATTATGTTGCAAAATTTTATGTCAGAATAATTAACATGGCTGTTTTTGGCAAAAGTCCATGACCCCCGTTTCCATTTTATGCGGTCTTAGAAAAACACCTTTATCAAGCGATTCCCAACAATCTAATAAGTTATAAGTTATCTGGCTGAACCATTTTCAGCATTTGCCTCATATATTTTCGCAAAAAGTAAACAAAAACAAAACGAAACGGTCACGTTTTCATCAACGTCATCCCTAGGGGCTTCTTTCCTTAATAGGCGTATTCATATCGTGCAATATCTGTATAAAAAATATGAATCCACAAGACTAACTTCCCAGAGTAGAACAATTCGTAAAAACATTAGTTGTTTTGTAAAATATTTAGCCAATGCATGCCGTTGTAGTTGTACAGGTACACGCACGTTGGTTCAAAGTCAAATTCCATAAAACTGATGATTTTTTTGAAAAACATTAAGTTTATTGAATAACAGTAGCGCCATCTGCCAAAAGTTGATCTTACCATTTCGTGGACTCATTAACAACTACTTTGCACAGTTAAATACAGCCTATATTGCTCCTGAATATTGTAGTTTTCTATTATTGAAGCAATTTTTTCTAATCGGATTAGTATTTCCGAAAATTAATATTTATACGGCAAAGCAGCGTTTGATGGGTCAGCTAGTAATCAAATATAGTCTATGATGCTCCTGAACATTGTATTTTTTCCACTAACTATAAGATTTTTGCACTATTATTAAAATTATTGCAGAAAATATCATAATTTTTATTATATTAGGGTTGTCTTAGATTTTTGATTGCCATTAAAAAACCGCTAAGCCGATTTCGCTCAAAACCTAATCAGCTCAAAAAACCTAATCAGCTCAAAAAACCTAATCAGACCAAATTTATGACAATACGATGAGTGGTTCGCGAGATAATTGAGCTGAAAAAAACTTAACGCACATACGAACACACATACACACACACACAGAGTCACAGACATCATCATAAAAACGCTTGATTCGGATTCTAGTGACCTGGAAACATGGAGATATGCAAAAATCGGAGATTCACAAAGCGGACCCATCACAATAACTTCCTCTGGGAAGTTAATAAATAAATATTTGCTGTTTGTCTGGTTTGTTTTTTTTTTTTTTATGACAGTTCGCAGCTCTCTGTGACGACTCATATGAATGAAGTTAATACGCAGACGCAGGTCGAATCTCTTATGAATGGACCTTAATTCCGCGGCCTTTGTGGGCCGAAGCCCTGCCAAGCGGGCTAGTAATACATAATTACAAACCCTCCTCTCATCATCCGATTAACCTTCACACAACAACGTCCATTTTTTCAAAAATTCCGAATTAAGTCATTGGATTTCGGAATATTTATTGATATTAGATTTTGAACTCTGCATGACTTTGCGAGTGCATATTTTAAATTGAATACGGTTAAAAATCAAGCATGCGCATCGATTTAATGGTCGAAGGAGTCTACTTTTGCAAACTCACCAGGTGGGATTAGCATAATCATGAGACATGGGAAACAACTGCCATTCATCTACCGCCCGCCCGCCATCGCATCATCCATCGGCGCAATAACAAATCGTGAGACACCCGTCACAAAATGTGTTTTGCCAATTTTGGGCAAGAAATCATCAACAACAGTATTTGCAACAACGGCAACAACAGGAGCAGCAGCAGCAGCAAGAGCAGTGCAGTCAAATGCAGATGCAATGTCCAAAAACGGAAACTCGTGCACAGATTTGCTTAGACAACATATCATCTGGCATGTATGCTGATACGTCTCATGCCTGATGTTCGTTCAGTAGCTGTTTTATGCTGTTGCTTTGGAATTAATTCTCTCTGGTCAACAGCAGACCGGAAAATGGAAAATCTTTAACATGAAAATAACCATAAATATTGCTGAATAATTGTAGCAGAGTATATCTACAACGAGTAGGGAGTTAGGGACAGAAAGTGGTCTTATGAAAAAGATGTGAAGCGATTTTCAAAGTAGTGTGAGATTTGAGATTCACAAACACAAATGCATTACAACAGGACTGTTCAGCAATTTCCAATTCTCTGATTTCTCTAATAAATAGTTGGTTCTCCATGTCTGATCTGCAGAACTGGAATGTCATTGGCGTCCGCCTGTTTTTCCAATGCTTGATACTTGGCTGCTATACTCCAATTTTCTTCTTGATATTGCTCCAGAATGTTTTTGAGATTGCTGCTTTGATGTCACTCTCGGTCATTACATAAGGTGCATCGCAATGTGTGGCGACTTACACTTTCTTATCACGCAAACAGTAGTCGGTACAATATTGACTGATATCTGGCTCCCTACATTTATTTGGGTTGGAATTATATCAAAGATGCGTTTTATCGCCATATATTGAGCAGGTATTGAGGGTCGTTCTTCGCACTAGTTAATGGGTCCGAGAATATTTAGATATGTGGCTTAAATTATTTTCCTTGCACATGACCAGATTCGGTCTTCCTGATTGGCTGGAACGCTATTTTCCATCCGTTTGAACTGGCCGGGAAAATAGACCTGTCACGGTTTTGCTGTATCCATATCAAGCTTTGCAGCATTCCGATATTTCCCTGTCGGAAAGTGCTTAAGTCTAGAATATCACACGTTCCTAGCTTCAGTCAGAGTGCTCGTCGCCTTGGCTATTGGTTCAACCACCTGGAGATCGGCAGGTATTCTGAAACTAGTGCTCTACATTGCAATATTAAACTTGCTTTTAAGCATAATAATTCAGCAGGTTGCTAAACTTCTCCATGTTAGACTCCTCATTATTATTGGTAAAAGCGTGTTCACCTTCTAAACTGACGTATTTCTTGTTGTGTTATTATTATCGCTTAAAAAGTTTTATGACATGACGAGTAATCTATTGATTACTGTTGCACTTGATGAACGATTCGCATCCAGGTCAATACATTTCTTGGTTAGCTAGAAACCTTCTGAGTGCACACAATGTTTAGGAGAACCGCTTCAATAAACGTCATAACCTGCACATTATAAGACATCATCCTAAGTCTACTTGAGGTCTTGCGATTCTAATATACCAGCTTTATATGTTGGATAGACATCGGCTAGCTGCTGCATAACTCTGGCTCTACAGAACTTAAATTACGATTATTTTGCTGTGTGTAGTTTGGTGATATCCGAGGCTTGTTGGGTCTGTAGTGATAAGTTTTTGTTTATTCCTGGAAGCTTCAGGGCCCTCATCACGTAATTTTACTGTCGACTGTCGCCGGAGCGATTATATCGAGCGATGTCGAAAAAAAATTGCTTCATGGAAAACACCCACTCTCGTATCGTGTATCACTATCGCAACCTCAAGTTTGAAAAGCACTGAAGAAAACATCAAAATATGAAGTGTCAATTTTTTTGTTTTTGAAAATCCATCTTTATAAGTTTTGCGAACTTGAAATGTGTTTTTTTTTTTTTTCGTTTCTTTTAGATAAATGCTTATTGAAGTTTGTTTGTATAGATTTTGTTCCTTGTTTCTTTTGTTTCTTAATAGTTTTTAGAAATAATAAACTAGTTTTCGTTTTATATATATGTATTTATTTCATTTTGTAGTGTCCGTAGCTTAGTGGTTAGGCGCGTTGGCTGCTAAGCAGAACGTCATGGGTTCGAATCCTACTCAGGCCCAAAGTTTTTATTTCATCTTTCACGGAAACTGCCTCTTGCGAAGAGCTGACAAAACTTCCAAGAGTATCATCTGTCATGAAAAAGTGCTTCTCAACTTTGCCGTTCGGAATCGGCGTAAAATTGTAGGTCCCCTCAATTCTTCCCACGCACCTAGAGAATTGTTGAATGAGAGTAAGCCACTTAGGCCTTGGCTCTTCAAGAGCTGTCGCGCCACTCTATTTTATTTTTTTATTTATTTCATTTGAATAAATAACTAACCAAATATTGCATCTCTAATTTTATCACGCTTTCTTTGAGCAAGTTGTTTAAGTCTGCTGATGGCTATGGAAACTTCAGAAGTTTGCACGTCTTCGTTGTCAATGGAATTATGAAGGGTAGTGAACTCATTTTCCGTAAATTCTTCTTCGTCGCAATGGATGCAAATGTTGTGCAAAGCAGCACAAACATTTGCAAAACGAGCGAGTTTGCCTGGATCATATCGAGTTTTCCTCTCCTCCAGCAATACTCTCCATCGACCTAAGAATTAGTATTAGTTTTATTTTTATTTCAGAGTTTAGAGTTTATTGCCTTTGTAGACACCAATACACCTTTCTACCACATTTCTAGCCTTAGCGTGGACTTCATTGAAATGTGTCTTGCTTGCATCAGTGGAAGACCTATAAGGGGTCAATATAGCCATGGCTCGAGGGGATATCCACTATCACCTAAAATTAAAAACATAATGATTAGATAGCGTAAAAGTTTGAATGCTTTTAAGATGTGAAGTTCACGATTTATATGTATACATAATAGATATTTCGTATATTACTACGGATCCAAATATACACTCGGGCGTATACGTGTTTTTGTATGTATTTTTTTTTAATTTTTAACGGTTGTTTTTTTTATATTTATAAATATGAATTAACAAGAAGCCAATAGTTTTGCTCTTGTTCGTTAAACCTTCTCTCAAAATAAGCCCTTTCGTTGGGCGGAACCAGCGTATTTGGGATTAATACTCATTATCTTCATCTTATGATCACAAATCTAGAAATTTAATTATTAAGAATTATTAAGGTTGTACTTTGTTTGATTCATCTTTCTACATTCAATCATTGCATTTAAACTGTGCCTTCCTTTCCGGTTGCAATAGGTTTCTTCATTTTCTCGTGGTCTCTGCAAAAATAAATGCGTACCATCGGCACATCCTACAACTATGAAAAGAATAGAATGTGATCGAATCTAATGAATCTTAGACTTACCTCCTGGTATTGAAAACTTTTGGTGGAACCATTGTTTATTGCGGCTTTTTTGTTATTATCGTTAATTTCCCATTTCATCCGTAATGGACATAATTTGGCTTCCAACTCTTTCGTTACTTCCTGAATGATGGTTGATAGCGTGCTTTGAGCAACAGTGACACCATTGTTACCCACCCGGTTACCCATTGGTACCCACCGCTACCCAAAATCTCTAAGGTGACTGCCAATCTCAGTATGGAAGGAATGTACGTTATTCGATAACCAACCGGCAGATTTATTGTCTACAAAATTAACAGAAATGCATGTTTCGACAAACGAAAGCGTTGATATCTATATTTATACAATTTTTGTAAAATTTTATATAAATTATGTTTACCCACATTCTTTCGGGAAGAGAAAGAGGATCTGATGCATCCCTAAGCTCTCTTCTTCTTGCAATTGTTTTCCTTTTTTTTTATATCTTCTGTATCCGCTACAGCTATTAAAAAATTGCGGCGAAACATTTTTCTTCCAAGAAAAGAATATATTTTTCTAGCAAATTGATTTTTTATATGAGCAGCGATAGACAAATAGCTCTCGTGCTATCGATATCGATGGAACGATATCGCTTGACGTTACGTGAAACAAAAAAATCAAACTGTGAAGTCGATATCGTTTGATCGATAGACATTTTTTGCTAATGTGAAGCACAGCTATCGAAGGCGATATCGAAAACGATATCGTCTAGCTTACGTGATGAGAGCCCAGGTAAAATCGAACTTGAAAAAGGATAGGCCTTATCATATAAGAGGGGTCATATTAGGATGCCTCCACGAGATTGTTGTGAGTGATAATTTTGATACTTCAACCAGTAAAATGTCGAGACGGAGTTCCAAACTAATGTGTAAGCCTGGTACTTGAAGTCCAACTGTTATGTTATGAAATAAATGTTAAGGAAATAGTTGAAAGCATATCTAGTTTACTAAAATTTTTAAATCCTGTTTATGCTAAAATTTGGTCGTCCCAAAAAAATTCAACATCCCTATGTGAAAATTGTATCAACTTGACTTCTGCATTGAATTCAATTGTCAAAGACTGAAGCTTTTGTAGTTTTCATTTAATTAGTTCCTCCTTCTTATTAGTGATTGATTTCAACCACGCGAATGCTTCTCACCATATTGAAGAAAAAATAGAAACAATAACCAAAACAATATCATCGACTTTAACTGCGGTCCACAGTTCATCCGCAGTCCAGAAGGAAAATTGGCGAATAAAAATAAACTACGAATTGAATGCATTACAGTGCAGCTGAAGTGCTGTTAAAGTGAGGGTGGCGGGCATGTTTTGGTTATAAATGGATATTTATTGTTGACGGCGGCGTGTAATATCTACTTTCGGCGTGAGATAGATATTTTCTTCTCTGCTCGCTTAAAAATATGGGAAAAGGATAAACCAAGTGGATTTTGATTACCAAACCATCAGTAAGATTATTGCTTCTAGGCAGCCATTTAACAATGATAGTCTTTCTTATAGTGCCATAGCTCGTCTGAGATCGTCTGGTGATGATTATTATTATTAACGTTATTATCAAATTTTCACTTTTGTTTCTGAATAGCTTAAAGGTGTTTTTCTTTTTCGGATTGGTTTGATGGTGAAGATGGAATTATTTGGAAAAAAGTACTTTTTAACGGTCCTATAAAGTTAACAAGAAAGCAAGTGAAAGAAATTTCGGGAATTTGGCACTAAGGGGGAAGTTTTTGCACAGTCCTAGTACTCCACAGAGACGGGCTCTTCAACAGTCAATATATTTGAAACTGCCTCATAAATACGTATACTATATATACCTCTCGTTCTGGCGTTTTCTTTGCTATCGTGCTGCAAATTCGTCTTCCAAAGCACTAAGCTCCTGCAAATTTTCGTTGATTTAGAAATATTCTCACGCTTAATCTTTTCGATAGTAGTGTCCGTGGCTTAGTGGCTAGGTGCGTTGGCTGCTTAGCAAAAAGTCGTGAGTTCCAATCCTACTCGTGCCCATAAAGTTTTAATTTCATCTTTCACGGGCACTGCCTCTTGCGAAGAACTGACAAAACTTCCAATCAATCTGTCATGAAAAAAGTGCTTCTCAGCTTTGACATTAAATTGTAGGTCTCCTCAATTCTTGATTGTTGATGAGAGTAAGCTGCTTAGGCCTTGGCTCTTCAAGAGCTGTCGCGCCACTCTATTTATTTATTTTTATTTAAATCTTTTCGATCTTCTCTCATTTAAATCTGTTGAGTTGTTAAAACATGTTAAAGTTCCAC
Organism: Sphaerophoria rueppellii; assembly: GCA_920937365.1. Taxonomy (NCBI): domain Eukaryota; kingdom Metazoa; phylum Arthropoda; class Insecta; order Diptera; family Syrphidae; genus Sphaerophoria; species Sphaerophoria rueppellii. The sequence continues at coordinate 62,907,539 of CAKKXW010000004.1, read as the reverse complement.
AACGTAATTCGATTGGGCGAGCAACAATAACGACGACCGCGACGCGACGATCACTAAACAGACATTCTTTTCATTGTTCATTGATTGAATGGCTTCAACAAACCATGTAATAGCCTATCATCGTTTCGGATTTGGCTTTTGGTTTCGCTACTAGCTCTCACTATCGATGTGCACAATCCAAACCGTTGATCGAGCTGGATGTTGAATCGGATCGTGGGGCCAGTGCCAGTGCGACAAGATTGCTATCGAATTTTTTCTTCTTCTCTTGGTTTTTTCTTCTTTTGATTAATGACACACCAATCGACATGCATGAGTGTCTCCCTACCGTGTCGTCTCTCGCGGGTTCTGATTGCTGATCATATAGATGGAATTGGCTGTGCTGAAGGTAATGGCGAGGGTAATTGCTCGTGCGCGATCATAGGATAATTTGTTAAATGCAAACAATGGGCAAAAAGTCACACTTGCATGCTCCATACATGTCGTCTTGAGAGTGAGAGAGGGAGATTGTTGTTGATTAATGTCCTTCAGAGTCGTTGATAAGAAGAGAGGTCGAAAGTTGCGACCACGTTTGGCGCAGTGAAGTGAAGGGGAGAGATCCTATGAGACCCTGTCATAGCTCGAAGATCGCTGCATTTGGTGTTGGCGGTTCAACACCGCACGGTGTGCATTGAATTGATGATAGATCAGCAAATAATTGATGCTGTTTACTTTTGTTTGCTGCTGTAAATGTTGCTTTGGCTGCTGTTTGGTCAGATGTTCGATATTCGGTGGGGATGGCGGTGGCAGCAGTGTCAGTGTCGGTTGTTGTCGAAATCAGGAAGTGCAATTTGTTGAAGAGATTTGTTAGGTCAAAATGTGAGGTTTTGTACGCGAGCCGTGAGCCGATGTGAAGCTTACATTTTTTTTTGTTGATGTGATGTTTGGTAGGGGGAGTTTGGAGTTTTGAGATGGCGGTCTTTTCGTGTGCAGCAGCAGGTAAACATCGCCGCACAATATCGTGTGTGGTATTTAATTGAATAGATTGCCATGGAGTTTTTATTTTATGTTCGATTACTTTGATCGATGTTTTCAGAAATTGAAAGAGTAGACTTTAGTGCAGGTAAGCTACATGTAAAATCAATTAGATATTAATTTGTTGGCTTCCATAGATATAGTGATGGTAGATATCACAATTTGAGGTCTTTTGCATTTTTAATAGCATAAGTGGTGAATGCATATTAAGTTATACTTTTGAACTTTGCGATGATGTAAATGTTGTGTGTCTGATGGTTTTCGAATCGAAAGAGTTTTTGAGATATAATCTTTGTAGGAAATGAATGTAAGGCGGGTCTTAAAAATTGGAAAACTTGTTCAAAATACCTCCTAACTTTGCGCGGCGTGTCATTGACAACACTCTTTTTTCTCTCTTCTGGGAGCAAGCCTCAAGAGCGGATCACCTCCACTCTTTGATGACTGGCCAAACGCAACGTCATGGTTAAGGGTGCGCAGCCGGATTAGGATGGAACGCCGAGCTAATTTGTTCCAGTTGTTGAAAGACCACAGTCCCGATGTGTTCATGGCTAGCGAAACCAAGCTAAACCAGAAACAAACTGACTAAAAGCAATTACAATATCGTAAGAAGAGATCGACCCGGCTCTACTCAAGGAGGCGGTGTTGCAATCTTCATACGTAAGGGCATTAATTGTAAAGTCATATACAATAATGATTTGCGAACGCTCATATCATGTATATGATTGCGGCTTATGCTCGAGATTCTTTTCAGAGTACTTCAACTGTGCTTGGAAGAAAACAACTTCGTTATGGCTAGAGATTTGAACGCAAAACATGCAGATTGGGGAAATCAAACTAATAATCCAAGAGGTAATCATCTTTTTAATTGGATAAATCTTTGCAGTGTTGAATATGGTATCGACCTGCTGGCTACATAAAGGCCATCGTTCCCAAGGAGCGGTTCCTTCCTCGATCTTTTGCTGTACGATACCAGACTGACAATAACGGACAAGTGGGTAATCACCCTCGAAACTGCTTACAGACAGTCGAGTACGACAGTGACCACTGTGGCTTGGCTGCTGTAATCCAGATTCCGAACGAGCTTGTGGAATTGGATGAATTCGTCCCAACGCATTCTTACAATTAAGTAAGATGCGCTGGCCGCGTTTCACCCAAGTCCTAGCAAGAGAACTTCGTTCGAGTGACATAGCCCACCAAACAACAGAAACTTGACAAACACAAAAATCGACAAACACCTTGAACAGATGGACAACATAATAAAACAGACAATGGAACAGACAATACCAAGTACAAGGAACGCGACCAAATCAACGTCTATAGTAAAGCGACTATAGACGCACTGCACGCAAGGACTTAAAAACTTATACAGACGATTCACAGACCCGAACGACCAAGAGATTAGGAAACTGAAGTCGTCGATTAAGAACGTCAAAGCCCTGATCAAGGAAAACTACAGGTTATCTATTAATTTGTACTGGGACAAGAAAATTCGGGCAGTTAATTCCAGCGACCCGAGTATGCCAAGAATCAGAACGTATCTTAAGCTCCGGAGGACAGTAGAGAACAAAGACGTACTTCTAACAGCGCAAATTGATCCTGAGGAAGCCGTCTTGGGCGATGACTTCCTTATTTAAGACCCGCAGGAGAAAGTGGAGATAGTGGAAGCTGGTTTTCAGCAAGTGTATAAGGTGAATGCTAGCCTTCACCCGAAGCACGACCTGGAAAACAGAGCCTTACTTCATCACTTCTACCTTCGGAACGATATTGTGCAGTGGCGATCTGAGAACCGCGGTTTCATGCGGTTCAATGACGACTTTTTGGGCAAACGCCATAATCGCCGAGCAAACGGAAACATGTATTCTGTAGAAAGGAAGGTAGAGCTCCAGCTCATCTTCAATTCAATAAAGAATAAGAAGTCAGCATATAGACATCTACACCACTCTATTCAACAACGCGCTGAATAACGTTGGAAGATAGCTGTGGTTCATCCTCTCCCGAAAAAGGGAAAGGAAAACTCCAATCCGTCAAATCTTCGGTTGATAAGTCTTCTACCAAGCATCAGCAAGGTATTCGAAAAGGTAATCAATAGGGCTCTGAATGATTGGGCTGCGAACAACAAAAAACCAAAAAACCAAACTGGATAACCAGTTCGGGTTCAAGGCGGGACATGGAACCATTCATGCCGCGTCTAACCTCTTTTCTGATATTAAATGGAACTAGTCCAAGAAACAACGGACGGGTGCTGTTCTGGTTGATTTAGAGAAGGCCTTCGACACCTTTTGATGATTAGAAGGCTTGTACCTAAAACTCACCAGACTAAGCATCAGTAAACCATTATTGTATTATGCTTTATGATATGCTCAACGGTAAAAAGTTTGTTGTCAAAAGTGGCAATCTAACTTCTACCACCACCTTTGAAATCAAAAACGGTCTTCAATAGGGAGTGGTTAATTCGCCGAATCTCTTCAGCATTTACAGCAGAATCTGATAGGTAACCATATCCAGACAATTGCGTATGCCGACGACCTGATTGCGTACAGAACTGCCCCAATGGTCGAAGTCAATAGAATTCTCTTGCAACGTGATTTCGAGAAAATTCAGCGATATTGCGATGACTGGAAACTGAAAATAAATGTCCAGAAATGCGAAACAATTCTGTTCCGGACCTCTCTGGCTGGGGCCACGAGGGATACGCGCAAAAATTGGCGCAAGATGGTCATCGTTGGGCCTCACGACAGCGATTAACGAGCAAAAGAGAGTACGTCGGTATTTGGTTAGACCAGTTTCTGTATTTCGACAGACATATAAATGCTGCTCTGACTAAGGCCAGAGGAGCCTTCGCTCTGACGAAAAGGCTGTTTTACAGGAGTCGGCTTGACCCCAGAGTGAATGTAATTTGCTACATGGCCCTCATACGGCCGATGATCGTTTATGGCTTTCCAATGTTGTTCAACGTTGCACCATCTCAAATGGAGAAGATTCGAGTGTTCGAGAGGCATTGTCTTCGGCGCTGTCTCGGTTTGTATCGGACACCGGAATCTTCTTATGTATATTACTATTTTAACGAGGTTCTTTAGAACGAGGCTCATATCAACAAAATTGACGATTTCGTGATAAAACTTGTTCGCTGTCAGATTGCGAGAGCTATGACTTCGACGAATAATTCGATAGTGCACGCTTGACCTTGAGCGGCTTCATTCCACCAGAGGCATTCCTCTATTTAGACCAGTGCGGCATGATATAGGACAGATTGGCGGTACCGCTTATCTACCACGTCAGGCGTAAAACTGTAGACCGGCGACTCCTGTATGAACGAGGCATACTCGCTCATGATGGAGCGGAGCTGCTTCGGTTCAGTAGGGCTCTGTCCGAACAGGACCGCGTCAGCACTTGAGCCTTGACCGGCTTACATACTTGTTTTAGTTTAAGGGTTTTGGGTTTAGGTTTAATTAGAGTAGACAACACATATAAAAAGAAATAAAAGAATTAAAAAAACTAGAAAAAACAATTCAAAAAGAAAAAAAGAAAAAGAAGAAAAACAAAAGATATACAAAAAAATAAATAAAAATGATAGAAATTTGCTGCTGTGGTTGTTCTAGTTTGAAAGTAGTTGTTAGGTAGAATAGGTAGTTTAAGTTAATTTTAAGTTTTATTTTTAAGCACCTAATTTTAGTAATTTTTCTAACAAATTACAAAAAAAAAGAATATCTAGTTCACAGACCGAAAGGCATTAATCTTAAGACGATCATGAATTTTTTAGAGCGGGGGCCAGTAGATTTAGATAATAAGTTAGTTTGAATTCTTTGAAAAAAAAAAATAATAATAATAATAAACTCTTTTTTTCTAATTTCAGGTCCGAGATCTTGTTGAGAAGTGTACTTGCCCATCCCAATTCCCCATGGTCCGTGTGTCTGAAGGCAAATACCGCATCGGAGACACTAAAGTGCTGATATTCGTTCGGGTAAGTTTCATTTCAAAAATCAAAATATTTATAATCGACCTACCTATATCGATCTGGTTATGTAAATACATGTCTAGTCCAAATTTTAAAAATTATTACTCTTGTCATGGTTTTCTAAAACGCACAGACACACAAAATTAACGGTTTTCCGCTTATTTGCCCGAAAGTACACGTCCGAATCAGCATGCCCGAATGCACAATTGCCCGAATCTACTTGCCCGAACAGCTTTACCCGAATCCACGTGCCCGAATCAACTTGCCCGAATGGTCATTTTGTTCCCTAGTTTTGTATATTACACTAGCTGCCTCCAAAAACAATGGGTAACACTACGAAGTCGTTCCCTCATCATATCTGAGAAGTACCAAAAATACAAAGACGAAAGTCGAACTATAGAGATATTTGAAAAACATTTCGCAAAACATTTTGCTTTCTTGAGATTATTATGTAAAAATACAGAAGAAAAAAACATTGAATTACAACAACAATAACCGTTCTATAATCATTTTCTTTTGGGGCGTAGTAACATTCGGGCATTTAGATTCGGGCAAAACAATTCGGGTTTGTATTTTTTGGGTTTTTTCACTTTCGGGCAAATGACCATTCGGGCGGGTGTTTTCGGGCGAATGGCCGTGAATCAAATTAACATTTGCTAAAGCAATTTGCAATCTTTGTCACTGAAATATCAAAAGTAATCGACAAAGCCACCAACAATACCATAAAATACTTTGTGAATTCCTTTTTCATTGCAAAAATCGAACAACAGCCAATACTACTTGTATATGAATGATCAATTTAATATCAATAATCCCGATTTGAGATTTAAATGCGATTAATCAAACGCAAGACGGTGAATATTTGGGTCGTGTGTTCAGGACCGGATACTCTGTAAAAGTGTGCAGCATATTATACAGTAAAAATATTAACACCCCTTAAATATTAACAGGTACTTACCACAAGCATGGAAGCTGAAAGCCTTTAAGCATGCGTGATCAAAAATATATTCAAGCATTGAAACTATCACAACTCGCAGTTTTTCCTTCACAAGTAGCACAAAATGGTGTTATATCGGTTATACATTTCTTAATTCATAAATGGGTCTCACCGCGTCTTAACTTCTTAATTCCGTATTTTTTCCTACTTAAATCGGCTATTTCTTTGACTTCTTAATTCTTTCTGCTTGTTCCTTCTTAAAAAATTCTTAAAAGGTTCTTAAATCGGTATTTCTTATAAAGGTTTGTTTCGAGCTCCTTATTATTTCCACTTGTTCATTTTCATTTTATTCTAAGAGTTCACAGACTGTTTTTCACAACTGTGCTTGTGTAAATATAAATTGATTTGCTTGCTTAAAAGACATAAATGTAACTGGTAGTAGTTCTAGTTTTTTAAGTAATCAAGCATAAGTGAAGGCGAGGCAGCGCATTACAGAAGTGAGAGGGACTTTGTAAATCGAGAAAAGGCACAAACAACAAGCCAAGCCACTTGCAGAAGAGAATAGAAGGCCTTAGCTATCTTGGCGCCCCAGGCGAGGCAAATATTTGGCACCTTTTTTTATTAGAAACTATATAACTTCCTTCTCCAGAATTAAAAAGGGTGGAACTTGTATCTCACTTATAAAATTGCAATGATGAAAAAGTAGAATTTACTACTTGAAAGACTAACTGCGAGGTAAGGTGCCTCGGGCCACGGCAGTAAGCGGCTGAGCGGCAGCTCTAAGCGGACGTGCTGCTATGGCCAGGCATCTGAGCGGTCTGCTTTTTGAGCGATTAGTAGTTAAAATGTCGGTTGTCAAGAACAGTTCGCTCGTATTTTACTGTCGGAAAATCGTTTGTATGTATACAAATAACTTAAACGGAATACAAAATAGAATACGATTTGGTGTTCATCTGTTAAACAAAAAGTTTTTTTAAAAAGAAAAAAAAAAATCGGAGTATGGAGGAATTATTTAATCATTTATTTCCTGAATCGACTACACTAAATTTTTCGGATAGATTCCTGGCGAATATCTACGTATGTCTATCGAATCTTTTTGATTTGCCTGCTTGAAAAAGTGCGTCCAGATGGCCATCCTTTACTTCTTGCCGCTCAGAACAATTATAAACGATGTTTGGTTGCTGCGCGGCGCCGCTTAGCCGCCTCAGAAATTTTGTTTCGCCGCTCGCTCATTGCGTGGCCGCGTCTATGTGATTTCATATGTTTTTATATTTTTTTCCGCTCAGCCGCTCAGCCGCTTACTTGCGTGGGCCGAGAGGCTAAGTCCTCCTACGCTAAAATTGTTAACATTTCAAGTCACTAAGTTTCACGTTTATTGATACATATTAACATGCATTTTTCATTAAACTGTTAAATAATTTGTAATAATGATTGTTTCTATTCTGTTAGTATTGATTTATTGATTTGTTGTTTACTTTGAAAATGTCAAAAACAAATACGAAATCAAGTTTATTTCACCATCGATCGAAACAATCAATCCTTTTATCCCTTCTTCATTATAATAATAGCAAAAACTAGCAAAATAATCTATTTTCCTTTTTAGAAGTAGCAACGATTCTCGTTTGATTGTTAGAAATTTTAAAGGCACCTTAATTGCAAGCTTTCATCCAAGGATGGCTGAGATTTTCATGAATTAAAATTTTTTACTTTTAGAGTGAATTTGCTGGTGATCTGTTGTGATTTGGAGCGACTCCAAAAACTAAGATTGGTTTGTTGTCTTTCTGTAGACACAAAAACAAATTTCCATCCAAGCATGGCTGAGATTTTGACGGCTTACACAGCCAGAGTGCTGATTTTGCGTGAAAACTCGAAGCTCTTAATACTATTTACTATGCTTACACTACTTCATTTTATGTCTAATTTCTTCACAAATTCTCTTAAAACTAGATCTAGTTAATTTCGGTCTAACGTTAGAACTTAGTTTTAAGAATATTTGGAAATCGTGATGTTTATGTGCTGGGGCTGTTGCAGAGAAAGTGGGATTGGAATCCTACTCGTGTCCATAAACTATGGATACCTAATTCATTCCAATTTTTAACCGTAGTTGTGGATGTTAAAGGTTTTCTCCCAACAGTTGACGGACTGTTAAGAACCTTTGCTTTGTTAAACCGAAGCGCCGAAAAAAATCGGTGTCGTCCCATGTAATAATAGTGTCACGTATTGCCATTCGATAAATACGCCGTTATTCCAGGATAACGTTCGCATCGTACTAAAATTCAACGTCCGGTATTAGGAATTCATCAGAAATTGTATCCATTATCGCATGTATAATAAACCGAGTTTTAGACACCCCGAATTCGGGTGTCTAATTGTATCTAAGTTCTAACTACAACAAAGTTCTAAATAGAAGTTCTAGCACCTAAGAACTTGGTGAAAAATTGACTAAGAACTCAAATGAGTTCTAAAATTTCACTAAACCAAGTTTTAAGGCAACAACTTGTAACTGTATATAAGATTTTCCTACTCAACTACGTGCGATCGTATGCAAGTACACCATTATACCCTTGATCCACAAGATCTCCAGGATTTTGGTCTATGTTGAGTAGGTTGTCCTGGGGTGAGCTGCCGACACGTTTGCAGCGGCTGCCTTGGAATATAACGTGCCTTGAGTCTAATATCGCCAAATCACAAAGTAATCTTTTAAATATCGTTCCATAACATCAAATTTAAATCGTTCTAACGGCAGCAATAGCTTTTCCATTGAGGCTCTCCTTAGTCGCTTAATATAATAGTGACTCCGTGGTCACTGCCATCCTAACGATACGGCTATGAAATCTATTTAAAATGTGCATTTTGTCAAGTAAGAGCCATTTTCTTCGCTACAAGTTGAGCTCAACTTGAGGATTTTTATTCTCAACTTGAGATTTTGGTTTTCTTCACTCCCATTTGACAGTTTCAACTTTCGATTCTCAACTCTCAAGCTAATCTTAAAATTTCTGATTTTCTCAACTTCCGAAAAAAGTAGAAGTTGAGATAAAAACTTTAGAGTTTTCTCTCAAATTCAAATTTTAATTACATGCAACATAAATTTTCATATCTTCTGTCAACAATTTTTCATTTAAAATACAAATTTTTGTAACTAAAAATGTTTCGAGAAAACTATTATTGGGTAAACAATCCATCATATGCTTCCGGAAGCGAAGATGAAGAAGAAATGCTATCTGTTGAAAGAAGGCACTACAAAATGTATCAGCGGGTCGGGCTTGATAAATAGAACGCCCACGATTATTAGACAGATTTTTGCATTTCGCATTGCAATGAAACAAGGTACAAATGTATGTTCATGTGCAGTTAACCATTTTGAAAATTCCTTGCTTGCGCGAATTACGGCCAATTACCCAAATATTGATTGTGCTGAGATATTATGCGACTTGGGTCAATTCAATTGGCCATTGCTGATTATTATTGGCTTAAGCATTTCAACGGTTCATCGTGTTTTAAAGCGGCAGGTAGGTGTATCATATATTTTAAAAACAACAATAAATACAAGTTTAGCCCTTGATTTCGGTTTAGACTTTTCTCAGGGTCAATCAACGTATTTTCAATTCGTCAATTTTAAAGCGACGATTTGAAAGGGGTGAATTTGAGCACTTATTATTATCATTGCTGACTCTGGCCACGGGAACTCCAATTATTGTCAATATGCACCTATTTTATGAACGTACAAAATCGTTTTCATTCTTTTTCGACTTGGGCTCCAAATTCCTTCTCATTGTCTTCTAATGCACATTGGTATTTCCGTTAAATTTTTCATCTGACCTCAATTTCCGAAGCCCCCGAACGATTCTTCAAACATCGTCATGGTAGAAGACGAAAATCATATCTAACCTTTCTCAGTGCAAAAGATCAGATCAAAAGTTCGCAATGATCAAATAATTCTATTTCACTTAAACACCAACTAAATTGTAAACTACATACCAGTACAAGTACAGTATTGTCATGCGAATTTGACAAGTAAATTCGACCTAGTTAAATCGTGCGTCTTTTTTTTCGCGTTGTTGTTTCGTCGTCGAGTCATCGTCGTCGATCGTATAGCCTTGTCGTTGTCATTTCAAACTCAAACAACTGTAGATATACCACCCATCGAGTGGAGTGCAAATATTACCCGGCCACAAGCTCGCCTGCTTGCAGACCGTTTAAGTCTTTTTAGTTGTAGAATAATTGAACAGATTTTCTTCATGTCTTTGGTCGCTCCATCACAGCCATCTATTGCCCCAAACAAACGAAATTCTCTCCCCAAAGAAATCCATATTGTTACTTCTAGTAACAAGAAGAGCGCTAGAGCAGGCATAAAACCAAATTGTATCAACAACTTGCAAGAACCAATTGCCAATGCAATTGACTTGGGCTCAGTTTCCATCTGCGTTGTATGTCTTGTTGTCTTCGGCGGTCGTTTGGGTCCTAACAAATAAATGTCTGCTCGAGGTGAGTGGCACATAAATAATTCAATGCAATTGGTTTTGTGTCGCTTTCAGTTGTCGTTGTCTTCATCGGCAGCCATCACCATCGTTGCCGGTTGTTTTCGTTTGTCGTAAAGGTACACACGCATTTTGTTGTTAAGACAAATCTCTTCGCTGTCACGGTTCATGTTGAACCACGGATGAAAAAAAAGCCTGCCCCCTCAACCCTCTGAGGCTGCGGGCGGGCAACCAAACTGGGTGATCGGTGTCATTTCACTGTCGTCACATCGCCGCCGCGCTGCCACCGCACAGTGGTTTAAAAGCGGAAAAAATATCTTTAGGAAAAGTATTTTTCAGAAGTTTTAGTTTATTTTATTCAAGTTATGGCAACGAAATTTCCGTCAAAAACTTTCAGCAAATGTAGTATGCCAGGTTGTGCTGTACGCTTGCCTCAATATATCACAGACAAATTCACCTGCAGATACTTGCAAACCTGGACGTTAAGGCCAAACAAGTCTCACATGACCGGATTTAAAAAAAATCGGTTTTGATGGTGGTTTATACCAGAAATTTTAATTTTTCAGAAACCAATTGTCAGAACGAAATGTTTGAGCCCTTCATAGTCAGGTAAAATGTGTACCCTTGTTTAATAAAAATTCCAAATTTGAATCAAATATGAACTAGCTTTATTGTAACATGAGTGCCACATTTTTTTTTCAAATCAGTTGACCAGTTACGATTCTCAAGACATTTTCTTAAACTCAGTACAATAGATTCTGTTTTTTTTTTTTTTTAATGTAAACAATTTTTTTTATAGTGCTTTTTTTCAACCAAATTTGGACCAAATATGTGTAAGCCGGATCTCAAAATGTATGCCAAATTTCATTAAGATCCGTTCACTAGTTCAAATTTATTCCGCTCTCCCATACAAGTTGAACCACTGTGCTCCACTCCAAGCTTCTTAAGTACTTCAACATTTCCATTAGAGGGAGAAACTGATTCCTAAAAAAAAGCGTGCAACTGTGTCGCTGTGCGTCGCGTCATCGTTAGTTGTCTCTATGAAAATTCCACTCTCGTTAACTCAGTTAAAAGTTTGGCGCCTATTTATTTTTCGAGTCTTAAACTTTCACTCTCATTCAATTCAACAAGTTCGTCTTTGTTTTCCTCCCCATATTTGCTTAGCTGCCATCAGAGAGATGTCGAAACACTTAACCGATAAAATGAGATCAATATGGCGCCTGCCTAAGCATAGCAATTGCCGCCGCGCCGTCACCGACTTCAAACCAATAATCTACCTGTCAAACTGGCAAACATGTTAATGGTTTTCAATATCGAAATGCGTCTTGATTTCAAATGTCATTACTGATGATCTAATGATGATGATAATTATTATTTAACGAAAAATAAAAGAGTTGGAAACGTAAGACAACTGTTTCTGTTGAATAAATCGAAGTTGACATAATTTTATTTCCAACTAAGGCTAAAAACAAACCGAAGCGGACAAAATGTTTGCTTGTCGCAAGACAAAAAATCGTTTCGTACTCCACCCCACACCGAGGACGACAAAGACAAAATATTTTGTCTTTGACGCATTCGGTGTGTTTTGCCAGCGGACAAACAAAGAAAACAAAAATCGAAAAAAATAGGTTGCGTTATCCCTATCTTGAATTTTATTTTGCTGCTTTATTCCTCGATGTAGGTATGGCACAAACACATTTATCGAGCAACAGACAAACTGTTGGAATATGATGCGTATAGAATAGAACAAAATACAACAAGAAATATCGCAAAACAATGATAATTTTGTATTATCTCCTTCCTACTGCAACACCTTATATTGCCGTCTATTTCTCGTGTACACTGAGACCTATCGGAATCCAGTGGCGTAGATAGGGGGCGGGAATAAGATATACGCCCCCCCCCCGCGCCATTGGGAGCGATAATTGTTCAACATAACCAGTTCCAAACGAGTTAAAGAAACGCACTCTGTCATTAGTATCTACTCACTGAATTCCTAGAGGCATTTTCAAATGAATATTCTATAATACCTACATTCTATGGGGAAACAGCAAAATTTCCAACGAAGTGGTATTATTAAAAATATGTCTATTTATAACATCATAAATTATTTTTAAACCATTTAATCTATATCCATAAATGTAAATACCCATCTGGTAACACCTAAATATTATTTTAAATATTATGCTATAACATTTCAGTCAAAGCCTACTAGGATTTCAATTTTTAAATATGATAACGTAATGACATCTTTTTCAATGCCTACTAGGATTAAAAATTGTAAAATTTAGTATAAAAGCCACTGAGGAAACTGAATAAAATCACTCTTCATATTAATCTGTTCGGCAGAGCACCTCCGCCTTCAGAATTGCAATTGAGAGTTATATAAAACCAATATCATTTCTGTTTTTTTACTAAATCCTCCATTTCCCAGTACCCCCTCAGTCAACTCGGTACGGTAGAGCACCTCAGCCTCTGAGTTTGATTGTTTCCTCCCCATTGATCCTGATTTCAAATCAGCTCTCCTTACACTGGCGCCCACCTTGCGGCCTAAAGTAAATAAGAATTTACGAACCACGCCCAAATCCACACCATCAACCACAGCAATTCCGTACAAAATCAGTACATCATCAACGGCAACACACCTTCACAAGGCTATACCGTCACCATCAACAACGACGATCCCCAACAACGACAAAACATCGGCGAAAACATCGGCAACAACAACAACCTTTCGAAACAACAAATCACGGCTAGCACCAACTTCATTTCATAAAAACAAAGCAACTACGATCCCTCGCAGAAGTGAACGTGTGACAGAAAAGTCAAACGAAGAACAACCAACTATGGCATTTACTGAAGAGCAAATGGAGCGTATGCTCACAGCTGTGATGCAAGCTACAGTAAGGGTTGGAAGTTTTAGTAGATGTACTAATCGCTTCAAAGGAGAGAGAAATTTGCTGAAAGTAGAAGAATTTGTCGCTGCAATTTCATGCTATAAGGACGTTGAGCATATACCAGACAGTGATGCTATCAACGGTTTTCCACTACTATTGGAAGACGAGGCTCAAACCTGGTGGCAAGGAGTGAAAACAGAAGCAAAAACCTGGACAGACGTCATACGGTTACTTCGAAATGCGTTTGCTCCACCAAAACCAGCGTACAGAATATATATGGACATTTTCGAGGAGAAACAAAAAAATAACGAAAACACAGACACATTCATCTGTAAGAAGAGAGCACTGTTTTCTCAATTGCCTGCACCACAGCCAAGTGAATCCATGATGCTGGACTTGGTATATGGTCTGCTCCATATCTCTATCAGAGAAGGAGTTCATCGTGAGTCGATTGATAGTTTCCAGAACTTGATTGAAAAAGCAAGAGCAGTTGAAAACAGTCTCGCTGAAAAAACAACAACATTAAACGACAAAACAGAAAAGAAACGCTGTACTTTCTGTTCCCATATTGGACACACTGTGGCAGAGTGCCGGAAAAAGCAAAGAGCCCAAGCAGATGTAACCAAACAAGTAAGCTCACCGACGAACCAAGGTATTCACTGCTACAAATGCAAGGCACCTGGATATTTAAGGTCCAACTGTCCAAGCTGCAAACAACTGCCAAAGGGTCCACAGACGGTGTCTTTTAATTTGATTAAAAACACCATTGGAAATGACCTGCCAACAATATCGATAATGGCACATGGTGAAACTGGCCTAGCCTATATTGACACAGCAGCACGAACAAGCGTCGCTGGACGGCATTTATTTGAACACCTAATAAGAAATGGAGTAAGGTTCAGAGAAGCTGATGCAGATATCTGTCTGGCTGATGGGAGTGTAAAAAGCAATGAGATTTACATCGCAACAACAACAATCATTTTCGGAAATCGGCTTCGACCAATAACGTTCATTGCTCTCCCTAAGGCAAGAGATAACCGAACACTTATAGGCATCGACTTTTTGGAAGAAAACGGTGTTGTGCTAAATCTCGGACAAAGGCTATGGTATTTCCAAGACCAACCGAAAAAGACTTTCGATTTCTACGATACCTCTAACACCATCGTGACACCATCACATGCCATGCTTCGTGAAATACAGCAATACAAAGAAAACGTCAACAAAATAAAAGCCATCTCACCCTTGAAGAAAACTCCTGAATCTCAAATGAGTTACCCATTCAAGCCATCTATAGCCATGCTACACCGGTACCAATGTCTCCAGACGACAATGAAGACCGTTATGGTCCAGAACCATGTCGCACACCAAGTACAAGCCATTCTCATGCAAATGAATATTCACCGCGGTCGATAGACAACATTTTTCGTGACTCATTACGATACGAACTATCTCCGTCACGTTCACATAAAGGCAGAAACCTGTTCCCACCAATGCAACGAAAAAGCAATCAACTAAATCTTGATGAACTCTGTACACCGATTGAACTAATGTCCATCAACCTTAAACTCAGGAACGAGAAAGGAATTGAAATCGAGCCAGAGACAACCCCAGCTATTTACAAACGATCACTACCCCGAAATGTTAACGTAACTGATGCAAGCAAAGGAGCCGTATTGGTCCAGGGGGAGAAAGAAAACGAACACCCTGTGGAATATATCTCACGCCTGTTAACGGTTGCAGAATGGAACTACTCTACAGCCGAGAGAGAAAGCTCTGAAAAGACACAAGACTGGCGTTGTACTGACAAGAAACGTCGTCCTCAACCCATCTTTAAAGTTGGTGACAAAGTCCTCATCACCACGCACTTTCAAAGCAAATCATCAAAGAACATAACTTCTAAATTCATGCCTAAGAGAGACGGACCCTATGTCATAATAAAACAACTTGGAACGTCAACATTTCAAGTCGCATCAACCGAAGATACAACAACACCGCTTGGAACCTATCACGTTTCCTCAATTACGAAATACAATAACCAAGTATCCGATGATCAACCTATCCAGCGCCTCAGAAGACGAGGTCGTCCAAAAATACCTGTCACTTCATCGAGACGATTGAAGCTCCAGAGGGGGAGACTATAACATCATAAATTATTTTTAAACATTTAATTCTATATCCATAAATGTAAATACCCATCTGGTAACACCTAAATATTAACATTTTCATACCCATCTGGTAATGCTTTAAATTTTAAATATTATGCTATAACATTTCAGTCAAAGCCTACTAGGATTTCAATTTTTAAATATGATAACGTAATGACATCTTTTTCAATGCCTACTAGGATTAAAAATTGTAAAATTTAGTATAAAAGCCACTGAGGAAACTGAATAAAATCACTCTTCATATTAATCTGTTCGGCAGAGCACCTCCGCCTTCAGAATTGCAATTGAGAGTTATATAAAACCCAATATCATTTCTGTTTTTTTACTAAATCCTCCATTTCCCAGTACCCCCTCAGTCCAACTCCGGTACGGTAAGAGCACCTCAGCCTCTGAGTTTGATTGTTGTCCCTCCCCATTGATCCTGATTTCAAATCAGCTCTCCTTACATATTTTAATAACATTTTGACAAACCTTAGATGTTTACTTATTTGCAGGATCGTTTTGATGGTATAGCTGCACTAGCTATTCATATATTGTTATAGGACGTCATGTGCCCAAAAGTGACATATTATGCACTTATATTATTACATATATACTATGCCCTTACCATGAACCGCACAAGTGACTGTCCAGTTTCATTGTAAGCTCATAGTTCTAACTCTATCCTACACGATTATTTCCCCTTAATCTTCGGTTCCATCTATCTGAGCCATCGTGCAATGTGTACGGCAAAGTGTTCAGAGGGTAGTGAGTAGAGGATAGTTGGGTAGTTGGGAGAAGTTAGCGGGTAGTGTGGTAGCGGGTTATAAAAGTTAAGATCTTTTATTTTACGATTTTAAAAGTATGAAGTTTGCCTGGTCAGCTAGTCTTATATATAAAAAAGTACAACTTTTTTTTAGTGTACGTTCTAACCGATTTTCTTAATTTTCTTTTAAAACTAAGGAGGAATAAGGGTAGAAGGCTTAAAACCAACAAAATGTACATATACTTTTCAAATCGCAAGAGGTGGCAATGTTATAAAATAATGCTTTTCTCACTATAACAAACTACATTAATACACGAATACTCAGTTTTGTTTGAAAATTTTGTTACATTTAAATGAATGCCAAGATTAAAATGAAAAAAAAAAGAAATAAAAAAGTAAGATGGGGGAAAATGGCACCGGGGCCACATCACCCGAGCTTCTGAGGTTCCATATCACCTTTTTGGCCCTGCTTTTTAGATTCGAAATAACATGTACTATCAAACACGCACAGTTATAGCAGTGAGCAAACATACACGATTATATCTTTTTTTTTTTTTTTTAAATGAATACTTGGCGTCAAATACTTTTTTTCTCCAGCTGTAAATTTAGTACCTTACGGGCTGCTGCGATTTGAACTGGATATTTCAAGAGCTTACGTAAAAGTGAATGATATGTTGATCCATTTGTTTTAAAAAGAAGTCATTAACTGGGAGATATTGAAAGGGTGTCATATCTCCCGTGGTGCCATATCACCCGACTTTACCCTACATCTTCTAATAATAAAACCAAAATCCGCCAGAAACTTGTTCAAATTCCAACAATTTAACAAATCTACCAATAGTAATCATGAACTTCAATTTTTTTTTGTTTTTGTTTTATTGATGTTTCCCAGAATTCTTTGTCGAACTGTCAAAATTTCATTCACTTTTAGTTTCAAAACACTCCTACGAAAAAATCAAAACAAATATTTATTGTGAAAAGAACTACATAATGCACATGCATACAGACATATCTACAGCACCACGGAAGGGATAAATAATTCTTTATATTATTAACGGTTTTGTCAATGAATAAAAATAAATAAATCTAATTACATTCAAAAGCGATAAGTTCGTTCTTTTGCCAGCCCCGGCGAACTCCGCTGCTAATCGCTGCCCTGAGTTTTTTTAACACCTAACGCATTAGAAGTGCGGTTTTTCCCCTGTGTTAAACAGAAACAGCTGAATTGACCAGCTTTAAATGCCAAAATTCTCGCCCCAAAATATAGATTTATACTAATTCATATTCAAATTAATGTGTATAATATATTATTATTTTATGAATTCAATGGAGTTTGTTATATGTTCTTTTATTTTGAGTTATTAAATAATGAGCGAACTAGATCTATCCCCACCCCGCCCCCCAAGCGAAAAGCTATCTACGCCACTGACGGGATCCAAAAATGTAAACAAAAATGAACCACGTGGAGAGCATCCCTACTAGATATACTCTGCAGACAAATTTTGGAATTATGTACATGCGTATATACAATTTCCATGCATATGTACACATACGAAAAAATTTAGTGGAGTTTTCATGCACACTTCTTTGAAACCACAAACATCCACACAAAAGAAATCTCAACGTTTTTCTTGATTCGTTTTTTCCATTACACCAATATCAATACCAAATTGCACAAAATACAACGAGAAATATCGCAATAAATTACAAATCCAACTATGATCAACCGACATGCCTGTTTGTCGAAATCTGTTTGTCTTGTTCACTTTGGTGTGTGGTTCTTCATAAGACGATGTAGACTTTTAGCCGTTCATATTTTGTCCGGGACTTTTTGTCTTCTTTGGTGTGGTTTGCTCCTATACAATCCTATGTATTTACTGCAACCCACGAGCGGACAAGACTTTTCATCGTGTCGTGTCTTCTTCTGTCTGGTGATGCCTCATAAGAGCAATGGACTTGTGTCCGGGGAAGACCGAACAAACGTTTTGTCCGCTTCGGTTTGTTTTTAGCCTTAACCTTCGTATCAAAAACATGCGTGGTCCGTTCATCGTCACCTCTCGTTATTGTCATTCAAATTAATTACCCAACGAGCAAAAATGCCAAGAAACTCTAATTAAAGTTCAATTTATCCCCGGCAAAATCTATTGTCAAATATGCGTCGCCCAAGCTCATTCAATTTAGCTCGGGAATGTTACACTCAATTAAACAAGAGATAAGTGGTCTATTCATCCATCGGTTAAGTAAATTTTCACGTGTCTTTCTTCTGGGTTGGAAAACCACAACCTTACATTGTATCATGAACTAGAGTGTAGAAACTAAAAAATTATTTGAAATTCAATAATTTGGCTGTTACTGTTCGTACATAAAAAGTATGTGGTGCGAAAATTTGACGCCATTAGAGCGTCCACCGCACTGCCACCGGTGAGAAAATGGTTTTTTTGTTTCTCAATTACCTATGCAATATTGGATCCGTTTTGATGCTCTGATCAACTTAATTAATGCCAGTGTGATAAATCTCGGTTCATTAATTGTTTTGTTTTGGTTTGCTTTTCTTTTTTATCTTACAGATTCTTCGTTCTCATGTTATGGTTCGTGTTGGAGGTGGCTGGGATACATTGTCACACTATTTGGACAAACATGATCCTTGTCGTTGCAGGACGCAACACAGATCATCGGTTGCAGCGCGTTTGATACCACGGACAAGCTCTGGAGCAAATGGCATTGAACTCAACAAGGCACAAGTGATATTTGAGAGGTGAGTGTATAAAACAACTTTTGGTTAGACTTCAACACAAAGAAAAACGGACTAATGAAATATTATGCTTCAAAGAATGGTTTCTCGAAAATAAAACGTACGGCGTATACGTACTAATTTTTGTTCTCTCAGTTTTATTTATTCCCTTAACGTTCTTATTTAGGGAGCTTCAACTACGACGACGCAAAAAAAAAACAAAGTTACACCATTAAAAATACACTTTTTTGACAGATCTTGTGTGTTTTCTGCGTTTAGTAAAGCACCCCTCTTTGAATTAAACAAAATATTAAAGCTATCATCATAAAGAGAAGAGAAAATTATGATGACTTGGGCGTTGAAAGTGTGGATAGAAGTAGGGAAGGAAATAGTTTGTAGATCTAACACACTTTGAACTGTGTACATGAACATTTATTTATTTCGCGTCTTTTTAAGGGTTCAATTTTTCCCAAAAGATTTCTTTGATTGGTGGTGATTGGTGATTGGCCATGAACTAGATATATTGGTGCTTCCTAGAAAACATTTTTTCCGGAGGAGACTATTATGTCAGCAATAGGTCCGTTCGCGTACTTCCTGCACTAAAATTCGTAGGACGAGACAATTTAAGGAGTGGGGTAAAATTCTCTCACAGAAAAACAAAAGTAAAAAAAAGTAGCGAAC
Source organism: Sphaerophoria rueppellii (assembly GCA_920937365.1). Lineage (NCBI taxonomy): Eukaryota > Metazoa > Arthropoda > Insecta > Diptera > Syrphidae > Sphaerophoria > Sphaerophoria rueppellii. The sequence goes on along the minus strand of CAKKXW010000004.1, from coordinate 62,887,939 downwards.
GGGAAAACAACAAATTTTGCCCACATTTTAACTGTCAATTTTTTTTGTATGAAAAATTGAGACTTTGAATTTGAGTTTATTTATTTATTTGCTACTTTCAATCAAATTTGACACTTTTCACAAATCAACCCAAAGAAATTTCTTGGGCTAAAATTCGTAGGTTGGGGAAATATTTTACTCTCTCGTCAGAGCTCTCTTTTACGAAAAATTACCAAATTTTTGAGTACGCGAACAGGATTTGGTTAAATTTCGTAATTTTCCGTACAATTTGACTGTTTTAAAAGGGTACGCGAACGGACCTAATACGTGCTTCATTATGCCTAATTTTTTCTTTTCGATGCAGAATTTTATCGCACAGTTGTCATGAGTTTCCCGTAGAATTGATAGGACTCTTTCCCTTTTGACAGCACATACATTTCGACCATTCTCAACTGTCATTTTATCGGTCGTGGAGGGCAAACAAAGGCGCGATTTGTACAGTTAGATTTTTATTTTGTGTAATTCTTCTTAATATTTCAATAACTTATGTATCTAAAAAAGTTTTTTTATTCAGGAAATGAAGATTTTAGTGTACACAAAAGATTGGATGCAAAAAGAAGGAAGTTGGACAACAAAACCAAAAACACAGCACTAAGGAGGGATTTTTTTGTACATTTTCACATAAACAACGAACAAAGAAGATTAAATAGTAAACTTTTAACTTTAATAAATGATGAATTTTCATTAATTTTTCATTAAAAGGTATGTCTTATATTTCTTGTTTAATGAATTTCGACCTAAGTGAAGTTGTTTGCCCTCCACGACGACAAGACGTCATCTCGTTTCACGTTTCTCACCGGTGCTCTTTAGTCAAAAAAGCAAAGAAAAACAATCCCCAAATTAGTTTTCAGTTTGAAAAAGTTAAAAAAAAAAACGGCTCGAAATCAATTGTTTAATCAACTTGCCTATAGTAATAATTTTTCGCTATCTTCCCACTTTTCTGACAAAATGATATTTAAAAGTTCTCCACTATTCAGCATTATTATTACATTGTTAACGCCTTGTGTCTCTAAGGCCCGTTTGCCGATACGACTCATAACTATTTAAGTTCCACATAAAGTTCTTAAGTTGTTCTTAGTAGAATTATAAGGTTATGTTCCTTGATGACAAGATATTGAAAACATTTTTTGCAATCCTTTTTTCGAACTGAAACAAAAGTAAACAAAAATGAATTTTGAACTGATCGATTTATTGGAAGATGATGTCGAGGTTCTTTAACTGATTGAAGTTGGTGTTCCCCGACAAGTTTACGATAGAAATGAGTATTTTTTTAGTTTTGATGAATTGGCCTTCTACAAAAGATTTCGTTTGACTAAAAATATGACTGTCCATGTGTTAGAACAAATCGATAAAGGATTAGAACTCCCTAATAACAGGTTTGATACACAACTTGTTTAACAAATTGTTCATTAAAATTATTCGTATTCTAGAAATAATTCAATTGCACCCATAAACCAGCTGTTGGTAGCTCTACGATTCTTTGCTACAGGCAATCATCTTTAAAGTATTGCCGACTTTGGAGGGATGCATGTTTCCACTGCTTCAAGAATTGTTTCAAGAGTTGCCACAGAAATTGCAAAGCTATATAGAAAATATATTAAATTTCCATCTACAACGTCATAAATTACACAGGTCAAAAGGGATTTTTTTGTTATAGCATATTTTCCTGTTGACGGGACACATATTAAAATTCAGTCTCCAGGTAAAATAAAATATGGTTTCATTTAACACGAAATCCAAATTTGTCTCATCAGGGGGATCCGACGCGGAAATATTCAGGAATAGAAAAAGCTATTTTTCAATAAATGTGCAGGGAATATGTACTGCAAAGATGGTATTTACTGATGTTGCTTGCAAGATGGCCAGGTTCTGCTCATGAATGGAAGGTACAGATTTTACAGATTGCGTTATTCTGGGTAAGGAATTTCATTTCAGTAAACCTCTACACAGGTGATTCCGCTTATCCACAAAAAACGTATTTGATGACACCATTACTCAGTCCCCGTAACGCGGCAGAGCAACTTTATAGTGAGTCTCAGATACGAACAAAGACTTTCGGAATATTGAAAAGACGATTCCCTGTACTGGCATACGGCTGTCGTCTACAATTAAAAACGACATTTACAATTATTGTGGCAACATGTGTTTTGCACAACATACTTCGATATAATGGCGTGTCATTACAACCTCCTGAAAGCATAGATTTTGACCCAGAAAACCTTCAGGACGCAATAAACTCAGGGCAGATTTCACGCACTAATACTTCATATATTTCAACAAGCGGAGGGTTGCAAAAACGCAAAGACCTGATAAACAACTATTTCACACATCCTTAAGGACATAACACGTTTCACAAATCCTGAACGAATCACTTCTGATTTTTTTAAGAAACTCCGTTTTTATTTCTATGTCCAATTCCAAAGATCGTCTTCTTAGATCATGTTCAATAGAGTTCGAATATTTTTTTTTGAGTCGCTTCCACTTTTTGTGTCTCATATTGAAGTTAAGCAATCTCGATTTTAATTGTAGATAGGCAATGTTGAAGCTACTAGTCCGCGGCGCCTTCCGCACCATTTACTTTCATTTTCTGTTTCAGTGGTGGAACTGCTGAACTGCTTTTAAATACTTTGGATATTGGGATGTTAGTTTTGGGAGTATTTTCATCAAAATTGTCAACGGAGGTAGCTTCTTGCTCATCCGAGATATTTCCATGCCTAGGTATGCTTTAATTTTGGATGGACTGGGGTTTTCAATTGACTGGGTTTGTATTTTTATTTGTTTTTCTTCAATCTGTAAATTTAGAGGATGCATAATAAAGTAAAAACCAAAAATAATTTATCTTACCATGTTCGAACTGCTGCCTGATTTATCTTCCAATAACTCCTCCACACCATCGCCATCAAAAATGTCATTTTTATTGGCTTGCCACCTGTCTGAATCCTGGACAAATTTTCTTCTGCAGCCACCTTCCTTATCTCTTTTATATGCCTGGTAAATTTTTTTAGGGCTTCAATTGTTCTATAACATGCCGAATCCGAATGGGAATTGAAGTTCGCAGTTATCCTCTCCCAAGCTGCTCCTTTTTCTTTCCATGTAACTACATCGGTTTTTTTTGTTTTCAATGATGTTTTTCTCTAAAGCCTCTAACGTTCGCTTCGTTTTAAAAAAAATTTGGATTTCTCATCCTTTTTTTGTCAGCCATAATCAACACAATTTTTATTTTTTCCTTTCACAAGACCGAACACCGAACTCAATTTACCGTTTTTGGAATATAGCACAAGCACAGCACAGTTTGAAGTTTTTAGACTTTTAGTATCGATCGAAGTTTGGTTTGACATTTATATAAGGCCGTGTGCGAATGGTTAAAAAGTGTTAAACTGACGTTGGTTAGATTTGACACTTCGCATTAATAAATGTGTTAAAATTGACTATGCGACAGTTAAAATGACAGGGTGTTAAAATTCATCCTTTTTAACTATAGTTCTCCAATTCGCACAGGCTTGTAAAGTGAAACATAAACAACCAAAAATAAATTATGTTTAACTAAGAATATAAGATGTAGTTAGTTATGACACAGATTTAAGAAGAGTATCAGCAAATGGGCCTAAATTCAATGAATTTAACAACGGAACTGTGAAGAAAATATCAAATTTACAAATTACCCAAAAAATATCACTTCAGATTTGAAAACGTTGAGTGTTTGATTGAATGCCTTCATGCAGAGACTTCTAGAGTTCCTAATGAATTTTAGAAAGAGTTCTGCAAAGTTGAAAATGATAGGGTTACCTTAGGCTCTTATTGACTTAGAAAGTTTTGCGAAATAAAAGAAAAGCAAGTACAGAAAAGCGAAAGAACAAAATGTGAAACAAAAATTCAAACTGTTGCTTTTGTATCGGATGAGCGTGGCGATACGTGCGCATGGAGATTTAATGTAGCACTCTGTTTGTCTTTGAACGTCCCTGATTACATATCAATGGAAAATTGAAACATTTCAGCTCCTTAAATAGATTTGACCTCCAACCACATCACCGAATATGTCAATTATCCACTGACGTATAACTAATTCAAATTATATTCACACCCTCCCTAATGCCAGGAACGGTCAATTGACTCTATAACCTGCTAGTAATTCTCTTTGACATTTTATAAGACTAGTCTGTCATCTGTCATAAACTCGTTATATTGACAACTTCATAAAGATACAATAAAAGTCAACATAAGCACATGAAGCTGGCTAAATCACATCGACCGCGACCAATCGACCTCGTCGTCGGACGACTTAACATCACGAAATACAATACGCTAACTTTTTGTCTTTAATTTTTTTTAGATCACCACCTTCGTCGAGAAAAATTGTATCGTCGACCTTTAACAGTTCACCAAATAGCTCACCATCTGTTGTTAATGGTACCAGCAACTTGTCACCGAGTGCCGTAGGCAAAACACGCAGTCGCAGTCCCACGCCACAGAGAAAATATCTAAAACAGTTCAATCAAAGTTCCAGCAACGAGATTAGTAGTGTAGGTTTTCTCTTGACGATCATCGTCGCTAGTCCTCCTTTGGTTTGTTATAAATTCGATTATGATTTTTAGGAAAAATTGCATACACCATCACAAAATGCTACACCCAACTTGGCCAGGCGTTCAATGTCGCCCAGTCCTCGGCGACTCATTGACATAAGGAAAAAGCAAACCTCACTTGAATCATCTAGCGAACCAAAATCTTTACCAATGACAACAACAACGACGAGTGCAACAATGGCCGATCTGTCCTCGGCTGTGACAGCCAATAATGTCCGATTCGAAAGTTTGAATTTGGGACAAGCGGCGGAGGCTAATATTAGTCCTCCGAATAGCAGCAATGAAACGTCGAGCAGTACCAAATTCGAAAATATCAGTGATAATGGAAGTGAGATCAGCGATGAGGGCTATCGCAGTTTAGGGGTGATCCAGTCGAACGCACAGAAACGGGAGTCTATGCATAGCCAGACTTCAATCGATGACGCTGAAACTTCTGGTGAGTTTTTGTGTTTTTTCTCTAATTTCTGAGCTTCCTGAAGTTATTTTTTTTTTTCTAATTTCTTTTATTTATTCTTCGAAAATCTTTGACTCACATATAGTAATGTCGCAAAAACGAAAAGCAACAGTAAAAAAGATCCTTTCAGTAGCCACTGCTATATCTAAGTTAATGTGAGTTTACCTTTTTAAGATTTCGCTCAGTTTCATATCGATGCAACTCTAAATTTTTCTTATTTTTACGCCAGCCGGGCCAAGCGCTCTGGCATCCGCAGTCGCTTGGTCTTTGTACCGTAGGTTCGGTGTTCCTTGCCGTCATGAACCTGGGGGCTGGGATGAGAAGACTTTCTTAGCATTGTCGTCCATTCGCTCAATGCGGCCGAGCCAATGTAGTCGTCTTTTCTTGGTCTTCTGGACTACATCCACATCTTAGTACAGCTCGTACAGTTCTCGGTTTGTACCTTCTTCTCCATTCGCCATCGTCGGGACCGAAAATCCGTCGAAGAATTTTTCTCTCGAAAATGCCCAGTATCAATTCCCCTTTTTTACTTATCGTCCAGCATTCGGCGCCGTAAAGTAGGACTGGTAAAATCAAAGTTTTGTATACCAGACACTTTGTCTTTCAAGTGAGGAGTTTTGAACCCAGTTGTCTTGCCAAACCGAAGTAGCAGCGGTTCGCTAGGGTAATTCTTTTTCGGATCTCCACTAAGGTGTGGGATTGATGTTTTTTCCTCCTTAACTACCTCGAAATTGCTGCTACCAACAGTGTCGTTTTGTCCTAGGTGGTATACAGATGTTGCTTTGTTTGTTGATAGCATGTACTTTGTTTTGTCCTCATTCACTTCAAGACCAACGAGTTTCGCCTGTTCTTCTATCGCTGTGAAGGCCTCAAGCACAGCTCAATAGGATCAACCGATGATGTCAATGTCGTCCGCATATAGCCTAGCAGCTGGGTGTATTTGTTGAAGATAGTGTTTTTCGTGGTCACACCTGCCTTTAGCACTATCTGCTCCAGGACTATGTTGAAGATGACACATGACAGAGCATCTCCTTGTCTGCGCATGTTTGAAACAGCTCGGATGAGCTGTTACCCATTTGCACACTGCACTGCGTATTGTTAAGCGTCATGTGGCACAACTGGATCAGTTTGTTCGGGATCCCGAATTCAAACAAAGCCATCACAAGCTCTTGGCGGTGAATGCCATCATAAGCAGCTTTGAAGTCGACGAAAAGATGATGGGTTTCGACTTGAAATTCGTTGGTCTTTTCCAGGATCTGCCTCGTGTGAATATTTGGTCTATCGTTGTTCTGCTGGCCTAAAGCCACACTGGTACGTGCCAATTATGTTGCAGAACTGTTTAAGATTTATAAGCAACATTAAGCAGGGATATGCCGCGGTTGTTTTTGCATGACGTAGGATCGCCTTTTTTGTAGATGGGCTATATGGCCAGTCAGTGGGCAAGCATTCTTCCTGCCACACTTTCTTGATGACCTGGTGCATGCGGTTCATCAAAGCACCTCCCCTATATTTAAACAGGTCCGCAGATATGCCATCCGACTCGGCGGACTTGTTATTTTTCTACCTCTGGTCTTGCTTCTTTTTCGTCATTAGCTCGCTCGACATTTTGCGCATTCAGCAGCTGTTGGAAGTTCTGCTTGAAAACATCTACAATTCCCTGTGCTTCGGTGACTAGGTTTCCTTCACTGTTTCGAAGAGCCTGTGTCCTCGGTTCTGAAACCAGAAGCTAATTGCTTCGACCTTTTAAGGAAACGACGGGTGTTGTTCTTGGCCCGCGAATCTTCTAGATCTTTGAGTTGAAAACTGCGGAAGCTCTTTTCTTTTTTCGCTCTTTTTAAATTTTTCCCTTTGTTCGGTACTCTTCACTTGCTGCTCTTATTTTACGTTGCAGCATCTGCAAACGTGCATTTTCCGTCTCTCTTTTCAATAACGCGCTCTCATCATCATACTACGGGTTTTTTTCGGGAATGACTGGTAACCTATGGTGGTCTCGGCAACATTTTGTATTATTTCGCGATATTGGTTCCACATCTGTGGTATTTGGGAGGACTGAGGAGAGTCGCTCACGCTCACTGTAGTCTCTGGCATTATCCGGAGCGCCAAGGCTCCTTTTTTGGGGCCGCACGTCGTTTTTGTCGTTTGATAGTCGAGCTCTAAACTTAGCCACTACCAGATAGTGGTTAGAGTCGTCATTTAGTCCTCGGAAAGTGCACACGTTCAAGATGTTGGATGCATGCCTTGCGCCGATTAGCACATGGTCGATTTAATTGGTTGTTCGACCATCCGGAAACCGCCAGGTTGCTGTCTTTAGTCTTGGAAACCTAGTGCTACTTATCACTGTATTACGAGCTGCAGCAAAGTCGATTAGTCGGAAGCCGTTATCTGTTGTCACTTCGTGGAGGCTGTGCTTTCCACCAAATCTGTCAAAGATGTCTTCCTTCCTGATTTTTGCATTGAAATCTCTGAGTACGATTTTGACGTTGTACTCTGAACAGGCTCCGTAGGCTCTATTTAGGAGGTCGTAAAAATCGTCCTTGCTTGACTCCTAGGCATTATCGGTAGGGGCGTGTGCACATATTCTACTGATGTTATGTAGTGTGGCCTTGTTGCGGATGTTTTGAAGTGTGGCCTTGTTGCGAATTACAACCAGACGATCACTAATTGGCTTAGAATCCATGACTTTCGATCTAGGCCGATTTCCCACGGCGAATCTGCATCCAAATTTATGTGTAATAAATGTCGCAAAGTGGTAAATCGAAAGGACAGTCTTATCGAGCTCTATTCACTAAATAGATTTATTTTTCTCGCGCAGTTTAAAATATATCTTAAATGGTTGTGTTTTCATCTTTCTGTCTCAATTTTACTTTTAAAATGGTTTCTTTTCTCTTTGAAAATAATTTTATTTCTTCTCCAATTTCACCAACAGGTTTTTATTCGAGAATACCCAAACTGAGCCGTTTGCAAAAATTTAATTTATCAAAATATATTTTCACCCAACACGAATTTAAACATTGATATTCACACATCAAACTATCAGTAAATTTTACCTATTACAATTTTTTGAATGCCTTTTAAGCAGTGGAAGTGAAAACAATTTTGTTTTGCCGGGAAATCTAAAATTCCAATCATATCGTGTGAAGTTTTTTTTTTACTAAAGAAGCTGAAAAGGCATTCAAAAATTTAAAAAACGTAACCCAACAAATGCATTTTCTCGCCTACAGTCAACTACAGTCTTCTCAGAGAATAGTTCGAATACAGTGAGTTCATTCTTAAAATCGTTTTCATCTCTTTCAAATGATGTTTGCTGTTTTATGTGTTTGTTACTTATTAAAATTTCAAAAAAGTTGAAAAAAAAACTTTTAAAATTTTATTTTAATTTGTTCTTTTTATTTTCTCTAAATTTAATAGTCGCTATGCATTTCAGAACACGCTTATTCTTAAGAAAATGTATGTAATTAAGCTTTTTGTTAAAAAGCTTCTTTTCCTTGATGTTGAATGTTTTAAACCATGTTCAGCCAATTTCAATTAGACACGACTGGCTTGTCTAAACGAGAAGACCTTAAGTGTCCAATCACACAGAAGCGACCCATAGAAAATACGTGCCACTTGCACCTAATCTAAAGCACTATTCACAGGAGCACGACCAACACACCACGAATGAATTAAAAAAGGGATTTAGATGCGTTCCAGGCCCAATTTCCTCAGATATTCTCAACAAAATTATAGAAATATAGTTTATAATTTGATTTATAATGCAGTCATTTAGTTTTTCGTCTCAAATTATAATAAATTTGAGTTAAAAAAAGTGGATTTATGCATGATAAATCAAATACATATAGTATGTAGTGTTGAAGTTATTAATATGAAGCTACTTTCAAATCATTAATATGAAATACTTACTTACTTACTTAAGGTGGCGCTATAGTCCAGGTCGGACCAGGGCCTCACCCAACAAACTTCTCCAGCCAGCTCGGTCCCTGGCTAGCTGTCTCCAGTTTCGCACGCCAAGTTGGTTCAGGTCTTCTACCACCTGTGTGCTCCACCGGAGTCGCGGTCTTCCTCTTCCTTCCGGGTTGGATTCGAAGGTCGTTGGACCTTAACTTTTCTGGCTAGGTCAGTGTCGCTGTACAGCTCGTACAGTTCTTGGTTGAATCTTCGTCTCTAATCTCCATTAATGCAGACAGGCCCAAAACTCACTCGAACAATTTTTCTCTCAAAGCAGCCCAAAGCGTTTTCAACAGATGTTGTCATGGTCCGTGTCTCTACACCATACATGAGGACCGGGATGAGGGTTTTGTAGAGTGCCACTTAAGTTGCTCGTGAGAGGACTTTACTACTCAATTGCCTTCTAAGTCCAAAGAAGCAGCGATTGGCAAGAGTGATTCTTCGTTTAATTGGTGTTGTTGTCTGAGTTGATAGCGGATCCCAGATAGACAAAGTCCTTAACTACCCCGAAGTTAGATCTGTCTATGTTGGCGTTTGCTCCAAGACGTCGATGTTTGTAGTCCTTTCTTGTCGACAGCATTAACTTGGTCTTGCCCTCGTTAACGGCTAGACCCATCTTCCTGGCCTCCGTCTCAAGGATCACAAACGCTTCACTGACACCACGCTGTGTTCCTTTAATTATGTCAATGTCGTCTGCGTATCCTAGTAGCTGGACGCACTTTTGAAAGATTGTGCTTCTGGTGTTGACGTTGGAGCTTTGCACAATCTTTTTAAGAATGATGTTGAAGAAATCGCATGACAAAGCATCGCCTTGTCTAAAACTTTTTTTGGCATCAAAAGCGTCCGTTAAGTTTTTTCCGACAATGATGGAACAGATTGAATTTTCCATTTTCATCTTACACAGACGGATGAGTTGGTAGGTATCGATTTGAAGTTCCTGGGTCTTCTCCAAGATCTGCCGTAGGGTGAATATTTGATCGATCGTGGACTTTCCGGGTCTGAAGCCACACTGATAAGGACCTACCAGGTTGTTGACGAAGGGCTTCAAACGTTCACAAAGCACGGCAGACAAGATCTTGTAGGCGATGTTAAGGAGACTTATACCTCTGTAGTTGGTGCAGTTCAGGGGATATCCTTTTTTGAGGATCGGGCATACGATGCTGAAGTTTCATTCATCGGGCATGCCTTCCTCCGACCAAATTTTGCAGATGAACTGGTTCATGCTCCTAACCAAATCATTTCCAGTTCGGCGGCTAGCCCGTCTGCTTCAGCGGCTTTGTTCGACTTTAGTTTAGATATCGCTATCTTCACTTCGTCCATGTCGGGTGGGTGGAATTGTTGGCCTTCTGCACCCAATTTGAATGGTTCTGTATTGCTGAGGAAGTTTTGGTCGTCATTGTCATTATACAGCTTGGAAAAGTGGTCTTTCCATATCCTCAGCACTGACTGCTGTTCTACTACGATGTTTCCATATACAGGCTTCAGTTCTGGGTGTATAAGCCCTGGAGGTTTGTTTCACCTTTTTGTTGAAATTTCGAACCTCGTTCCTGTTGTGACATCCCTCTATCTCCTCGATCGCGCGCTTCTCATGCTCCCTTTTTTTCTTTCTGAGAAGTTTATGCTCCTCGTGTCCTTCTTTGCAGCGCCGCTTTGTATGCCTTTTGTTAAGCTGCATGTGCTCGCCGGCATTCATTGTGAAACCAGGGGTATCGTTGTGGTGGCCGTGTAAACCCTAGCACTTCAGAGGCGGCATCTCTGATGGCTGCTTGGCAGTGTTGCCACTGGTTCTCTATATTTTGTGCTGGCAGCAAAGGACTTCTGAGGAGATCTTCGGAGACACGATCGGAAAAGGATCTAGCAATCTCTTGCGATTGTAGCCGTTTGACGTCTAATTTCCTCTAAGCATTTTCGCGTGTTGGCCTTGATCGGGATATCCGCATTCGTACCTTGGCTACAACAAGGTAGTGGTCCGAGTCAATGTTGGCACCTCGAAATGTGCGGACATCTTGCATGCTGGAGAAGTGTCGTGCGTTGATCGCAATGTGATCAATCTGGTTGACGGTTGATTGGTCAGGAGATTTCCATGTTCCCTTGTGGGTATCGAGATGTGGAATCGCGTACTTGCTACAATTACGTCTCGCCCCGCAGCGAAGTCGATTAGCCTAAATCCGTTATCGGAGGTGGTGCCGTGTAGGCTGGGTCGTCCAATTATTCCACAAAATATTTCTTCTCTACCCAGCTTAGCATTAAAATCTCCATGGACGATTTTAATGTCATAGCTAGGGCATTGCTCATAGGTCTTGTCGAGGAGCTCGTAGAACCTGTCTTTGGTGTCTTCCTCCTTTTCCTCAGTGGGGGCGTGAGCGCAGATGAGGCTGATGTTGGTGAATTTAGCCTTGATGCGGATTGTCGTGATGCGCTCATTCACTGAGTTGAAACTCAAGACCTTCCTCCTGAGTCGAGTCCCAACTACAAATCCACATCCAAATAGACGCTGATTTTGTTCTCGGTAGCAATGGCTGTAGTAAATATCGCAGTTGTTCATTTTACGTAGGCCCGGATCCCATCGCATTTCTAGGATGGCAGTTATATCTGCTTCATAGCAGTCACGGGCTTCCGCTAGTTGTTCGGCTGCAAGGGACCTAACATTCGACGTGCAAAACTGAAATTCGTTGTCCTTAAATCGTTTGCGTGGGTCGTCATCATTAATTCCGTCCGTATCCGCGGCTTGTTGGTGGTTCGGAACTATAGTTTCTTTATGTGGCCGAGCAGTCACCCCGACGCACGACCCCCAATCTGGAGGGCCAGGTCTTTAGTTTAACTCTAAGACGAAGAGCCGGTCAAACCGCTCCTTATAGGCCTGGGCTGCGAATATGTCGTAGTATCCCTATAAGGTGTTCACTAAGTAGTTCAACCTGACTGGAACTGTAAGGGCCACCGTTGATTCCATCTTGGAAGTTCTTCCGCTGCCGCCTTTTGAAAAGGAGGCATGCCTTAGTGGACGCATACCTCCTCTCCTCTCTCTCTTTGCTGCCGCCAACAACTTCCCACTGGGGTTGGAACCCAATCTTCGGTTGAAGGTACTGGGCACCCGATGTTCACCTGTTGATGTTGATTGAAAGCCATCATGCAGAAACTTCTAGACGTTATAATGGAATTTTAGAAAAGAGTTCTGCAAAGTTGACACTTGATAGGGTTACTCCAGGCTCTTATTGACTTAGAAAGTTTTGCGAACTAAAAGAAAAGCAAGTTACAGAAAAGCGATAAGAACAACAGTGAAACACATAATTCTAACTGTTGGCTTTTTGTATCGGATGCGCGCTGGCGATTACGGAGCGCAAGAGTATAATGTCCGCACTTTTGTATGTCTCTTTGGAACGTCCCTGAATCATATCAATGGAAAATTGGAACCAATTACAGCTCCTCTAAGATAGATTTGACTCAACACATCACCGAATATGACAATTATCACTGACGTTATAACTAATTCAAGTTATATTCACCACCCTCCCGTAATGCCAGGACTCGGTGAATTGACTTATAACCTGCTAATACTTCTCTTTGACATTTTATCAGACTCGTCTGTCCATCTGTCATAAACTCCGTTATATTGACACCTTCATAAAGATCCAATAAAAGCAACTAAGCTCAAGAAGCTGGTAAATCACCCTCGACCGCGACTAATCCGACCTCGTCGTCGACGAATAACAATCACGAAATACACTACGCTAAACTTTTTGTCTTATTTTTTTTAGATCACACCTTCGTACGAGAAAAATTGATATCGTACGACCTTTAACACGTTCACAAATAGCTCACCTTCTGTGTTACTGGTACCAGCACCTTGTCACCGAGTGCCGTAGGCAAAACACGCTAAGTCGCAGTCCCACGCCACATGAGAAAATATCTACAAACACAGTTCAATCAAAGTTCCAGCAACGAGCATTAGTAGTGTAGGTTTTCTTTTGACGATCATCATCGTCGGGCCTATTCACTCCTTTGGTTTGTTATAAATTCGACTTGATTTTTAGGAAAATTGCATACACCATCACCAAAATGCTACACCTAACTTGGCCAGGCGCTTCATGTCGCCCAGTTCTCGACGACTCATTGACAATAATGGAAAAAGCAAACCTCACTTGAAATCATTCTAGCGAACCAACATCTTTACCAATGACAACAACCACGACGAGTGCACACAATGGCCGAAACTGTCCTCGGCTGTGACAGCCAATAAATGTCCGTATTCGAAAGTATGAATTTGGGACAAGCGGCGGAGGTAATATTGTCCTCGTAATAGCAGAAAAGAAACGACGAGCAGTACAAATTCGAGATATCAGTCGATAATGCGAAGTGAGATCAGCGATGAGGGATATCGCAGTTTAGGGGTGATCCAGTCGAACGCACAGAACCGGGAGACTATGCATAGCCACGACTACAATCGATGACGCTGAACACATTCTGGAGAGTTTAATTTGTATTTTTTTTCTTAATTTTCTGAGGCTTCCTGAATTATTTTCTTCTAATTTCTATGTTCTTCTTTTGATTTTTTTTTTTTATATTCGAAATCTTTGACTCAATATAGTAATGTCGCAAAAAAAACGAAAGCAACAGTAAAAAAGATCCTTTCAGTAGCCACTGCTATATTACGGTAAGTGAGTTTACCTTTTTAAGATTTCGCCCTCAAGATTCATATCGAAGCAACTCTAAAATTTTTCTTATTTTTACGCCAGCCGGGCCAAGCGGCTCTGGCATCCGCAGTCGCTTGGTCGTTGTACCGAAGGTTCGGTGTACCTAGCCGTCATAGAACCTGGGGGCTGGGAAGAAGAGACTTTCTTAGCGTTGTCGACAACCATTCGACCCATGCGGCCGACCCAATGCAGTCGTCTTTTCTTGTCTTTCTGACTTACATCCACATCTTAGTAAGCTCGTACAGTTCACGTAGAACCTTCGTCATCATTCCGCCATCGATCGGGACCGAAAATCCGTCGAAGAAATTTTCTCTCGAAAGCCCAGAATCAATTCCCCTTTTTTACGTCTGTCCAGTTCGGCCGCCGTAACGTAGGAATGGTAAATCAATAAGTTTATGATATCCAGAATACATTGACTTTCAAGTGAGGCGTTTTGAACCCCAGTTGTCTTGCCAAACGAAAGTAGCAGCGGTACGGCTAGGTAATACATTTTGGCTCTCCCTAAGGTGTGGGAATGACGATAATTTTCTCCATAACTACTCGACATTGCAGCTCCAACAGTTGTCGTTTTGTCCTAGGTGGTTTAACAGATGTAGCTTTGTTAGTTGTAGCATTAACTTTGTTTTGACCTATTCACTTCAAGCCCAACGAGTTTGACATTTTCTTCTATCGCTGTGGAAGGCTCAAGCACCGCTCAATGGGATCAACCGATGCTGTCAATGTCGTCCGCATTATACGCCTAGCAGTGGGTTGTATTTGTTGAGATAGTGTTTTTCGTGGTCACACCTGCTTATTAGCACTATCTGCTCAGGACAATGTTGTCGAAGACCACATGACCGCAGCAAAATCTCCTTGTCTGCGATGTTTGAATGAAACAGCTCGGATGCGCTGTTACCTCATTAGCACCACTGCACTGCGTATTGTTACGCGTCATGTGGCCACAGCAGGAATCCGTTTGATCGGGATCCCGAATTTCAGACAACGCACCATCACACGCTCTAGCGCGGTGACTGCCTCAATAAGCAGCTTTGAAGGCGACGAAAAGATGGATTGGGTATCGGACTTGAAAATTCGTTGGTCTTTTCCAGGATCTCGCCTCGGTGTGAAATAATTGGTCTATCGTTTGTTCTGCCTGGCCTAAGGCCACACTGGTACGCTCGATTAATGTGCTTGCGGAAGGTTTAGGCGCTCACTCAGGATGTTAGAATAGGATTATAGTACGGCAACATTAAGCAGGGATATACGCCGCGGTTGTTTTTCGCAATGACATAGGATCGCCTATTTTGGAGAAGGGCAATATGGCAGACAGTGGGCAAGCATTCTCCTGCCACACTTTGTAGCCCGACCAGGTGTCATGCGGTTCATCAAACGCCCATCCTCGATAATTAGAAGAGCTACGCAGATGATGCCATCAGACTCAGTGCGGACTTGCTATTTTTTAGCTTTTGGTTGGCTCCATTTTTACTTCTTCAGCGCATGGGGCCTGGGGACAGGGTCATCATTGACAGGATCTGGCTTCTCTTTCGTCATTAGCTCGGCCTCGATATTTATGCGCAATCAGCAGCTGCGCTTGGAAGTTCAGCTTGTAAAACATCTACAATCTTCCCTGTTGCTTCGGTGACATAGGTTTCCGTCACTAGTTTCGAAGAGCCTGTGGTCTCGGTTCTGAAACCCGAAGCTAATTGCTTCGACTATAGGAAAACGCTCGGGAGTTGTTCTTGGCCGCAATCTTCTAGATCTTTGAGCTTGAAAAGCGGATGCTCTTTTCCTTCTCTTTGCCAATATTTTCCTTAGTTCGGTACTACACCTTCTCTTGCTGCTCTTATTTTACGTTGCAGCATCTGCAAACGTGCATTTTCCGTCTCTCTTTTCAATAACGCGCTCTCATCATCATACTACGGGTTTTTTTCGGGAATGACTGGTAACCTATGGTGGTCTCGGAAACATTTTTTATTATTTCGCGATATTGGTTCCACATCTGTGGTATTTGGGAGGACTGAGGAGAGTCGCTCACGCTCACTGTAGTCTCTGGCATTATCCGGAGCGCCAAGGCTCCTTTTTTGGGGCCGCACGTCGTTTTTGTCGTTTGGTAGTCGAGCTCTTAACTTAGCCACTACCAGAAAGTGGTCAGAGTCGTCATTTTGTCCTCGGAAAGGGCGCACGTTCAAGATGTTGGATGCATGCCCTGCGCCGATTAGCACATGGTCGATTTAATTGGTTGTTCGACCATCCGGAAACCGCCAGGTTGCTGTGTAGATCTTTAGTCTTGGATACCTAGTGCTACTTATCACTGTATTACGAGCTGCAGCAAAGTCGATTAGTCGGAAGCCGTTATCTGTTGTCACTTCGTGGAGGCTGTGCTTTCCAACTAATCCGCCAAAGATATCTTCCTTCCTGATTTTTACATTGAAATCTCTGAGTACGATTTTGACGTCGTACCCGGACAGGCTCCGTAGGCTCTATTTAGGAGGTCGTAAAAATCGTCCTTGCTTGACTCCTAGGTATTATCGGTAGGGGCGTGTGCACATATTCTACTGATGTTATGTAGTGTGGCCTTGTTGCGGATGTTTTGAAGTGTGGCCTTGTTGCGAATTACAACCAGACGATCACTAATTGGCTTAGAATCCATGACTTTCGATCTAGGCCGATTTCCCACGGCGAATCTGCATCCAAATTTATGTGTAATAAATGTCGCAAAGTGGTAAATCGAAAGGACAGTCTTATCGAGCTCTATTCACTAAATAGATTTATTTTTCTCGCGCAGTTTAAAATATATCTTAAATGGTTGTGTTTTCATCTTTCTGTCTCAATTTTACTTTTAAAATGGTTTCTTTTCTCTTTGAAAATAATTTTATTTCTTCTCCAATTTCACCAACAGGTTTTTATTCGAGAATACCCAAACTGAGCCGTTTGCAAAAATTTAATTTATCAAAATATATTTTCACCCAACACGAATTTAAACATTGATATTCACACATCAAACTATCAGTAAATTTTACCTATTACAATTTTTTGAATGCCTTTTAAGCAGTGGAAGTGAAAACAATTTTGTTTTGCCGGGAAATCTAAAATTCCAATCATATCGTGTGAATTTTTTTTACTAAAGAAGCTGAAAAGGCATTCAAAAATTTAAAAAACGTAACCCAATCAATGCAATTTCTCGCCTACAGTCAACTACAGTCTTCTCAGAGAATAGTTCGAATACAGTGAGTGCATTCTTAAAATCGTTTTCATCTCTTTCAAATGATGTTTGCTGTTTTATGTGTTTGTTACTTATTAAAATTTCAAAAAAGTTGAAAAAAAAACTTAAAATTTTATTTTAATAATTTGTTCTTTTTATTTTCTCTAAATTAGTCGCTATGCATTTCAACACGCTTATTCTTAAGAACATGTATGTAATTAAGCTTTTTGTTAAAAAGCTTCTTTTCCTTGATGTTGAATGTTTTAAACCATGTTCAGCCAATTTCAATTAGACACGACTGGCTTGTCTAAACGAGAAGACCTTAAGTGTCCAATCACACAGAAGCGACCCATAGAAAATACGTGCCACTTGCACCTAATCTAAAGCACTATTCACATGAGCACGACCAACACACCACGAATGAATTAAAAAAGGGATTTAGATGCGTTCCAAGCCCAATTTCCTCAGATATTCTCAACAAAATTATAGAAATATAGTTTATAATTTGATTTATGATGCAGTCATTTAGTTTTTCGTCTCAAATTATAATAAATTTGAGTTAAAGAAAATGGATTTATGCATGATAAATCAAAATACATATAGTATGTAGTGTTGAAGTTATTAATATGAAGCTACTTTCAAATCATTAATATGAAATACTTACTTACTTACTTAAGGTGGCGCTATAGTCCAGGTCGGACCAGGGCCTCACCCAACAAACTTCTCCAGCCAGCTCGGTCCCTGGCTAGCTGTCTCCAGTTTCGCACGCCAAGTTGGTTCAGGTCTTCTACCACCTGGTGTACTCCACAGGAGTCGCGGTCTTCCTCTTCCTTCCGGGTTGGATTCGAAGACTCTAAGAGCCGGAGCATTATTTTCCATTCGCTCAACATGACCCAACCATCGTCCAACGTCGTTGGACCTTAACTTTTCTGGCTAGGTCAGTGTCGCTGTACAGCTCGTACAGTTCTTGGTTGAATCTTCGTCTCTAATCTCCATTAATGCAGACAGGCCCAAAACTCACTCGAACAATTTTTCTCTCAAAGCAGCCCAAATCGTTTTCAACAGATGTTGTCATGGTCCGTGTCTCTACACCATACATGAGGACCGGGATGAGGGTTTTGTAGAGTGCCACTTAAGTTGCTCGTGAGAGGACTTTACTACTCAATTGCCTTCTAAGTCCAAGAAGCAGCGATTGGCAAGAGTGATTCTTCGTTTAATTGGTGTTGTTGTCTGAGTTGATAGCGGATCCCAGATAGACAAAGTCCTTAACTACCCCGAAGTTAGATCTGTCTATGTTGGCGTTTGCTCCAAGACGTCGATGTTTGTAGTCCTTTCTTGTCGACAGCATTAACTTGGTCTTGCCCTCGTTAACGGCTAGACCCATCTTCCTGGCCTCCGTCTCAAGGATCACAAACGCTTCACTGACACCACGCTGTGTTCCTTTAATTATGTCAATGTCGTCTGCGTATCCTAGTAGCTGGACGCACTTTTGAAAGATTGTGCTTCTGGTGTTGACGTTGGAGCTTTGCACAATCTTTTTAAGAATGATGTTGAAGAAATCGCATGACAAAGCATCGCCTTGTCTAAAACTTTTTTTGGCATCAAAAGCGTCCGTTAAGTTTTTTCCGACAATGATGGAACAGATTGAATTTTCCATTTTCATCTGACACAGACGGATGAGTTGGTAGGTATCGATTTGAAGTTCCTGGGTCTTCTCCAAGATCTGCCGTAGGGTGAATATTTGATCGATCGTGGACTTTCCGGGTCTGAAGCCACACTGATAAGGACATATCAGGTTGTTGACGAAGGGCTTCAAACGTTCACAAAGCACGGCAGACAAGATCTTGTAGGCGATGTTAAGGAGACTTATACCTCTGTAGTTGGTGCAGTTCAGGGGATATCCTTTTTTGAGGATCGGGCATACGATGCTGAAGTTCCATTCATCGGGCATGCCTTCCTCCGACCAAATTTTGCAGATGAACTGGTTCATGCTCCTAACCAAATCATTTCCAGTTCGGCGGCTAGCCCGTCTGCTTCAGCGGCTTTGTTCGACTTTAGTTTAGATATCGCTATCTTCACTTCGTCCATGTCGGGTGGGTGGAATTGTTGGCCTTCTGCACCCAATTTGAATGGTTCTGTATTGCTGAGGAAGTTTTGGTCGTCATTGTCATTATACAGCTTGGAAAAGTGGTCTTTCCATATCCTCAGCACTGACTGCTGTTCTACTACGATGTTTCCATATACAGGCTTCAGTTCTGGGTGTATAAGCCCTGGAGGTTTGTTTCACCTTTTTGTTGAAATTTCGAACCTCGTTCCTGTTGTGACATCCCTCTATCTCCTCGATCGCGCGCTTCTCATGCTCCCTTTTTTTCTTTCTGAGAAGTTTATGCTCCTCGTGTCCTTCTTTGCAGCGCCGCTTTGTATGCCTTTTGTTAAGCTGCATGTGCTCGCCGGCATTCATTGTGAAACCAGGGGTATCGTTGTGGTGGCCGTGTAAACCCTAGCACTTCAGAGGCGGCATCTCTGATGGCTGCTTGGCAGTGTTGCCACTGGTTCTCTATATTTTGTGCTGGCAGCAAAGGACTTCTGAGGAGATCTTCGGAGACACGATCGGAAAAGGATCTAGCAATCTCTTGCGATTGTAGCCGTTTGACGTCTAATTTCCTCTAAGCATTTTCGCGTGTTGGCCTTGATCGGGATATCCGCATTCGTACCTTGGCTACAACAAGGTAGTGGTCCGAGTCAATGTTGGCACCTCGAAATGTGCGGACATCTTGCATGCTGGAGAAGTGTCGTGCGTTGATCGCAATGTGATCAATCTGGTTGACGGTTGATTGGTCAGGAGATTTCCATGTTCCCTTGTGGGTATCGAGATGTGGAATCGCGTACTTGCTACAATTACGTCTCGCCCCGCAGCGAAGTCGATTAGCCTAAATCCGTTATCGGAGGTGGTGCCGTGTAGGCTGGGTCGTCCAATTATTCCACAAAATATTTCTTCTCTACCCAGCTTAGCATTAAAATCTCCATGGACGATTTTAATGTCATAGCTAGGGCATTGCTCATAGGTCTTGTCGAGGAGCTCGTAGAACCTGTCTTTGGTGTCTTCCTCCTTTTCCTCAGTGGGGGCGTGAGCGCAGATGAGGCTGATGTTGGTGAATTTAGCCTTGATGCGGATTGTAGTGATGCGCGCATTCACTGAGTTGAAACTCAAGACCTTCCTCCTGAGTCGAGTCCCAACTACAAATCCACATCCAAATAGACGCTGATTTTGTTCTCGGTAGCAATGGCTGTAGTAAATATCGCAGTTGTTCATTTTACGTAGGCCCGGATCCCATCGCATTTCTGGATGGCAGTTATATCTGCTTCATAGCAGTCAAGGGCTTCCGCTAGTTGTTCGGCTGCAAGGGACCTAACATTCGACGTGCAAAACTGAAATTCGTTGTCCTTAAATCGTTTGCGTGGGTCGTCATCATTAATTCCGTCCGTATCCGCGGCTTGTTGGTGGTTCGGAACTATAGTTTCTTTATGTAGCCGAGCAGTCACCCCGACGCACGACCCCCAATCTGGAGGGCCAGGTCTTTAGTTTAACTCTAAGACGAAGAGCCGGTCAAACCGCTTAGGCCTGGGCTGCGAATATGTCGTAGTATCCCTATAAGGTGTTCACTAAGTAGTTCAACCTGACTGGAACTGTAGGGGCCACCGTTGATTCCATCTTGGAAGTTCTTCCGCTGCCGCCTTTTGAAAAGGAGGCATGCCTTAGTGGACGCATACCTCCTCTCCTGTCTCTCTTTGCTGCCGCCAACAACTTCCCACTGGGGTTGGAACCCAATCTTCGGTTGAAGGTACTGGGCACCCGATGTTCACCACGGGGAGGTGGAGAGTAGGAGTTGATAGACAGAGGTTTTAGTGGACGCTTGTGTCCACTTGAATACACTTGTCTACCCTTCGAACATAATTAATATGAAATGACTTTGAATATTTCATATGAAGTTTTTTGTAATACATTATAAAATATCAAATAAATTATCATTCCAAATTTTTCTGTTCACGTAAAAAGTTTTTTTTTTATTCAGAAACGTATTAAAGGGAATATTATTCAACAAGGAATAAATTCAATATGTAGTATCCGTGGTTTCGTGGTTAGGTGCATTGGCTGCTAAGCAGAACGTCGTGGGTTCGAGTCCTACTCGTGCCCATAGTTTTTATTTCATCTTTCATGGACACTGCCTCTTGCGAAGAACTGACAATACTTCCAAGGGTATCATTTGTCATGAAAAAATGCTTCTCAACTTTGCCGTTTGGAATCGGCGTTAAATTGTAGGTCCCCTCAAACGCATACAAAAATCAGTGTTTATCATTCATTCGTCGTTCGTTTGTCGTGCTCGTGTGATTAGTGCTTAAGTTAAACGTTTTTTTTAGATCAACACTGTTTGCCAAGTCACTTAAGTCCCTTGTGTGTGAATCAGATGCTTTAATCATCATTAGGTCGCTCTTTCTACTCAATTTGAAAAGTTCAAGTTCCTTCTTCTCCATTGGAACTTGCTTCTCTGATTTCGGATTGTTTTTTTGTTTTTATAAACACATTTCTTTATTTTCAGCGCGTCAAGACAAGATATCAAGCGACTCTCAATTATCACCAACCGAAGATGCTGGCACCCCATCTATCAAAACTCTCGAAATTCACGAGACAGACAACAACATCGATATACATTCATCGCTCTCCGAGCAACTCGACTCCATCGTCACCATAACACCTTCCTTGGACGGCGAAGACGTGACCAATAAATTCGAACAGTCCGGTGTGTTTATAACCGAAGATGAAATCACAGTTGATATTGCTAGTAATACCGGTCTCCGAAAAACTGGATTCTCGACTAAAATCTACGGTGAAGAAGACACCACAAAGCAAACACAACAACAGCAGCAATCGTCTCCAAAATGTACTCGAAAAATTCCCTACTCTCCGATTCTCCAAAGACGACGTAGTTTGGATAACAGCAGTATCATGGGCGATGTCCATCGATCACCGGACAACAACAGCAGCAATCGATCTCAAACAGGAGTGCCAGTATTTAATCGGAAGAAGCCGGTCTATCGATCGGTCCGAAAGCCAAGCGAGCTTGCCAACGAAGCTAAAAAAATGCCTGGCAAAGATGTGACGAATACCTGGAGCGGTCGAATACCGCCAACTGGCAAGAAACGCCCCACGATGACTTCCGAAACATTCAGCTCGACTTTCAATCGAAATTCAAAAACACGATCATCGCAGATACTTTACGATAGCAATGGCAGGCGAGTTAAGGGAGGCGCATCGTTGACAACTTCGCCAGTGAAAAATAACGCCTCATCGCCACTGGCCCAACAGCTTTTGGAGGCTGCCAACAGTGCTAAAAATGACGCACAAATCCTCGAAAAAATGAAGGCCCTTTTGTCGCGATACTCGACCAGTAATATGGGAACTCTTAGAACAGCGGAAAATCTCAACAAAAAACCCATCTACGATGACTTCACCACGGCCTGGGTGAACAGTAATGGACATTTGGAGAGATCAAGCAGTTGTTCGCCACCAACCAAAGGTCCGTCGAAGCGAAGTTCGGCGGCTTCGTCCAATGAAAGCACTCATAGTCGAGATGCAGGCTTCATTGTATCGCCGCGGCGAGATCGCGGATTAACCAGGATTCCACTGCCGACGAGGCAAAACACTGAGCTCTATTGAGCGCCAGTCTGGTAAAGCATAGCTTTTTTTTAAAAAAAAAAAAAAAGAAGAGGAAGATTAAAAAGTAGCTTGTATGGTTCAGTGGTGAGCGCTTTGCTTGCGAACAATGACGAACTGAACAGAAAGTAGCAGAATATATTTTGTACTAATTTTTTTTATACTAAAATAAAACTCATACACACACATAAGTAGAAAAGACAAAAATTGATGCAGGAGGCTTAAACATTTTTTGGGTGTACACCTTTTGTCGCCAACTTCACACTCTCACAAGCGGATTAAGTCATGCATTAGTTTTGATGTTTGTCATTCTTTTGCATTCATTGCAATCTCTCTGTTTTAAGGTATGTTAAGCAACACTGTTCTGCACACTTTGGAACAGTTTGCAACAGAAAAGTACAGCTTTTTGGTGTTCATTGACACATTTGCTGTTCCAAACTGTTCTGATTTGGTGTTCATTGAGTATGTCTAGAACAGTTTGGAACAGTTTAGGACAGGATTTTCTGTTCCATCTTTTTAGGTAGAACACATTTTATGTTCTAAACTGTTCCAAACTGTTCTGACATTTCTCATGAAGCTGTGCTGTACTGTGCTGTCTTTTTTCTCGCTGAACAAAGCTTTAGTTTGTTGTAAAAAAAAAAGAAAATCAATGCAAGATTTCAAAGCAAGAATATGCAGAGCTCGAACAAATCCATACATTAAAGAGGAAAACTTTTCTTGTCAGAATTGTCATGACTCATGAATGAGTGTGTGATGTGTGAATTAGGACTTGACAGATTAGGTATTTTGTTTTTAATTTGATACAGAATGGCGTAGTTTATGAATGTTTTCAAATAAGCTAGCTTGAAAATTTAGTTTTTCTAAGCCAGAAATAAATAATCTTCCAGCGACTGGGAAAATATCTGAAAGAGTGAAATGAACCAAAAGTATAGTTTGCTTATCCCATTGGTGCTTTTTCTGAGTTTATTAGATCATCCCCACACTCCCCAATTTCCTCCTTCTTTTTAGGTTAGTTTAGTTTAGTTAGATAGCCCTTAAGCTAAAAAAAACTCTAACCATACAAACCTATGCATATAACAATACTGTCGTTCTCTCTCACTTTCTCTTTCTCCTTATATCCATCTTCACCTTGCTATATTTTCCAAACACTATATTTTGGAAGAACAAATAATTGTAAACACAAGGTCACAGAAGAAATAAGCATTAAAATACAACAGAATTAATTATGACCAGTATATTGTTTTTTCTATTTTCTTATAATCATTTTTTGTTACATAAAAATATCATTAACTATAATTTTCTAGGTTAATTTAACTAATTCAGTAAGTATTAAGTAAAAAAATTATGTTGTCTAACTCTCAGTTTGAATTTATTTAAAAAATAAAAAAAGTTGGCATAGACATATGTTGATAGTCTAGAAAGCGAATTTAGAGTTATTTTATACAAAGATAAATATTAATACAACAACAAAACCGAAACCAATAAGTTCCCAAATATCACAATAAAATTGTTAAATATGTTTTATTATTAATATTTTTTGTTGTCTGAAAGTAAATACATATTCTATATGCAATGTTTGCTTTTTAGTATGTTTTTTTCTTTTTTTTTCTTTGGTTATGATATAAAAATAAAAAAAAATATATTATATTAAAATGTATTTTAAATGCATATAAAAAAACAACAACTATTATTATGTCACACTATAATGAAAAGAAAAAAAAAACAAATAAAAACAGCAAAAAAAAGCAACACAAAATTAATAAAACAATCAAAAACCTAAGACAAATTAATGATTTTTTTGCTAGCCACTTATGAACCTTGAAGAGTGGATCAAATGGACATCAGCGTCGTCATTGAAAGCTGATATACTTTAGGGCAAGAGGTAAGCTTTCATTCGAGATATCTCAATCTTCGACCAATGAGCTCGGCACAGTGGTTCACTTCTATTTAAATAATAGACATAAGACATAACCTATAAAAATAAAAACTAAATGGATGGAAGCGTAATACTGAGGAAAGAATGAAAAAAGCACTATGTGCATTCTACACATGCAAAAGGACCTTCGGTGTACGTTGGGGTATGCGACCGCAAGTCATCCAATGGATGTACACAGCGATTGTCAGACCCATTCTCACCTATGGCTCTATTGTACCTCAAAAACCTGAATAAGTGTTATATATTGTTACACATTAAAGTGGCAACTCGTTTAAATGGGGCTGAACACAACCTTTGCCTATATGTCAATATATCATGATGACATAACCTAAGGAGAAAACGGGTTACAGATTTTAACCTCAAATTAAGAAAGAATAAAAATTGAATTATATTAAAATGGTATTTTATTAAAAATCGATTTACTTTAATAAGGTACAGAGACTAGCCTTGGATCTCCCGGCTCTGGATGAGTTCATAAGGTGCACGGTAGCCAAAACCACAATTCGTTTAAATGAACTGAGTTTTTGGAAGACTGATGAAGACCACCGATTACATTCCCCACCTGTTGGATTTTGACAGGAAATTTTCTATTTGCATACCAGGAAGACAGAGTTGCGGGATCCTTATTCACTTATAAGTGAACAGGGTATCCCTTTCTACACTGACTGTTCGAAAATGGAATCAGGAACAGGTGCTGGAATGTTTTGCCAATCTCTCAAAATCAGAGAGGCGTATAAACTCCAAGATGACAGTAGTGTCTTTCAGGCCGAGATCTATGCCATTGAAAAAGCAGCTGAATTGGCACATCATGAAAAGCTAAGCTCCTCGGAGATTACTTTTTTCGTGGACAGCCAGGCTGGTATCAATGCCTTAGCTGAAACTGTAGGAAAGAATTAAATAGAATCCGCCACACTAACCAGGTTAAGCCCTGCTGGGTTCTTGGACACAGCAACATAGAAGAAAACTAAATAGTAGATGAACTAGCCAGGAAAGGGTCAGAAGCAGATACAAGTAGTAGCGACCATTCAGATAATGGACCACTCGTCCCGATTGGGGTACTCAAGAGGAAGATAGACCTTAAATCAAAAGAGATAATCAATAACTCCTGGAAATCCAGGGACGATTGCGTAATCTCTAGAAGTTTATGGCCTAACATTAATGAAAAGGAAACTCGGTATATTTTATCGCTTAGTAAAACGAACATTAATATGCTGATAGGTGTACTAACGGGTCATTGCGCCATTGGCACAAAGGCCAACAAGATAGGAGCTTTTGCACCCGATTTCTGTAGGAGATGTCAGGATGAGGAGGAAATAGAAACCATTAAACACCTGCTCTGTGACTGTCCGAACCTCCAAACTAACCGACTCCGTCATTTTGGGAACAGGTTTGTTGGAGAACTGGATGATCTAGCACAGGTCTCAATGGCAAATATAAGGAAATTTATAGATAGCACAGGCTGGTTCGTTAACGAGCCGGTCTACGTTTATCGACAACTTTGAATAGCATCGATGCTAACTTGAAGACAGCATTGTCAATGTCAAACAGAGTGTAGTGCTTTAACTCGGCTCCACAATAAATTTGTTAAAATAGTATAAAAAGTCATTTTTATTTGTTAAAATTTTTTGCAAACTTTAATATTGTCAGACCCAGTTTGGTTTTCATCGATTTTAAAGACGGTCATTACTTTATATTGTTTTAAAATTGAATTTAAATTATTAAATTTGAAATGGCAAACTCTAACCTCAAAACTGGGAAACGAAATTTACGCTCCAACCTTGCTGAATGCTCTCCTTTTGGAGCATCGTCCTCGTCGAGTTTTTGGGATACGATTGAATCCAAATTGAACAGCTTAGCAACAAAACTAACCAACACATTCCAAACAACAATAAAAAACGAATTGGATGAAATTTCGCGCACTTTTGATGAAAGATTTAAGGAAATTGAAAACAACTTTAACTTGAAAATAAAAACTCTGGAAAAAGACTTTAATGAAAGATATGGGTCTATTAATCAATTAGCTTTCAATACCGAATGCAAGCTAGAGAGCTTCGAAAGCCGGTGTCTTGAAATTGACACTTTGCACGAAGAGCTTTCTATTATAAAAACACAAACACTTGAAAATGACAACACTCATCTTAGATCACAAATCGATTCTCTATCGCGGAAACTGATTGCTGGCGATCTTGTTCTTCATGGAATACCCATTATAAAAAACGAAAATCTCGAGGACATTTTCAACACTTTTTGCACAAAACTAAACATTTCTCCCATTCGACCGATTTATACACTACGCACGAAACCGCAAAAAAATGTACACAGTAGTGCTATCATAATTAGACTACCACATGAATTTGAGAAAAACTTTTTGCTTAGAAAAGCTTCTGAGTATTACAAAACAAATTCGCGATCAATTACATTACATGACCTTGGACTTGGAAACAGTAATAAATTTGTGAGAGTATATGAAAGCCTAACAAAACAAAATCATATGCTCTTTAGAAAGGCAAACGATCTTCGAAAAAATAAAAGTTTGCATTCTGTGTTCACAAGATCTGGCAGAGTATACATAAGAGAGGATGCGGAAAAGAGGCCAATTTGTATCACGAATTTGTCTCAATTAATTTCAAAATCTTCCTATGCAAATAAAGAGAGGGATTTAAATGAAATTCGATCGCAGAATATTAATGTTGCTGGTGGTATTGATGTTGATATAAATGTTGCTGATGGTGGGAATGTTGCTGCTGGGGGGAATGTTGCTACTGAGGGGAATGCTGCTGTTGCTGGAGTTGGTGTAAATGTTGTTTTATAAAACTAATTTGATAATATTGATTCGGTTACCAGGTATTAATTGTCAAAATTATATTTCTTTGTTTTGATAACTTTATTGTGGTTGTCTAAATTATGAATGTTTATTTTTCAACCCATAATAATTCAAATGAAATAATTATTTATCTCTTATTTATTTTCAATTTAATCTATGTACGTTTTATTAGGATTATGTTGCATATTTTCTTATATTTAATTCTTATTAGTTTTATTGAAGCAGAAACAAAGATGTTTTTTTGGGACGGGGCGGTGAGCTATCTTAAATTTAAATATAAAATATGGTGCTTGGTATGAGTCCCGATAACGTTAGATCTATCTTCAATGTGTTGTGTGATGTGCATAAAGGGCTAAATGTTTGCCACTTAAATGCAGGAAGTATTTCTTCTAAGTATACTCTTCTACATCAAATGCTTAGTTGTTCCAAACTAGATGTTATCATGGTGTCAGAGTCCTGGTTACATGAAGGAATTTCTTCTCAACTTGTTGCTTTCCCTAGTTTTAAACTTTTTAGAAATGATCGAAGTACTCGAGGAGGTGGTGTTTGTATTTATGTTAGAGAAAGTATTTCATCTAAACATGTTTATTCGTCTTTTAAATCAAAAATTGAATTTGTATGCATTGAAATCTCTAACGGCGTTGAAAAATGCGCTTTAATTGTTTTATACTGCCCTCCTTGCTTATTTAAAGAAGAATTTTTATTTGAACTGGAAGAAACGCTTGTAAATTTGAGTACAAGATACAGCCATATATTGATTGGTGGTGATTTTAATGTTAATCAGTTGGATAACTGTCCCATGACTAGATTATTTCATTATTTCTGTGATAAACTTGGTATGTCAGTTGTCAATAAAGTTTGGCCGACTTGTTTTCAGTCACAAAATAATCCATCACTCATTGATTTATTCTTAACGTCTTCAATCGATAAGGTTATTTGCTTTGAACAAATAAGACCAACATCTGACTTTATTCATGACTTTTTATTTTGTTCATTTAAATTTGATGTTAATCAATCAAGAAGTCCAAGGACTTTTAGTTATCGGTCCTATAGATCTTTAAACTTGACTAATATACTAGATGACGTTCATAATAATGATAACTGGATTAATATACTTTATATAACTGACGTGTCACTTAAAGTGTCTCTTTTTAACGAATTACTGACTGACCTATACAATGAATATGTTCCAATAGTACAAAAGAGAATTAAAGGTAAAAATTGTCCATGGTACAACCGTGACATTGAGAAGCTTATTCTTGAAAGAGATCAATTTTTTAGGCGATATAAAAGAAACCCGTCAACATTTAACAGGAACCAATATATCTTCTCTCGCAATCGAGTTACAAATCTTATTCGTTCGAGTAAAAGATCGTACTTTTCTCAAAAACTAAATGTTTCTTTGAGTTCTAAGGAGCTTTGGAGAAACTTAAAAGAAATTGGTGTTACTGAGAACAAAAATTCGTCTAATTGCCCCATTGATCCACAAGTGATGAAGTCAGTATTTGATCAACCAGTTCCCAGCTCAACAAGTAATTTGCATATTAGTGAACATGACAATGCTTTCGTTTTTAACTGTGTTGATTCTCATGAATTAAGTAAAGCTATCAAGTCAATTCAATCAAATGCTATTGGTTCGGATAACATCTCTCCAAAGTTTATTAAATTAATTTTACCTGTCATTCTGACTCCGTTACTACATATAATAAATACATGTATATACAGTAGCGTTTTTCCAGAGCAATGGAAACATGCAATAGTCTTACCTATTCCTAAAAAGAGCAATCCAATTGAACCATCTGACTTTAGGCCAATTAGTATACTTTCTTTTTTAGCAAAGTTACAGAAAAACTTTTAGCTGACCAAATAATATCTTATTTACAATTGAATAACGCCTTAACTAAATGGCAATCTGGTTTTCGAGCTAAACACAGTTGTGAATCGGCTGTTTTGAGGGTAACAACAGATTTTCGTAAATTTCTTGATCATGGACAACTAGGAATAATGGTTCTGCTTGACTTTTCAAAAGCATTTGATAGCATAGATCACAATATTTTATTGTCCAAGTTAAGTAATGATTTCAGTTTTTCAAGGACGGCCATAAAATTCTTGCAAGGTTATTTACTGAATAGAACTCAAGCAATAAGAACTGATATTGGGACGTCCAGTATCTACAACATGAACACAGGAGTTCCTCAGGGTTCTGTTCTTGGGCCTCTGTTGTTTTCATTATATATCAATGGCTTACCTGATGTAGTTCAACATTCCTCAGTTCATATGTATGCAGATGATGTCATAATTTACAACTTTTGTGAACCGTGTAACCAGGATTGTTGTGTTACAGAAATAAATAAGGACTTAGCTAATATTCATAAATGGGCAGTTTCTAATAAACTTCATCTAAACCCTTCAAAAACAGTGAGTATGGCTTGTTCTCGAAGACAAATAAATATAGAAAATCTACCTTTGACTACTTTGAATGGACAAAATATTGAATATGTGACGAAAGTGAAGTACTTAGGTTTTCAAATAAATAATCATCTAACATGCTGTGATGCAATCTCTGATGCCATACGACGTATTTATTTTACACTAAGATCTCTAAGACCGTCATCACACTTTTTAAATTCAGATTTAAAAAAACATCTTGTTAAAAGCTTGATACTACCATTTTTTATTTATAACTCGTCCGTTTATCCTGAGTTAGATTTTGAATGCAAGCGAAAACTAAATGTTGCGTTCAATGACTGCCTTCGCTTCATTTTTAATATTCCGCGGTTCGTAAGTGTCTCCAATTTTCAAACCTCGCTTCTAGGTTTAAGCCTTGAAAACTATCTTAAACGTAAGAATGTGATTTTACTTCACAACATTATTCATAAAAACAGTCCGAGCTACTTAGAAGAATTACTTCGATTCGCCCAATCAAGGAGAGGCCTAAAAATAATATTGCCGCGCTTCACACATACGATTGCAGAGAGATCATTCTTCGTGTCCGTTGTTCGACTATGGAATAGTCTACCAGTCGAATTGCAGACATTAACCTCATCAACTCTGTTCAGGGAAAGGGTATCTTTGTTTTTCTCAGCTTCATTAAACTAATTTAAAATTAAAATTAGCCTTTTTTTTCTTGTTTTTATGTTTAATTTACATTGTCTTTTATTTAACTTGTTTTTAAAAATATGTAAATCTAAATTCTAGTGTAATATATTCTATTTTAAGTATTAGTCAAACATGTAAACCTGGTAATTGTTCATTTAAATACATCTAAAAGATTCATTATCTTGTTGTATAATGTTAATCAAATTAAAATAAATACAAATACAAATACAAACTTTTATTTTTTATAGGGGATCACAATGGACCTATAGGCCCCCGTATATGCAACAGTTCACGTTGTGCACACCCCTCATAACCTAACCTAACCTAAACTTAATGGATGGACCCATTGGCCGTGTGTGAATTGCGGTATTAAATCTTGAGTATTAAATCTTGACGTTTGGTTAAAAACTGGCATTAGCGTCGTGAATAAAATGGATTAGAGTTTATCCAGCTGTGCTAAAGGTTACAGGTTAAATGGGTTAGAATTTTGACGTTTCCTTCTTTGTCTCATGAATGATAGAGAAGTTTTTTCCGCTTTGTTGTTTTGTTCTGGTCTTTTACTTACTTAACTTAAGGTGGCGCTAAAGTCCGTTGTGGACTTGGGCCTCAATTATCAGTTTCCGCCAGCCAGCTCGGTCCTTAGCTAGTCGTCTCCAGTTTTGCACTCCAAGTTGATTGAGGTCCTCTTCCAGTTGAGTGCGCCACCTGAGTCGCGGTCTTCCTCTCCTCCTACGTCCCTCGGGTATAGTGTCGAAGGCTTTCCGGACCGGAGCATTGGTGTCCATCCGCTCTAAAAGACTAAGCCATCTGAGTCTCTGGACCTTGACCCTTCTGGCGAGGTCCATGTCGTTGTACAACCCGTAAAGTTCGCTGTTATATCTTCTTCGCCATTCCCCTTCAATGCATACGGTGCCAAAGATGACCCGAAGAACTTTCCTCTCGAAACAGCCTAAGGCACTATCATCCGATTTTGTCAAGGTCCATGCTACTGCACCGTACAGCAGAACTGGGATGATAAGTGTGTTGTACAAAGTTTTACCTTAGTTTCTCGAGAGAGGGCTTTTCCACTTAATTGCTTTCTTAGCCCAAAGAAACAGCGATTAGCAAGAGTTATTTCTTCGTTCTGATCCCCCCCCACCCCCCCCCCCCCCCCCCCCCCCCCCTACCCCCCCCCCACCCCACACCCCCCCCCCCCCCCCCTCACCACCCCCCCCCCCCCCCCTCCCCCTCCCCTACCCCCCCCCCCCCCCCCCCCTCCCCCCCCCTCCCCCCCCTCCCCCTTCCCCCTCTCCCCCCCCCCCCCCCTTCCCCCCCCCTCCCCCCCCCCCCCCTCCCCACCCCCCCCCTCCCCCCCCCATCCCCCCCCCCTCCCCTCCCCCCCCCCTCCCCCCCCTCCCCCCGCCCCCCCCCCCCCCCCCCACCCTCCCCTTACCCCCCCCCCCCACCCCCCCCCATCCCCCCCCCTATCCCCCCCCCCTCCCCCCCCCCCCCCCTCCCCCCCCCCCCCCCCCCCCCCCCCCCCCCCCCTCCCCCCCCTCCCCCCCCCCCCCCCCCCCCCCCCCCCCCCCCCCCCCCCCCCCCCCCCCCCCCCCCTGCCCCCCCCCCCCCCCCTACCCCCCCCCCCCTCCTCCTCGGCGATGGTGTTATTGTCGTGTTTATAGCGGAGCCTCGATAGACAAACTCTCTACTACCTCGAAGTTATATGCGTCTATTGTGACGTTCTGTCCGAGCCGTCGGTGTACCAACCCTAGCCCTGTATATACGGGATAGAGTGTATCTCGTTAACCAAAGCAGCTAGGAACACGAGATAAGCCCGAATATGGACTTGGGCCTCAATTAACAGTCTCCGCCAGCTAGCTCGGTCCTTAGCTAGTCGTCTCCAAATTTGCACTCCAAGTTGATTGAGGTCCTCTTCCAGTTGAGTGCGCCACCTGAGTCGCGGTCTTCTCTCCTCCTACGTCCCTCGGGAATAGTGTCGAAGGCTTTCCGGGCCGGAGCATTGGTGTCCATTCGCTCTAAATGACCGAGCCATCTGAGTCTCGGACCTTGACCCTTCTGGCTAGGTCCATGTCGTTGTACAACCCGTAAAGTTCGCTGTTGTATCTTCTTCGCCATTCCCCTTCAATGCACCACGGGCCAAAGATGACCCGAAGAACTTTCCTCTCGAAACAGCCTAAGGCACTTATCATCCGATTTTGTCAGGGTCCTATGCTTCTGCACCATACAGCAGGACTGGGATGATGAGTGTGTTGTACAGTTTTACCTTAGTTGCTCGAGAGAGGGCTTTTCCACTCAATTGCTTTCTAAGCCCAAAGAAACAGCGATTAGCAAGAGTTATTCTTCGTCTGATCTCGGGCGCTGGTGTTATTGCCCGTGTTTATAGCGGAGCCTAGGTAGACAAACTCCTCTACTACCTCGAAGTTATACGCGTCTATTGTGACGTTCTGCCCGAGCCGTCGGTGTTGGGTGTCCTTCCTCAAAGACAGCATATACTTCGTTTTTCCCTCATTTACCGCTAAACTCATTTTTGCCGCTTCAGTCCGTTGTGGACTTGGGCCTCAATCAACAGTCTCCGCCAGCTAGCTCGGTCCTTAGCTAGTCGTCTCCAGTTTTGCACTCCAAGTTGATTGAGGTCCTCTTCCACTTGAGTGCGCCACCTGAGTCGCGGTCTTCCTCTCCTCCTACGTCCCTCGGGAATAGTGTCGAAGGCTTTCAGACAGACATCACGCTGTGTTCTTCCCATTATATCAATATCATCGGCGTACGCGAGAAGTTGAACAGATTTTTGGAAGATAGTGCCTTTGGTGTTGACGTTGCACTATCTTCTCAAGAACGATGTTAAAGAAATCGCATGACAATGCATCGCCTTGTCTGAATCCTTTTTTGGCGTCGAAAGATTCCGTAAGCGCGTTGCCAACCTTGATGGAGCAGCGTGAGTTCTTCAATGTCATTTTGCACAAGCGAACGAGCTTGGCTGTCATACGCGGCCTTAAAATCGATGAAAAGGTGGCGGGTATCGATTGGGAGTTCATAGGTCTTTTCCAGGATCTGCGGCAACGTGAAAATTTGGTCGATGGTTAACTTCCTGGCCTTAAGCCACATTGATAAGGACCAATCAGATTATTGACGAAAGGCTTCAGACGTTCTCATATTACGGCAGAGAGGATCTTGTAAGCGATGTTTTGTAGACTTATTCCTCTATAGTTGGCGCAGTTTAGAGGATCTCCCTTTTTCAGGATCTGGTTCTAGTCTTCTCTTCTTTTTATTTAGGGACCAGTTATAGCCATCATTGGTTTTCTTGATTGAAATTGAAACACATCATTAGATTTTTCGGAGCCCCAGGGCTCCGTTTTGTCTTCGACCCTCTTTCTCATTTTCATAAATGATCTCTTGTCTGTAACTTATAATCCAATTCATTGTTTCGCTGACGATAGTACCCTAAGCTTTTCATATTCGTTCCCAGATTCACATCCCTCCTCTTCGAATGTGGAACTGGAAACGACAAAATATGATAAGCTCATTTAAATCTGACTTTAACAGCATTGTTCAATGGGGGAATTAAAAACCGTGTAGAGTAATGCTTCGAAAACTCACTGCTGTCTTGTATCGTTGAAGCGAGATATACCCCCCTTACCAGTCCATGAGTGGCACTTGCATCAACGAGACCAAACATCTCGAGATTCTCGGTATGTACATCACTGACCACCTCTTGTGGACCTAACACATACGCGATGTCGCCAAAAATGCCGCAAGATGTTTGTGTTTCTTAAGACGGTGCAAGAAATTGTTCTCCCCGTCTGATCTGGCTATTATCTATAAAACCTATATCCGTCCAAAGCTTGAGTACAATTCACATCTCTGGGCTGGTGTTCCAGCAACATTAATAAGCCTCTTGGATGGAATACAAAAAAGAGCAGTAAAAATGATTTGTGACAGAGACATCATTAACTCATTCACTTCTTTGGAACACCGTCGGTCGTAATGTTTCTTGTCTCTCTTTGTTTTATCGTTACTTCTATACGGTAATTGCTCAAGTGAAATAGTTGCATCATTCCTCCCCTTAAACAATTCAACCGTAATACTCGCGCTTCAAGGAATGCCCATCAGTTTACCCTCAAGCCCAACTTCAGTCGTACGCTCAAGTATAGAGAATCGTTCTTTAGCCGTACTACGCGAATGTGGAACTCTCTTCCACACTTTGTCTTTCCCGACCACTGCAGTGTTCAGGAAATTAAGACCAATGTACACCGGCACCTCCTCTCCAACCCTTACCCTCTTTTCTAAAGCACTCACTTGGTCTATGGCATAATAAGGGTATAAAAACCTTTGTATATGGAACAGCTTGTATTACCAAGATTGGTTTTCTGCTTGGTTTGACTGATATTCTGTCCAACCAGGCAGAGAACACACAATACAAACTTATGTAAAAAAAACTTCTTCTGTGAAAAATTCTAAGTATGGCACCACCATCGTTTTCCATCTTGAGACTACTTCCCAAATAGATATACACAGAGAAAAGCCACATTAGTTGTATTGTAATATTCGGCTTGGTCCGACAATTTAAAACTTATTCACTTTTCAAATAAAACACAAATTCACTTTATTTAAATCACTCACAAACTTATTTATTCAACACTTTCAATTATTACTTTCAAACACAGTGTCTTTACTTTATAGCAGTTCACATTCGATTAATTCATTTTCGACACCAAGCGGGTATTTATATAACTCAAATAATTTCGAGAAACTACTAGATTCTAGTAGGCGCTGAAACTTCTCGATGCTTAACGAAGTTCTCCTCTTAACCACTAGAGTGTATACACAATTACTTACAACTACAAATAAAACTTTTGCTACATAACTATTCAGCAATTAGACAATATTAGAGTGACAGAGATAGATAGTGTGTACACATTTAAGTATAGAGATATAAAGAGGCGGAGTTACAAAGTGTGTACACATTACAATAGATTGACATATATAAAATATAGAGGTGTATACATATTACATTGCCCCCTCCTTAGGATTGATCGTCCCGAACAAATCCATCATTCTCATCACCACTGTAGCGATGTAGCCGGTCGCGATGTACAACTTTAGGTTTTCCTCTGACTCCCTTTTGTATCCGGTACACGACGTCGTTGATTTTTGTAATGACTGTATATGGACCTTCCCAGTCCCGTTGAAGTTTCGGTGACAACCCTTTTTGCCGATGGGGATTGTAAAGCCACACTCGATCTCCTGCTTGGAACTCTGTTGTTGTCGCTCGTATATCGTAGCGTGTCTTCATTCGGTCACTGAACATCTTTATTTTCAACCTGGTATCGTCGTGGATCTGAAGGAGTCTTTCTTTAAGTTCGTCCATGTAGTCGTCCTCGGCTTGCGGCTCCGATGTGGGACACCCAAATTTTATTTCGCTCGGCAGTCTGATGTTCTTTCCCATCAAAATCTCGGACGGTGTATGGCCAGTTGAGCTATGCCTTGCACTTCGATACGCCATCAAAAACAGAGGAATGTGCCGATCCCAATCTCGCTGGTTGTCGTCCACAGACTTTGCAAAGATGTTCCTTCAGGGTTCGGTTGAATCGTTCGACCATGCCATCAGATTGTGGGTGGAGTGGTGTTGTTCTTGTCTTCTTGATGTGAAGAAGCCCACAAACTTCCTGGAATATGTTTGATTCAAAATTCCTTCCTGGTCGGAATGCAGCTCTAATGGAACGCCGAATCTGCTCACCCAGTTGAACACAATTTGGTCTGCGACTGTTTTGGCTTCTTGATTTGGAATGGCGTATGCCTCAGGCCACTTACTGAAGTAATCCATGACGACCAGAATATAACGATTTCCATTATTTGTTTCCGGAAATGGACCCGCCACGTCTACTGCAATTCTTTCGAAGGGTGCTCCGACATTATACTGCTGCATTTGGCTGTGATTCCTTTTGTTCGGGCCTTTGGTGGCAGCACAGGTATGCATTTTCGGCACATCTTCCCTGCATTAGCCAGAATCGTGTCGAACGTTCTAACGTCTTGTTTACTCCTAGATGGCCTCCCGAAAATTCCATCATGCATCTCTCGCAGAACGTCCATAACCTTTGATTTCGGTAAGACTAGCTGCATTACATAGGACTTCCCGTCAGCTGATTCCCACTTACGCCGAAGGACACCCTCTTGGACATGAAGCGAGTCCCACTGTGCCCAATAGGCCTTCAGAGCCGGACTTCTGTCGGAGATATCAGCCCATTCTGGTTTTTCCTGGTGTTCCTTCCATGCGAGGATGGGTTCGATATCTGGGTCCTCTTGTTGAGCCTTCCTCAAACTCGTCGTTGCTCCAGCCACATATGGGATCCGCTCTGGTTCGTTGGACAGTAACCATTCTTTTTCTTCTTGGCGTCTGCAATACTTACAGTCTTGTTTGCATGGTCTCCGAGATAGTGCATCAGCATTTGAGTGCAGCTTCCCCTTCCGATGTTGGATTTCATAGTCGTACGTCTGTAGCCTCTCAATCCATCTCGCCACTTGACCCTCTGGATTCTTGAAATTCAAAAGCCAGTTTAGTGCTCCATGGTCGGTTCGGAGAAGAAACTTTTGTCCATAGAGATACTTATGGAAGTGCTTTGTTGCCAAGATCAGTGCAAGAAGTTCTCTTCTGGTCACACAATAGTTTCTTTCCGACTTGGAAAGTACCTTGCTGTAATAGGCAACTACCTTTTCTTCGCCATCATGTACCTGTGACAATACAGCACCAATCCCGACATTGCTAGCATCAGCATCAATGATGAACGGTTTTTCCGGGAGTCGGGTAGGTCAGCACTGGTGCATTACACAAGCGTTGCTTGAGCTCTTGAAAGCTGCGCTCGCACTCACCTGACCATTTAAACTGCTTTCCCTTTTCCGTAAGCTGATGTAGACTCTTTGCGATCTCAGCAAAGTTCTTGACAAAGCGCCTTATAGTAAGTGGCTAGACCCAGAAAGCTTCGGAGTTGATGCTTGTCCTGTGGTGTTGGCCAATTCTTCACGGTGTCAACCTTATCAGGATCCGTCTTCACTCCTTGGGATGAGATGATATGTCCCAGATATTTCACTTCGGTTTTGAAGAGTGAACACTTTTCTGGGTTGAGCTTGAGGTGGGCTTCTCGAAGTCTTTGAAACACGGCTTTCAGATTCGTACAGTGTTCGTCAAAGGTTTTCCCGTATACAATGACGTCATCCAAATAGACCAGGCAAGATTTCCATGTCAGTCCTTGCAGGACGCATTCCATAAGGCGCTCAAAAGTCGCTGGAGCATTGCATAGTCCAAAAGGCATCACTTTGAACTGCCACAACCCGTTTCCTGTTGAGAACGCTGTCTTCTCTTTGTCTTCAGGATGGATTTCTACTTGCCAGTATCCACTCTTCAGGTCCAAAGTTGAGAACCACTTTGCTCCTTCCATTGCGTCCAGAGTATCACTGATCCTAGGCAGAGGGTAGCTATCTTTCTTGGTCACATCGTTCAATCTTCGATAGTCCACGCGAAAGCGGTTGATCCGTCTTTCTTCTTTACCAGACCACTGGAACGCCCAAGGGCTTTTAGTTTTCGATCTCTTCCTTCATGGTGGTTATCAGTTCTTCAACCTCACCTTGTTTGGCTAGTGGGAGGCCTCTTGCAGGTTGACGGATCGGCTTTGCATCCCCGGTATTGATCCGATGTTGAACCAGTTGTGTTCTGCCATATTTCCCTTGCGAGGACGAAAAGATGTCTGCAAATTCTTCGAGGAGATCTTCTGCCGTTCTTCGTTGTTGGTGACCAAGATTAGATGACTTGAGTATGTTAGTCTTTATGGAACTCAGCTTTCGTCCGTCTCGCTGACTCCTTTCTACAGTAGCTTTCTGACAAGAGCATTCTTGGACCTCTAATTCTCTTACGCGATGCACATTTTGGGAAGCTTGTTCCGCGGCTTCCATAGTCAGAGCGAAAGCCAATGCTTCTGGTAGTGTTCTCTTTCCGGCAGTGCGAATAGCCCTTTGGAGATTTATATCGCTAACAGCTCTCACAAAGGCTTCAACAGCAAGTTGATTTATTATCTCGTTGCCAGCTGTTGGATATGCCAGGTGAACCAATCGCTCGATATCTGCCTGAAGCTGCTGCAGACTTTCGCCTCTTTTCTGTGCCCTGTTGTTTAGCTGAACTCGGAAGACTTCTGTCATTGAGCTAGTCTCGCAACGCTGTTCAATCGTACGGAGAGTAGTGCCATGTTTCTCTGTCGAAATACGCAGAATCTGCCTTCAAGTTGAAGATTTATTCTCGTCTTCCTGGTAAACCGCTCCTCGAACTTTCATTTCTTTGAGCTTTCTAGTTCGTTGTGAGGATTACATTCTCTTCTCATTCTTCTCGAACGTTCATTTGTGTCTAAGTTGTTTGAGAACATTTCGCTCTCGTAGATTTTTTGCAGAAAGTCCGCATCCTGCTTCTGTTATTTCTGTTGTTCAACCGCTGTTTGAGAACATGACTGCTTTCTCCTGCTTTATGCTCATTCTTTGAGCTTCAAGTTGTTTGAGAACATGCTCTTGCTCATGCTTCTGCTCATTTCTTTGAGCTTCAAATTGTTTGATAACATTCTTTTCATTCTCCTCAAATTTGGCTAGAAGAAGTGACATCATGTTAGATAAGGCGTCATTTGCATTTACCTCTTCCACTTTTGCTTCAAATTCGAAAGCAAATGTATTCGGGTCTTCATTTTGCTGCTCCAGATATTCCTGCAGCCGTTTAACGAGTTCGTTTTTCACTCCTGCCCCACTTAAGCCACGTTTGCTTAGTTCGGCCTTTAGCTCAGGGACAGTTAAGTCTTTCAACACTTTACTCATTTTTCTTTTTTTTTTTTTATCTTAAACTTCACTTCTTTACACAAAACAATTTAATCACTATTCACTGTTTTATTTTCAATAAGTCTTAATCCCTTATTCTGACACCAATGTAATATTCGGCTTGGTCCGACAATTAAAACTTATTCACTTTTCAAATAAAACACAAATTCACTTTATTTAAATCACTCACAAACTTATTTATTCAACACTTTCAATTATTACTTTCAAACACAGTGTCTTTACTTTATAGCAGTTCACATTCAATTAATTCATTTTCGACACCAAGCGGGTATTTATATAACTCAAATAATTTCGAGAAACTACTAGATTCTAGTAGGCGCTGAAACTTCTCGATGCTTAACGAAGTTCTCCTCTTAACCACTAGAGTGTATACACAATTACTTACAACTACAAATAAAACTTTTGCTACATAACTATTCAGCAATTAGACAATATTAGAGTGACAGAGATAGATAGTGTGTACACATTTAAGTATAGAGATATAAAGAGGCGGAGTTACAAAGTGTGTACACATTACAATAGATTGACAATATAAAATAGAGGTGTATACATATTACAG
>CAKKXW010000004.1:62764984-62847556 GCA_920937365.1 Sphaerophoria rueppellii | reverse complement strand
TTGATTGAATGCCTTCATGCAGAAACTTCTAGAGTTCCTAATGAATTTTAGAAAGAGTTCTGCAAAGTTGAAAATGATAGGGTTACCTTAGGCTCTTATTGACTTAGAAAGTTTTGCGAAATAAAGAAAAGCAAGTCAGAAAGCGAAAGAACAAAATGTGAAACAAAAATTCAAACTGTTGCTTTTGTATCGGATGAGCGTGGCGATACGTGCGCATGGAGATTTAATGTAGCACTCTGTTTGTCTTTGAACGTCCCTGATTACATATCAATGGAAAATTGAAACATTTCAGCTCCTTAAATAGATTTGACCTCCAACCACATCACCGAATATGTCAATTATTCCACTGACGTATAACTAATTCAATTATATTCACACCCTCCCTAATGCCAGGAACGGTGAATTGACTCTATAACCTGCTAGTAATTCTCTTTGACATTTTATAAGACTAGTCTGTCATCTGTCATAAACTCGTTATATTGACAACTTCATAAAGATACAATAAAAGTCAACATAAGCACATGAAGCTGGCTAAATCACATCGACCGCGACCAATCGACCTCGTCGTCGGACGACTTAACATCACGAAATACAATACGCTAACTTTTTGTCTTTAATTTTTTTTAGATCACCACCTTCGTCGAGAAAAATTGTATCGTCGACCTTTAACAGTTCACCAAATAGCTCACCATCTGTTGTTAATGGTACCAGCAACTTGTCACCGAGTGCCGTAGGCAAAACACGCAGTCGCAGTCCCACGCCACAGAGAAAATATCTAAAACAGTTCAATCAAAGTTCCAGCAACGAGATTAGTAGTGTAGGTTTTCTTTTGACGATCATCATCGTCGCTATTCCTCCTTTGGTTTGTTATAAATTCGACTATGATTTTTAGGAAAAATTGCATACACCATCACAAAATGCTACACCTAACTTGGCCAGGCGTTCAATGTCGCCCAGTCCTCGACGACTCATTGACATAAGGAAAAAGCAAACCTCACTTGAATCATCTAGCGAACCAAATCTTTACCAATGACAACAACAACGACGAGTGCAACAATGGCCGATCTGTCCTCGGCTGTGACAGCCAATAATGTCCGATTCGAAAGTTTGAATTTGGGACAAGCGGCGGAGGCTAATATTAGTCCTCCGAATAGCAGCAATGAAACGTCGAGCAGTACCAAATTCGAAAATATCAGTGATAATGGAAGTGAGATCAGCGATGAGGGCTATCGCAGTTTAGGGGTGATCCAGTCGAACGCACAGAAACGGGAGTCTATGCATAGCCAGACTTCAATCGATGACGCTGAAACTTCTGGTGAGTTTTTGTGTTTTTTCTCTAATTTCTGAGCTTCCTGAAGTTATTTTTTTTTTCTAATTTCTTTTATTTATTCTTCGAAAATCTTTGACTCACATATAGTAATGTCGCAAAAACGAAAAGCAACAGTAAAAAAGATCCTTTCAGTAGCCACTGCTATATCTAAGTTAATGTGAGTTTACCTTTTTAAGATTTCGCTCAGTTTCATATCGATGCAACTCTAAATTTTTCTTATTTTTACGCTAGCCGGGCCAAGCGCTCTGGCATCCGCAGTTTCTTGGTCTTGTACCGTAGGTTCGGTGTTCCTTGCCGTCATGAACCTGGGGGCTGGGATGAGAAGACTTTCTTAGCATTGTCGTCCATTCGCTCAATGCGGCCGAGCCAATGTAGTCGTCTTTTCTTGGTCTTCTGGACTACATCCACATCTTAGTACAGCTCGTACAGTTCTCGGTTGTACCTTCTTCTCCATTCGCCATCGTCGGGACCGAAAATCCGTCGAAGAATTTTTCTCTCGAAAATGCCCAGTATCAATTCCCCTTTTTTACTTATCGTCCAGCATTCGGCGCCGTAAAGTAGGACTGGTAAAATCAAAGTTTTGTATACCAGACACTTTGTCTTTCAAGTGAGGAGTTTTGAACCCAGTTGTCTTGCCAAACCGAAGTAGCAGCGGTTCGCTAGGGTAATTCTTTTTCGGATCTCCACTAAGGTGTGGGATTGATGTTTTTTCCTCCTTAACTACCTCGAAATTGCTGCTACCAACAGTGTCGTTTTGTCCTAGGTGGTATACAGATGTTGCTTTGTTTGTTGATAGCATGTACTTTGTTTTGTCCTCATTCACTTCAAGACCAACGAGTTTCGCCTATTCTTCTATCGCTGTGAAGGCCTCAAGCACAGCTCTATGGGATCAACCGATGATGTCAATGTCGTCCGCATATAGCCTAGCAGCTGGGTGGATTTGTGATTTGAAGATAGTGTTTTCCGTGGTCACACCTGCTTTGCAATCTCTGCTCCAGGACTATGTTGAAGATGCACATGACAGAGCATTCTTGTCTGCGCATGTTTGAAACAGCTCGGATGAGCTGTTACCCATTTGCACACTGCACTGCGTATTGTTAAGCGTCATGTGGCACAACTGGATCAGTTTGTTCGGGATCCCGAATTCAAACAAAGCCATCACAAGCTCTTGGCGGTGAATGCCATCATAAGCAGCTTTGAAGTCGATGAAAAGATGGTGGGTTTCGACTTGAAATTCGTTGGTCTTTTCCAGGATCTGCCTCGGTGTGAATATTTGGTCTATCGTTGTTCTGCCTGGCCTAAAGCCACACTGGTACTATTATGTTGCAGAACTTTTTAAGATTTTATAAGCAACATTAAGCAGGGATATGCCGCGGTTGTTTTTGCATGACGTAGGATCGCCTTTTTTGTAGATGGGCTATATGGCCAGTCAGTGGGCAAGCATTCTTCCTGCCACACTTTCTTGATGACCTGGTGCATGCGGTTCATCAAAGCACATCCTACATATTTAAATGTCCGCAGATATGCCATCCGACTCGGCGGACTTGTTATTTTTCTTCTCTCCTGCGCTGGAGGCTGGGACTGGTCTTCATTGACGGTCTGGCTTCTTTTCGTCATTAGCTCGCTCGACATTTTGCGCATTCAGCAGCTGTTGGAAGTTCTGCTTGAAAACATCTACAATTTCCCGTGCTTCGGTGACTAGGTTTCCTTCACTGTTTCGAAGAGCCTGTGTCCCGGTTCTGAAACCAGAAGCTAATTGCTTCGACCTTTTAAGGAAACGACGGGTGTTGTTCTTGGCCCGCGAATCTTCTAGATCTTTGAGTTGAAAACTGCGGATGCTCTTTTCTTTCTTCGCTCTTTTTATAATTTTTCCCTTTGTTCGGTACTCTTCACTTGCTGCTCTTATTTTCCGTTGCAGCATCTGCAAAACGTGCATTTTCCGTCTCTCTTTTCAATAACGCGCTCTCATCATCATATTACGGGTTTTTTCGGGAATGACTGGTAACCTATGGTGGTCTCGGAAACATTTTTTATTATTTCGCGATATTGGTTCCACATCTGTGGTATTTGGGAGGACTGAGGAGAGTCGCTCACGCTCACTGTAGTCTCTGGCATTATCCGGAGCGCCAAGGCAACCGATGTTGAACTCCTTTTTTGGGGCCGCACGTCGTTTTTGTCGTTTGATAGTCGAGCTCTTAACTTAGCCACTACCAGAAAGTGGTCAGAGTCGTCATTTTGTCCTCGGAAAGGGCGCACGTTCAAGATGTTGGATGCATGCCCTGCGCCGATTAGCACATGGTCGATTTAATTGGTTGTTCGACCATCCGGAAACCGCCAGGTTGCTGTGTAGATCTTTAAGTCTTGGATACCTATTGCTACTTATCACTGTATTACGAGCTGCAGCAAAGTCGATTAGTCGGAAGCCGTTATCTGTTGTCACTTCGTGGAGACTGTGCTTTCCAACTAATTCGCCAAAGATATCTTCCTTCCTGATTTTTACATTGAAATCTCTGAGTACGATTTTGACGTCGTACCCGGACAGGCTCCGTAGGCTCTATTTAGGAGGTCGTAAAAATCGTCCTTGCTTGACTCCTAGGTATTATCGGTAGGGGCGTGTGCACATATTCTACTGATGTTATGTAGTGTGGCCTTGTTGCGGATGTTTTGAAGTGTGGCCTTGTTGCGAATTACAACCAGACGATCACTAATTGGCTTAGAATCCATGACTTTCGATCTAGGCCGATTTCCCACGGCGAATCTGCATCCAAATTTATGTGTAATAAATGTCGCAAAGTGGTAAATCTAAAGGACAGTCTTATCGAGCTCTATTCACTAAATAGATTTATTTTTCTCGCGCAGTTTAAAATATATCTTAAATGGTTGTGTTTTCATCTTTCTGTCTCAATTTTACTTTTAAAATGGTTTCTTTTCTCTTTGAAAATAATTTTATTTCTTCTCCAATTTCACCAACAGGTTTTTATTCGAGAATACCCAAACTGAGCCGTTTGCAAAAATTTAATTTATCAAAATATATTTTCACCCAACACGAATTTAAACATTGATATTCACACATCAAACTATCAGTAAATTTTACCTATTACAATTTTTTGAATGCCTTTTAAGCAGTGGAAGTGAAAACAATTTTCTTTTGACGGGTAATCTAAAATTCCAATCATTTCGTGTGAATTTTTTTTACTAAAGAAGCTGAAAAGGCATTCAAAAATTTAAAAACGTAACCCAAT
This sequence comes from Sphaerophoria rueppellii, assembly GCA_920937365.1. Lineage (NCBI taxonomy): Eukaryota > Metazoa > Arthropoda > Insecta > Diptera > Syrphidae > Sphaerophoria > Sphaerophoria rueppellii. The sequence continues at coordinate 62,842,984 of CAKKXW010000004.1, read as the reverse complement.
CAATGCAATTTCTCGCCTACAGTCAACTACAGTCTTCTCAGAGAATAGTTCGAATACAGTGAGTGCATTCTTAAAATCGTTTTCATCTCTTTCAAATGATGTTTGCTGTTTTATGTGTTTGTTACTTATTAAAATTTCAAAAAAGTTGAAAAAAAAACTTAAAATTTTATTTTAATAATTTGTTCTTTTTATTTTCTCTAAATTAGTCGCTATGCATTTCAACACGCTTATTCTTAAGAACATGTATGTAATTAAGCTTTTTGTTAAAAAGCTTCTTTTCCTTGATGTTGAATGTTTTAAACCATGTTCAGCCAATTTCAATTAGACACGACTGGCTTGTCTAAACGAGAAGACCTTAAGTGTCCAATCACACAGAAGCGACCCATAGAAAATACGTGCCACTTGCACCTAATCTAAAGCACTATTCACATGAGCACGACCAACACACCACGAATGAATTAAAAAAGGGATTTAGATGCGTTCCAAGCCCAATTTCCTCAGATATTCTCAACAAAATTATAGAAATATAGTTTATAATTTGATTTATGATGCAGTCATTTAGTTTTTCGTCTCAAATTATAATAAATTTGAGTTAAAAAAAATGGATTTATGCATGATAAATCAAATACATATAGTATGAAATCATTAATATGAAATACTTACTTACTTACTTAAGGTGGCGCTATAGTCCAGGTCGGACCAGGGCCTCACCCAACAAACTTCTCCAGCCAGCTCGGTCCCTGGCTAGCTGTCTCCAGTTTCGCACGCCAAGTTGGTTCAGGTCTTCTACCACCTGTGTACTCCACAGGAGTCGCGGTCTTCCTCTTCGCGTCTCCGGGTTGGATTCGAAGACTCTACGAGCCGGAGCATTATTTTCCATTCGCTCAACATGACCCAACCATCTCCAACGTCGTTGGACCTTAACTTTTCTGGCTAGGTCAGTGTCGCTGTACAGCTCGTACAGTTCTTGGTTGAATCTTCGTCTCTAATCTCCATTAATGCAGACAGGCCCAAAACTCACTCGAAGAATTTTTCTCTCAAAGTAGCCCAAATCGTTTTCATCAGATGTTGTCATGGTCCGTGTCTCTACACCATACATGAGGACCGGGATGAGGGTTTTGTAGAGTGCCACTTAAGTTGCTCGTGAGAGGACTTTACTACTCAATTGCCTTCTAAGTCCAAAGAAGCAGAGATTGGCAAGAGTGATTCTTCGTTTGATTTCAGCGCTGGTGTTGTTGTCTGAGTTGATAGCCGATCCCAGATAGACAAAGTCCTTAACTACCTCGAAGTTAGATCTGTCTATGTTGACGTTTGCTCCAAGACGTCGATGTTTGTAGTCCTTTCTTGTCGACTGCATTAACTTGGTCTTGCCCTCGTTAACGGCTAGACCCATCTTCCTGGCCTCCGTCTCAAGGATCACAAACGCTTCACTGACACCACGCTGTGTTCCTTTAATTATGTCAATGTCGTCTGCGTATCCTAGTAGCTGGACGCACTTTTGAAAGATTGTGCTTCTGGTGTTGACGTTGGAGCTTTGCACAATCTTTTTAAGAATGATGTTGAAGAAATCGCATGACAAAGCATCGCCTTGTCTAAAACTTTTTTTGGCATCAAAAGCGTCCGTTAAGTTTTTTCCGACAATGATGGAACAGATTGAATTTTCCATTTTCATCTGACACAGACGGATGAGTTGGTAGGTATCGATTTGAAGTTCCTGGGTCTTCTCCAAGATCTGCCGTAGGGTGAATATTTGATCGATCGTGGACTTTCCGGGTCTGAAGCCACACTGATAAGGACCTACCAGGTTGTTGACGAAGGGCTTCAAACGTTCACAAAGCACGGCAGACAAGATCTTGTAGGCGATGTTAAGGAGACTTATACCTCTGTAGTTGGTGCAGTTCAGGGGATATCCTTTTTTGAGGATCGGGCATACGATGCTGAAGTTCCATTCATCGGGCATGCCTTCCTCCGACCAAATTTTGCAGATGAACTGGTTCATGCTCCTAACCAAATCATTTCCAGTTCGGCGGCTAGCCCGTCTGCTCCAGCGGCTTTGTTCGACTTTAGTTTAGATATCGCTATCTTCACTTCGTCCATGTCGGGTGGGTGGAATTGTTGGCCTTCTGCACCCAATTTGAATGGTTCTGTATTGCTGACGGAGTTTTGGTCGTCATTGACATTATACAGCTCGGAAAAGTGGTCTTTCCATGTCCTCAGCACTGACTGCTGTTCTACTACGATGTTTCCATATTACAGGCTTCAGTTCTGGGTGTATAAGCCCTGGAGGTTTGTTTCACCTTTTTGTAGAAATTTCGAACCTCGTTCCTGTTGTGACATCCCTCTATCTCCTCGATCGCGCGCTTCTCATGCTCCCTTTTTTTCTTTCTGAGAAGTTTATGCTCCTCGTGTCCTTCTTTTCAGCGCCGCTTTGTATGCTCTTGTTTAGCTGCATGTGCTCGCCGGCAATCATTGTCAAACCAGGGGTTTCGTTGTGGTGGCCGTGTAAACCCTAGCACTTCAGAGGCGGCATCTCTGATGGCTGCTTGGCAGTGTTGCCACTGGTTCTCTATATTTTGTGCTGGCAGCAAAGGACTTCTGAGGAGATCTTCGGAGACACGATCGAAAAAGGATCTAGCAATCTCTTGCGATTGTAGCCGTTTGACGTCTAATTTCCTCCTAGCATTTTCGCGTGTTGGCCTTGATCGGGATATCCGCATTCGTACCTTGGCTACAACAAGGTAGTGGTCCGAGTCAATGTTGGCACCTCGAAATGTGCGGACATCTTGCATGCTGGAGAAGTGTCGTGCGTTGATCGCAATGTGATCAATCTGGTTGACGGTTGATTGATCAGGAGATTTCCATGTTCCCTTGTGGGTATCGAGATGTGGAATCGCGTACTTGCTACAATTACGTCTCGCCCCGCAGCGAAGTCGATTAGCCTAAATCCGTTATCGGAGGTGGTGCCGTGTAGGCTGGGTCGTCCAATTATTCCACAAAATATTTCTTCTCTACCCAGCTTAGCATTAAAATCTCCATGGACGATTTTAATGTCATAGCTAGGGCATTGCTCATAGGTCTTGTCGAGGAGCTCGTAGAACCTGTCTTTGGTGTCTTCCTCCTTTTCCTCAGTGGGGGCGTGAGCGCAGATGAGGCTGATGTTGGTGAATTTAGCCTTGATGCGGATTGTAGTGATGCGCTCATTCACTGAGTTGAAACTCAAGACCTTCCTCCTGAGTCGAGTCCCAACTACAAATCCACATCCAAATAGACGCTGATTTTGTTCTCGGTAGCAGTCGCTGTAGTAAATATCGCAGTTGTTCATTTTACGTAGGCCCGGATCCCATCGCATTTCTGGATGGCAGTTATATCTGCTTCATAGCAGTCAAGGGCTTCCGCTAGTTGTTCGGCTGCAAGGGACCTAACATTCGACGTGCAAAACTGAAATTCGTTGTCCTTAAATCGTTTGCGTGGGTCGTCATCATTAATTCCGTCCGTATCCGCGGCTTGTTGGTGGTTCGGAACTATAGTTTCTTTATGTGGCCGAGCAGTCACCCCGACGCACGACCCCCAACCTGGAGGGCCAGGTCTTTAGTTTAACTCTAAGACGAAGAGCCGGTCAAACCGCTCCTTATAGGCCTCGGCTGCGAATATGTCGTAGTATCCCTATAAGGTGTTCACTAAGTAGTTCAACCTGACTGGAACTGTAAGGGCCACCGTTGATTCCATCTTGGAAGTTCTTCCGCTGCCGCCTTTTGAAAAGGAGGCATGCCTTAGTGGACGCATACCTCCTCTCCTCTCTCTCTTTGCTGCCGCCAACAACTTCCCACTGGGGTTGGAACCCAATCTTCGGTTGAAGGTACTGGGCACCCGCAAAGTTGACACTTGATAGGGTTCCTCCAGGCTCCTTATTGACCTCTAGAAAGTTTTCGCGAACTATAAAGACAAGCAAGTTACAGAAAAGCAGATAAGAACAACATGTGAAACACATAAATTCTAACTGTTGGCTTTTTGTATCGGATGCGCGCTGGGCAGATTACGGTGCGCATGGAGTATTAATGTCCGCACTTGTTGTATGTCTCTTTGGACCGTCCCTGAATACATATCAATGGAAAATTGGAACCATTTACAGCTCCTCTAAGATAGATTTTGACTCCACCCCATCACCGAATATGTCAATTATCACTGACGTTATAACTAATTCAAGTTATATTCACCACCCTCCCGTAATGCCAGGACTCGGTGAATTGACTCTATAACCTGCTACTACTTCTCTTTGACATTTTCATCAGACTCGTCTGTCCATCTTGTCCATACACTCCGTTATATTGACACCTTCATAAAGATCCAATAAAAGTCAACATAAGCTCATGAAGCTGGCCTAAATCACCCTCGACCGCGACTAATCCGAAAAAACCTCGTCGTCGGACGATAATTAACAATCACGAAATACACTACGCTAAACTTTTTGTCTTTATTTTTTTTAGATCAACCACCTTCGTACGAGAAAAATTGATATCGGACGACCTTTAACACGTTCACCAAATAGTCTCACCTTCTGTTGTTACTGGTACCAGCACCTTGTCACCGAGTGCCGTATAGGCCAAACACGCTAAGTCGCAAGTCCCACGCCACATGAGAAAATATCTACAAACACAGTTCAATCAAAGGTTCCAGCACGACGAGCATTAGTAAGTGTAGGTTTTCTTTTGACGATCATCATCGTCGGGCCTAATTCACTCCTTTGGTTTTGTTATACATTCGACTATGATTTTTAGGAATAAATTGCTATACACCCTCACCAAAATGACTATACACCTAACTTGGCCAGGCGCTTCCACTGTCGCCCAGTTCTCGAACGACTCATTGACACATAATGGAAAAAGCAAACCTCACTTGAAATCATTCTAGCGAACCAACATCTTTACCAATGACAACAACCACGACGAGTGCACACAATGGCCGAGATCTGTCCTCGGCTGTGGACAGCCAATAAATGTCCGTATTCGAAAGTTTGAATTTGGGACAAGCGGCGGAGGCTACTATTGTCCTCCGTAATCGCAGTAATGAAACGTCCGGAGCAGTACCAATTCGAGAATATCCGTCGAATAATGGCGAAGTGCGAATCAGCGCTGAGGGCTATCGCAGTTTAGGGGTGAATCCAGTCGAACTCGCACAGAAACCGGGCCGACTATGCATAGCCCACGACTTCAATCGATGACGCATGAACACATTCTGGTGAGTTTATTTTGTTTTTTATTTGTCCTAATTTTCTGAGGCTTCCTGAAGTTATTTTCTTCTAATTTCTCTGTTCTTCTTTGTGTTTTTTATTTATTTTCTTCTTCGAAAATCTTTGACTCACATATAGTACATGTCGCCAAAAAAACGAAAAGCAACAGTAAAAAAGATCCTTTCAGTAGCCACTGCTATATCCTACGGTAATGTGAGTTTATCCTTTTTAAGATTTCGCCCTCAAGTTTCATATCGCAGCCACTCTCAAATTTTTCTTATTTTTACGCCAGCCGGGCCAAGCGGCTCTGGGCCTCCGCAGTCGCTTGGTCCTTGTACCGTAGGTTCGGTTGATTCCTTGCCGTCATTGAACCTGGGGGCTGGGCTGAGAAGAGACTTTCTTAGCGTTGTCGTCCATTCGCTCAATGCGGGCCGAGCCAATGTCGTCGTCTTTTCTTGGTCTTCTGGACTACATCCACATCTTAGTACAGCTCGTACAGTTCTCGGTTGTACCTTCGTCTTCCTTCCGCCATCGATCGGGACCGAAAATCCGTCGAAGAATTTTTCTCTCGAACATGGCCCAGTCTCAATTCCCCTTTTTTAACGTCTCGTCCAGCCTTCGGCCGCCGTAACGTAGGACTGGTAAAATCAATAAGTTTATGTATATCCAGGACACTTTGTCTTTCAAGTCGAGGCGTTTTGAACCCCAGTTGTCTTGCCAAACCGAAAAGTAGCCGCGGTTCGGCTAGGGTACTTCTTTTTTCGGCTCTCCACTAAGGTGTGGGATTGACGATAATTTTCTCCTTCACTACTCGACATTGCTGCTACCAACAGTTGTCGTTTGTGTCCTAGGTGGTTTACCAGATGTTGCTTTGTTAGTTGATAGCATTCGTACTTTGTTTTGTCTCTATTCACTTCAAGCCCGAACGAGTTTCGCCATGTCTCTTTCTATCGCTGGTGGAAGGCTCAGGCCACACGCGTCTATGGGATCACCCGCTGCTGTCAATGTCGTCCGCATTATACGCCTAGCAGCTGGGTTGTATTGTGTTGAAGATAGTGTTTTTCGTGGGTCAACACCTGCTTATTCGCACTATCTGCTTCTAGGACTATGTCTGTCGATGACCACATGACCGCAGCAAAATCTCCTTGTCTGCGCATGTTTGAATGAAACAGCTCGGATGCGCTGTTACCCATTTGCACCACTGCCACTGCGTATTGCTTACGCGTTCATGTGGCCACAACAGGCATCCGTTTGTTTCGGGCTCCGCATTCAAACAAAGCCACTCACACGCTCTTGGCGGTGACTGCCATCATAAGCAGCTTTTGAAGGCGACGAAAAGATGGTGGGTATCGACTTGAATTTCGTGTGGTCTTTTCCAGGATCTCGCCTCGTGGTATCGTCGAAATATTTGGGTTTCTATCGTTTGTTCTGCCTGGCCTTTAACGCCACATGGTACTAATTATGTTGCCCGAACTCGTTTATAGATTTTCTACGGCAACATTAGAGCAGGGATATGCCCGCGGCGGTTGTTTTTCGCATGACGTAGGATCGCCTTTTTTGTCGAATGGGCATATATGGCAGTCAAGTGGGCAAGCATTTTTTTTCTTCCTGCCACAATTTGTTGATGATCTGGTAGCATGCGGTTCATCAAACGCACCATCCTCATATTTACAATAGTATCCGCAGATATGCCATCCGACTCGGGCGGACTTGTTATTTTTCTCCTCTCCAGCGCTGGAGGCTGGGACGGTGTCATAATTGACTGGTCTGGCTTCTTTATTCGTCATTAGCTGCGCTCGACATTTTGCGCATTCCGCAGCTGTTGGAAGTTCTGCTTGTAATAACATCTACAATTCCCTGTTGCTTCGGTGACTAGGTTTCCGTCACTGTTTTCGAAGAGCCTGTGGTCTCGGTTCTGAAACCCGAAGCTAATTGCTTCGACCTTTTAAGGAAACGACGGGTGTTGTTCTTGGCCCGCGAATCTTCTAGATCTTTGAGTTGAAAACTGCGGATGCTCTTTTCTTTCTTCGCTCTTTTTATAATTTTTCCCTTTGTTCGGTACTCTTCACTTGCTGCTCTTATTTTCCGTTGCAGCATCTGCAAAACGTGCATTTTCCGTCTCTCTTTTCAATAACGCGCTCTCATCATCATATTACGGGTTTTTTCGGGAATGACTGGTAACCTATGGTGGTCTCGGAAACATTTTTTATTATTTCGCGATATTGGTTCCACATCTGTGGTATTTGGGAGGACTGAGGAGAGTCGCTCACGCTCACTGTAGTCTCTGGCATTATCCGGAGCGCCAAGGCTCCTTTTTTGGGGCCGCACGTCGTTTTTGTCGTTTGGTAGTCGAGCTCTTAACTTAGCCACTACCAGAAAGTGGTCAGAGTCGTCATTTTGTCCTCGGAAAGGGCGCACGTTCAAGATGTTGGATGCATGCCCTGCGCCGATTAGCACATGGTCGATTTAATTGGTTGTTCGACCATCCGGAAACCGCCAGGTTGCTGTGTAGATCTTTAAGTCTTGGAAACCTAGTGCTACTTATCACTGTATTACGAGCTGCAGCAAAGTCGATTAGTCGGAAGCCGTTATCTGTTGTCACTTCGTGGAGACTGTGCTTTCCAACTAATCCGCCAAAGATGTCTTCCTTCCTGATTTTTACATTGAAATCTCTGAGTACGATTTTGACGTCGTACCCGGACAGGCTCCGTAGGCTCTATTTAGGAGGTCGTAAAAATCGTCCTTGCTTGACTCCTAGGTATTATCGGTAGGGGCGTGTGCACATATTCTACTGATGTTATGTAGTGTGGCCTTGTTACGGATTACAACCAGACGATCACTAATTGGCTTAAAATCCATGACTTTCGATCTAGGCCGATTTCCCACGACGAATCCGCATCCAAATTTATGTGTAATAAATGTCGCAAAGTGGTAAATCGAAAGGACAGTCTTATCGAGCTCTATTCACTAAATAGATTTATTTTTCTCGCGCAGTTTAAAATATATCTTAAATGGTTGTGTTTTCATCTTTCTGTCTCAATTTTACTTTTAAAATGGTTTCTTTTCTCTTTGAAAATAATTTTATTTCTTCTCCAATTTCACCAACAGGTTTTTATTCGAGAATACCCAAACTGAGCCGTTTGCAAAAATTTAATTTATCAAAATATATTTTCACCCAACACGAATTTAAACACTGATATTCACACATCAAACTATCAGTAAATTTTAACTATTACAATTTTTTGAATGCCTTTTAAGCAGTGGAAGTGAAAACAATTTTCTTTTGACGGGTAATCTAAAATTCCAATCATATCGTGTGAATTTTTTTTACTAAAGAAGCTGAAAAGGCATTCAAAAATTTAAAAAACGTAACCCAATCAATGCAATTTCTCGCCTACAGTCAACTACAGTCTTCTCAGAGAATAGTTCGAATACAGTGAGTGCATTCTTAAAATCGTTTTCATCTCTTTCAAATGATGTTTGCTGTTTTATGTGTTTGTTACTTATTAAAATTTCAAAAAAGTTGAAAAAAAAACTTTTAAAATTTTATATTTTAATAATTTGTTCTTTTTATTTTCTCTAAATTAGTCGCTATGCATTTCAACACGCTTATTCTTAAGAACATGTATGTAATTAAGCTTTTTGTTAAAAAGCTTCTTTTCCTTGATGTTGAATGTTTTAAACCATGTTCAGCCAATTTCAATTAGACACGACTGGCTTGTCTAAACGAGAAGACCTTAAGTGTCCAATCACACAGAAGCGACCCATAGAAAATACGTGCCACTTGCACCTAATCTAAAGCACTATTCACATGAGCACGACCAACACACCACGAATGAATTAAAAAAGGGATTTAGATGCGTTCCAAGCCCAATTTCCTCAGATATTCTCAACAAAATTATAGAAATATAGTTTATAATTTGATTTATGATGCAGTCATTTAGTTTTTCGTCTCAAATTATAATAAATTTGAGTTAAAGAAAATGGATTTATGCATGATAAATCAAAATACATATAGTATGTAGTGTTGAAGTTATTAATATGAAGCTACTTTCAAATCATTAATATGAAATACTTACTTACTTACTTAAGGTGGCGCTATAGTCCAGGTCGGACCAGGGCCTCACCCAACAAACTTCTCCAGCCAGCTCGGTCCCTGGCTAGCTGTCTCCAGTTTCGCACGCCAAGTTGGTTCAGGTCTTCTACCACCTGGTGTACTCCACAGGAGTCGCGGTCTTCCTCTTCCTTCCGGGTTGGATTCGAAGACTCTACGAGCCGGAGCATTATTTTCCATTCGCTCAACATGACCCAACCATCGTCCAACGTCGTTGGACCTTAACTTTTCTGGCTAGGTCAGTGTCGCTGTACAGCTCGTACAGTTCTTGGTTGAATCTTCGTCTCTAATCTCCATTAATGCAGACAGGCCCAAAACTCACTCGAAGAATTTTTCTCTCAAAGTAGCCCAAATCGTTTTCATCAGATGTTGTCATGGTCCGTGTCTCTACACCATACATGAGGACCGGGATGAGGGTTTTGTAGAGTGCCACTTAAGTTGCTCGTGAGAGGACTTTACTACTCAATTGCCTTCTAAGTCCAAAGAAGCAGCGATTGGCAAGAGTGATTCTTCGTTTAATTGGTGTTGTTGTCTGAGTTGATAGCGGATCCCAGATAGACAAAGTCCTTAACTACCCCGAAGTTAGATCTGTCTATGTTGGCGTTTGCTCCAAGACGTCGATGTTTGTAGTCCTTTCTTGTCGACAGCATTAACTTGGTCTTGCCCTCGTTAACGGCTAGACCCATCTTCCTGGCCTCCGTCTCAAGGATCACAAACGCTTCACTGACACCACGCTGTGTTCCTTTAATTATGTCAATGTCGTCTGCGTATCCTAGTAGCTGGACGCACTTTTGAAAGATTGTGCTTCTGGTGTTGACGTTGGAGCTTTGCACAATCTTTTTAAGAATGATGTTGAAGAAATCGCATGACAAAGCATCGCCTTGTCTAAAACTTTTTTTGGCATCAAAAGCGTCCGTTAAGTTTTTTCCGACAATGATGGAACAGATTGAATTTTCCATTTTCATCTTACACAGACGGATGAGTTTTTCTGGGATGCCAAAACTAGACATTACTCTATATAGTTGGTCTCTATAGACGCTGCCACACGCGGCCTTGAAATCGATGAAAAGGTGGTAGGTATCGATTTGAAGTTCCTGGGTCTTCTCCAAGATCTGCCGTAGGGTGAATATTTGACACTGATAAGGACCTATCAGGTTGTTGACGAAGGGCTTCAAACGTTCACAAAGCACGGCAGACAAGATCTTGTAGGCGATGTTAAGGAGACTTATACCTCTGTAGTTGGTGCAGTTCAGGGGATATCCTTTTTTGAGGATCGGGCATACGATGCTGAAGTTCCATTCATCGGGCATGCCTTCCTCCGACCAAATTTTGCAGATGAACTGGTTCATGCTCCTAACCAAATCATTTCCAGTTCGGCGGCTAGCCCGTCTGCTTCAGCGGCTTTGTTCGACTTTAGTTTAGATATCGCTATCTTCACTTCGTCCATGTCGGGTGGGTGGAATTGTTGGCCTTCTGCACCCAATTTGAATGGTTCTGTATTGCTGAGGAAGTTTTGGTCGTCATTGTCATTATACAGCTTGGAAAAGTGGTCTTTCCATATCCTCAGCACTGACTGCTGTTCTACTACGATGTTTCCATATACAGGCTTCAGTTCTGGGTGTATAAGCCCTGGAGGTTTGTTTCACCTTTTTGTTGAAATTTCGAACCTCGTTCCTGTTGTGACATCCCTCTATCTCCTCGATCGCGCGCTTCTCATGCTCCCTTTTTTTCTTTCTGAGAAGTTTATGCTCCTCGTGTCCTTCTTTGCAGCGCCGCTTTGTATGCCTTTTGTTAAGCTGCATGTGCTCGCCGGCATTCATTGTGAAACCAGGGGTATCGTTGTGGTGGCCGTGTAAACCCTAGCACTTCAGAGGCGGCATCTCTGATGGCTGCTTGGCAGTGTTGCCACTGGTTCTCTATATTTTGTGCTGGCAGCAAAGGACTTCTGAGGAGATCTTCGGAGACACGATCGGAAAAGGATCTAGCAATCTCTTGCGATTGTAGCCGTTTGACGTCTAATTTCCTCTAAGCATTTTCGCGTGTTGGCCTTGATCGGGATATCCGCATTCGTACCTTGGCTACAACAAGGTAGTGGTCCGAGTCAATGTTGGCACCTCGAAATGTGCGGACATCTTGCATGCTGGAGAAGTGTCGTGCGTTGATCGCAATGTGATCAATCTGGTTGACGGTTGATTGGTCAGGAGATTTCCATGTTCCCTTGTGGATATCGAGATGTGGGAATCGCGTACTTGCTACAATTACGTCTCGCCCCGCAGCGAAGTCGATTAGCCTAAATCCGTTATCGGAGGTGGTGCCGTGTAGGCTGGGTCGTCCAATTATTCCACAAAATATTTCTTCTCTACCCAGCTTAGCATTAAAATCTCCATGGACGATTTTAATGTCATAGCTAGGGCATTGCTCATAGGTCTTGTCGAGGAGCTCGTAGAACCTGTCTTTGGTGTCTTCCTCCTTTTCCTCAGTGGGGGCGTGAGCGCAGATGAGGCTGATGTTGGTGAATTTAGCCTTGATGCGGATTGTCGTGATGCGCTCATTCACTGAGTTGAAACTCAAGACCTTCCTCCTGAGTCGAGTCCCAACTACAAATCCACATCCAAATAGACGCTGATTTTGTTCTCGGTAGCAATGGCTGTAGTAAATATCGCAGTTGTTCATTTTACGTAGGCCCGGATCCCATCGCATTTCTAGGATGGCAGTTATATCTGCTTCATAGCAGTCAAGGGCTTCCGCTAGTTGTTCGGCTGCAAGGGACCTAACATTCGACGTGCAAAACTGAAATTCGTTGTCCTTAAATCGTTTGCGTGGGTCGTCATCATTAATTCCGTCCGTATCCGCGGCTTGTTGGTGGTTCGGAACTATAGTTTCTTTATGTGGCCGAGCAGTCACCCCGACGCACGACCCCCAACCTGGAGGGCCAGGTCTTTAGTTTAACTCTAAGACGAAGAGCCGGTCAAACCGCTCCTTATAGGCCTGGGCTGCGAATATGTCGTAGTATCCCTATAAGGTGTTCACTAAGTAGTTCAACCTGACTGGAACTGTAAGGGCCACCGTTGATTCCATCTTGGAAGTTCTTCCGCTGCCGCCTTTTGAAAAGGAGGCATGCCTTAGTGGACGCATACCTCCTCTCCTCTCTCTCTTTGCTGCCGCCAACAACTTCCCACTGGGGTTGGAACCCAATCTTCGGTTGAAGGTACTGGGCACCCGATGTTCACCACGGGGAGGTGGAGAGTAGGAGTTGATAGACAGAGGTTTTAGTGGACGCTTGTGTCCACTTGAATACACTTGTCTACCCTTCGAACATAATTAATATGAAATGACTTTGAATATTTCATATGAAGTTTTTTGTAATACATTATAAAATATCAAATAAATTATCATTCCAAATTTTTCTGTTCACGTAAAAAGTTTTTTTTTTATTCAGAAACGTATTAAAGGGAATATTATTCAACAAGGAATAAATTCAATATGTAGTATCCGTGGTTTCGTGGTTAGGTGCATTGGCTGCTAAGCAGAACGTCGTGGGGTCGAGTCCTACTCGTGCCCATAGTTTTTATTTCATCTTTCATGGACACTGCCTCTTGCGAAGAACTGACAATACTTCCAAGGGTATCATTTGTCATGAAAAAATGCTTCTCAACTTTGCCGTTGGGAATCGGCGTTAAATTGTAGGTCCCCTCAAACGCATACAAAAATCAGTGTTTATCATTCATTCGTCGTTCGTTTGTCGTGCTCGTGTGATTAGTGCTTAAGTTAAACGTTTTTTTTAGATCAACACTGTTTGCCAAGTCACTTAAGTCCCTTGTGTGTGAATCAGATGCTTTAATCATCATTAGGTCGCTCTTTCTACTCAATTTGAAAAGTTCAAGTTCCTTCTTCTCCATTGGAACTTGCTTCTCTGATTTCGGATTGTTTTTTTTTTTGTTTTTATAAACACATTTCTTTATTTTCAGCGCGTCAAGACAAGATATCAAGCGACTCTCAATTATCACCAACCGAAGATGCTGGCACCCCATCTATCAAAACTCTCGAAATTCACGAGACAGACAACAACATCGATATACATTCATCGCTCTCCGAGCAACTCGACTCCATCGTCACCATAACACCTTCCTTGGACGGCGAAGACGTGACCAATAAATTCGAACAGTCCGGTGTGTTTATAACCGAAGATGAAATCACAGTTGATATTGCTAGTAATACCGGTCTCCGAAAAACTGGATTCTCGACTAAAATCTACGGTGAAGAAGACACCACAAAGCAAACACAACAACAGCAGCAATCGTCTCCAAAATGTACTCGAAAAATTCCCTACTCTCCGATTCTCCAAAGACGACGTAGTTTGGATAACAGCAGTATCATGGGCGATGTCCATCGATCACCGGACAACAACAGCAGCAATCGATCTCAAACAGGAGTGCCAGTATTTAATCGGAAGAAGCCGGTCTATCGATCGGTCCGAAAGCCAAGCGAGCTTGCCAACGAAGCTAAAAAAATGCCTGGCAAAGATGTGACGAATACCTGGAGCGGTCGAATACCGCCAACTGGCAAGAAACGCCCCACGATGACTTCCGAAACATTCAGCTCGACTTTCAATCGAAATTCAAAAACACGATCATCGCAGATACTTTACGATAGCAATGGCAGGCGAGTTAAGGGAGGCGCATCGTTGACAACTTCGCCAGTGAAAAATAACGCCTCATCGCCACTGGCCCAACAGCTTTTGGAGGCTGCCAACAGTGCTAAAAATGACGCACAAATCCTCGAAAAAATGAAGGCCCTTTTGTCGCGATACTCGACCAGTAATATGGGAACTCTTAGAACAGCGGAAAATCTCAACAAAAAACCCATCTACGATGACTTCACCACGGCCTGGGTGAACAGTAATGGACATTTGGAGAGATCAAGCAGTTGTTCGCCACCAACCAAAGGTCCGTCGAAGCGAAGTTCGGCGGCTTCGTCCAATGAAAGCACTCATAGTCGAGATGCAGGCTTCATTGTATCGCCGCGGCGAGATCGCGGATTAACCAGGATTCCACTGCCGACGAGGCAAAACACTGAGCTCTATTGAGCGCCAGTCTGGTAAAGCATAGCTTTTTTTTAAAAAAAAAAAGAAGAGGAAGATTAAAAAGTAGCTTGTATGGTTCAGTGGTGAGCGCTTTGCTTGCGAACAATGACAAACTGAACAGAAAGTAGCAGAATATATTTTGTACTAATTTTTTTTATACTAAAATAAAACTCATACACACACATAAGTAGAAAAGACAAAAATTGATGCAGGAGGCTTAAACATTTTTTGGGTGTACACCTTTTGTCGCCAACTTCACACTCTCACAAGCGGATTAAGTCATGCATTAGTTTTGATGTTTGTCATTCTTTTGCATTCATTGCAATCTCTCTGTTTTAAGGTATGTTAAGCAACACTGTTCTGCACACTTTGGAACAGTTTGCAACAGAAAAGTACAGCTTTTTGGTGTTCATTGACACATTTGCTGTTCCAAACTGTTCTGATTTGGTGTTCATTGAGTATGTCTAGAACAGTTTGGAACAGTTTAGGACAGGATTTTCTGTTCCATCTTTTTAGGTAGAACACATTTTATGTTCTAAACTGTTCCAAACTGTTCTGACATTTCTCATGAAGCTGTGCTGTACTGTGCTGTCTTTTTTCTCGCTGAACAAAGCTTTAGTTTGTTGTAAAAAAAAAAGAAAATCAATGCAAGATTTCAAAGCAAGAATATGCAGAGCTCGAACAAATCCATACATTAAAGAGGAAAACTTTTCTTGTCAGAATTGTCATGACTCATGAATGAGTGTGTGATGTGTGAATTAGGACTTGACAGATTAGGTATTTTGTTTTTAATTTGATACAGAATGGCGTAGTTTATGAATGTTTTCAAATAAGCTAGCTTGAAAATTTAGTTTTTCTAAGCCAGAAATAAATAATCTTCCAGCGACTGGGAAAATATCTGAAAGAGTGAAATGAACCAAAAGTATAGTTTGCTTATCCCATTGGTGCTTTTTCTGAGTTTATTAGATCATCCCCACACTCCCCAATTTCCTCCTTCTTTTTAGGTTAGTTTAGTTTAGTTAGATAGCCCTTAAGCTAAAAAAAACTCTAACCATACAAACCTATGCATATAACAATACTGTCGTTCTCTCTCACTTTCTCTTTCTCCTTATATCCATCTTCACCTTGCTATATTTTCCAAACACTATATTTTGGAAGAACAAATAATTGTAAACACAAGGTCACAGAAGAAATAAGCATTAAAATACAACAGAATTAATTATGACCAGTATATTGTTTTTTCTATTTTCTTATAATCATTTTTTGTTACATAAAAATATCATTAACTATAATTTTCTAGGTTAATTTAACTAATTCAGTAAGTATTAAGTAAAAAAATTATGTTGTCTAACTCTCAGTTTGAATTTATTTAAAAAATAAAAAAAGTTGGCATAGACATATGTTGATAGTCTAGAAAGCGAATTTAGAGTTATTTTATACAAAGATAAATATTAATACAACAACAAAACCGAAACCAATAAGTTCCCAAATATCACAATAAAATTGTTAAATATGTTTTATTATTAATATTTTTTGTTGTCTGAAAGTAAATACATATTCTATATGCAATGTTTGCTTTTTAGTATGTGTTTTTTCTTTTTTTTTCTTTGGTTATGATATAAAAATAAAAAAAAATATATTATATTAAAATGTATTTTAAATGCATATAAAAAAACAACAACTATTATTATGTCACACTATAATGAAAAGAAAAAAAAAACAAATAAAAACAGCAAAAAAAAGCAACACAAAATTAATAAAACAATCAAAAACCTAAGACAAATTAATGATTTTTTTGCTAGCCACTTATGAACCTTGAAGAGTGGATCAAATGGACATCAGCGTCGTCATTGAAAGCTGATATACTTTAGGGCAAGAGGTAAGCTTTCATTCGAGATATCTCAATCTTCGACCAATGAGCTCGGCACAGTGGTTCACTTCTATTTAAATAATAGACATAAGACATAACCTATAAAAATAAAAACTAAATGGATGGAAGCGTAATACTGAGGAAAGAATGAAAAAAGCACTATGTGCATTCTACACATGCAAAAGGACCTTCGGTGTACGTTGGGGTATGCGACCGCAAGTCATCCAATGGATGTACACAGCGATTGTCAGACCCATTCTCACCTATGGCTCTATTGTACCTCAAAAACCTGAATAAGTGTTATATATTGTTACACATTAAAGTGGCAACTCGTTTAAATGGGGCTGAACACAACCTTTGCCTATATGTCAATATATCATGATGACATAACCTAAGGAGAAAACGGGTTACAGATTTTAACCTCAAATTAAGAAAGAATAAAAATTGAATTATATTAAAATGGTATTTTATTAAAAATCGATTTACTTTAATAAGGTACAGAGACTAGCCTTGGATCTCCCGGCTCTGGATGAGTTCATAAGGTGCACGGTAGCCAAAACCACAATTCGTTTAAATGAACTGAGTTTTTGGAAGACTGATGAAGACCACCGATTACATTCCCCACCTGTTGGATTTTGACAGGAAATTTTCTATTTGCATACCAGGAAGACAGAGTTGCGGGATCCTTATTCACTTATAAGTGAACAGGGTATCCCTTTCTACACTGACTGTTCGAAAATGGAATCAGGAACAGGTGCTGGAATGTTTTGCCAATCTCTCAAAATCAGAGAGGCGTATAAACTCCAAGATGACTGTAGTGTCTTTCAGGCCGAGATCTATGCCATTGAAAAAGCAGCTGAATTGGCACATCATGAAAAGCTAAGCTCCTCGGAGATTACTTTTTTCGTGGACAGCCAGGCTGGTATCAATGCCTTAGCTGAAACTGTAGGAAAGAATTAAATAGAATCCGCCACACTAACCAGGTTAAGCCCTGCTGGGTTCTTGGACACAGCAACATAGAAGAAAACTAAATAGTAGATGAACTAGCCAGGAAAGGGTCAGAAGCAGATACAAGTAGTAGCGACCATTCAGATAGGGGACCACTCGCCCCGATTGGGGTACTCAAGAGGAAGATAGACCTTAAATCAAAAGAGATAATCAATAACTCCTGGAAATCCAGGGACGATTGCGTAATCTCTAGAAGTTTATGGCCTAACATTAATGAAAAGGAAACTCGGTATATTTTATCGCTTAGTAAAACGAACATTAATATGCTGATAGGTGTACTAACGGGTCATTGCGCCATTGGCACAAAGGCCAACAAGATAGGAGCTTTTGCACCCGATTTCTGTAGGAGATGTCAGGATGAGGAGGAAATAGAAACCATTAAACACCTGCTCTGTGACTGTCCGAACCTCCAAACTAACCGACTCCGTCATTTTGGGAACAGGTTTGTTGGAGAACTGGATGATCTAGCACAGGTCTCAATGGCAAATATAAGGAAATTTATAGATAGCACAGGCTGGTTCGTTAACGAGCCGGTCTACGTTTATCGACAACTTTGAATAGCATCGATGCTAACTTGAAGACAGCATTGTCAATGTCAAACAGAGTGTAGTGCTTTAACTCGGCTCCACAATAAATTTGTTAAAATAGTATAAAAAGTCATTTTTATTTGTTAAAATTTTTTGCAAACTTTAATATTGTCAGACCCAGTTTGGTTTTCATCGATTTTAAAGACGGTCATTACTTTATATTGTTTTAAAATTGAATTTAAATTATTAAATTTGAAATGGCAAACTCTAACCTCAAAACTGGGAAACGAAATTTACGCTCCAACCTTGCTGAATCCTCTCCATCTCCATCTCGGATGCCTCCTTCATGCTCTCCTTTTGGAGCATCGTCCTCGTCGAGTTTTTGGGATACGATTGAATCCAAATTGAACAGCTTAGCAACAAAACTAACCAACACATTCCAAACAACAATAAAAAACGAATTGGATGAAATTTCGCGCACTTTTGATGAAAGATTTAAGGAAATTGAAAACAACTTTAACTTGAAAATAAAAACTCTGGAAAAAGACTTTAATGAAAGATATGGGTCTATTAATCAATTAGCTTTCAATACCGAATGCAAGCTAGAGAGCTTCGAAAGCCGGTGTCTTGAAATTGACACTTTGCACGAAGAGCTTTCTATTATAAAAACACAAACACTTGAAAATGACAACACTCATCTTAGATCACAAATCGATTCTCTATCGCGGAAACTGATTGCTGGCGATCTTGTTCTTCATGGAATACCCATTATAAAAAACGAAAATCTCGAGGACATTTTCAACACTTTTTGCACAAAACTAAACATTTCTCCCATTCGACCGATTTATACACTACGCACGAAACCGCAAAAAAATGTACACAGTAGTGCTATCATAATTAGACTACCACATGAATTTGAGAAAAACTTTTTGCTTAGAAAAGCTTCTGAGTATTACAAAACAAATTCGCGATCAATTACATTACATGACCTTGGACTTGGAAACAGTAATAAATTTGTGAGAGTATATGAAAGCCTAACAAAACAAAATCATATGCTCTTTAGAAAGGCAAACGATCTTCGAAAAAATAAAAGTTTGCATTCTGTGTTCACAAGATCTGGCAGAGTATACATAAGAGAGGATGCGGAAAAGAGGCCAATTTGTATCACGAATTTGTCTCAATTAATTTCAAAATCTTCCTATGCAAATAAAGAGAGGGATTTAAATGAAATTCGATCGCAGAATATTAATGTTGCTGGTGGTATTGATGTTGATATAAATGTTGCTGATGGTGGGAATGTTGCTGCTGGGGGGAATGTTGCTACTGAGGGGAATGCTGCTGTTGCTGGAGTTGGTGTAAATGTTGTTTTATAAAACTAATTTGATAATATTGATTCGGTTACCAGGTATTAATTGTCAAAATTATATTTCTTTGTTTTGATAACTTTATTGTGGTTGTCTAAATTATGAATGTTTATTTTTCAA
This sequence comes from Sphaerophoria rueppellii, assembly GCA_920937365.1. Classification (NCBI taxonomy): domain Eukaryota; kingdom Metazoa; phylum Arthropoda; class Insecta; order Diptera; family Syrphidae; genus Sphaerophoria; species Sphaerophoria rueppellii. The sequence goes on along the minus strand of CAKKXW010000004.1, from coordinate 62,823,671 downwards.
CCCATAATAATTCAAATGAAATAATTATTTGTCTCTTATTTATTTTCAATTTAATCTATGTACGTTTTATTAGGATTATGTTGCATATTTTCTTATATTTAATTCTTATTAGTTTTATTGAAGCAGAAACAAAGATGTCTTTTTGGGATGGGGCGGTGAGCTATCTTAAATTTAAATATAAAATATGGTGCTTGGTATGAGTCCCGATAACGTTAGATCTATCTTCAATGTGTTGTGTGATGTGCATAAAGGGCTAAATGTTTGCCACTTAAATGCAGGAAGTATTTCTTCTAAGTATACTCTTCTACATCAAATGCTTAGTTGTTCCAAACTAGATGTTATCATGGTGTCAGAGTCCTGGTTACATGAAGGAATTTCTTCTCAACTTGTTGCTTTCCCTAGTTTTAAACTTTTTAGAAATGATCGAAGTACTCGAGGAGGTGGTGTTTGTATTTATGTTAGAGAAAGTATTTCATCTAAACATGTTTATTCGTCTTTTAAATCAAAAATTGAATTTGTATGCATTGAAATCTCTAACGGCGTTGAAAAATGCGCTTTAATTGTTTTATACTGCCCTCCTTGCTTATTTAAAGAAGAATTTTTATTTGAACTGGAAGAAACGCTTGTAAATTTGAGTACAAGATACAGCCATATATTGATTGGTGGTGATTTTAATGTTAATCAGTTGGATAACTGTCCCATGACTAGATTATTTCATTATTTCTGTGATAAACTTGGTATGTCAGTTGTCAATAAAGTTTGGCCGACTTGTTTTCAGTCACAAAATAATCCATCACTCATTGATTTATTCTTAACGTCTTCAATCGATAAGGTTATTTGCTTTGAACAAATAAGACCAACATCTGACTTTATTCATGACTTTTTATTTTGTTCATTTAAATTTGATGTTAATCAATCAAGAAGTCCAAGGACTTTTAGTTATCGGTCCTATAGATCTTTAAACTTGACTAATATACTAGATGACGTTCATAATAATGATAACTGGATTAATATACTTTATATAACTGACGTGTCACTTAAAGTGTCTCTTTTTAACGAATTACTGACTGACCTATACAATGAATATGTTCCAATAGTACAAAAGAGAATTAAAGGTAAAAATTGTCCATGGTACAACCGTGACATTGAGAAGCTTATTCTTGAAAGAGATCAATTTTTTAGGCGATATAAAAGAAACCCGTCAACATTTAACAGGAACCAATATATCTTCTCTCGCAATCGAGTTACAAATCTTATTCGTTCGAGTAAAAGATCGTACTTTTCTCAAAAACTAAATGTTTCTTTGAGTTCTAAGGAGCTTTGGAGAAACTTAAAAGAAATTGGTGTTACTGAGAACAAAAATTCGTCTAATTGCCCCATTGATCCACAAGTGATGAAGTCAGTATTTGATCAACCAGTTCCCAGCTCAACAAGTAATTTGCATATTAGTGAACATGACAATGCTTTCGTTTTTAACTGTGTTGATTCTCATGAATTAAGTAAAGCTATCAAGTCAATTCAATCAAATGCTATTGGTTCGGATAACATCTCTCCAAAGTTTATTAAATTAATTTTACCTGTCATTCTGACTCCGTTACTACATATAATAAATACATGTATATACAGTAGCGTTTTTCCAGAGCAATGGAAACATGCAATAGTCTTACCTATTCCTAAAAAGAGCAATCCAATTGAACCATCTGACTTTAGGCCAATTAGTATACTTTCTTTTTTTAGCAAAGTTACAGAAAAACTTTTAGCTGACCAAATAATATCTTATTTACAATTGAATAACGCCTTAACTAAATGGCAATCTGGTTTTCGAGCTAAACACAGTTGTGAATCGGCTGTTTTGAGGGTAACAACAGATTTTCGTAAATTTCTTGATCATGGACAACTAGGAATAATGGTTCTGCTTGACTTTTCAAAAGCATTTGATAGCATAGATCACAATATTTTATTGTCCAAGTTAAGTAATGATTTCAGTTTTTCAAGGACGGCCATAAAATTCTTGCAAGGTTATTTACTGAATAGAACTCAAGCAATAAGAACTGATATTGGGACGTCCAGTATCTACAACATGAACACAGGAGTTCCTCAGGGTTCTGTTCTTGGGCCTCTGTTGTTTTCATTATATATCAATGGCTTACCTGATGTAGTTCAACATTCCTCAGTTCATATGTATGCAGATGATGTCATAATTTACAACTTTTGTGAACCGTGTAACCAGGATTGTTGTGTTACAGAAATAAATAAGGACTTAGCTAATATTCATAAATGGGCAGTTTCTAATAAACTTCATCTAAACCCTTCAAAAACAGTGAGTATGGCTTGTTCTCGAAGACAAATAAATATAGAAAATCTACCTTTGACTACTTTGAATGGACAAAATATTGAATATGTGACGAAAGTGAAGTACTTAGGTTTTCAAATAAATAATCATCTAACATGCTGTGATGCAATCTCTGATGCCATACGACGTATTTATTTTACACTAAGATCTCTAAGACCGTCATCACACTTTTTAAATTCAGATTTAAAAAAACATCTTGTTAAAAGCTTGATACTACCATTTTTTATTTATAACTCGTCCGTTTATCCTGAGTTAGATTTTGAATGCAAGCGAAAACTAAATGTTGCGTTCAATGACTGCCTTCGCTTCATTTTTAATATTCCGCGGTTCGTAAGTGTCTCCAATTTTCAAACCTCGCTTCTAGGTTTAAGCCTTGAAAACTATCTTAAACGTAAGAATGTGATTTTACTTCACAACATTATTCATAAAAACAGTCCGAGCTACTTAGAAGAATTACTTCGATTCGCCCAATCAAGGAGAGGCCTAAAAATAATATTGCCGCGCTTCACACATACGATTGCAGAGAGATCATTCTTCGTGTCCGTTGTTCGACTATGGAATAGTCTACCAGTCGAATTGCAGACATTAACCTCATCAACTCTGTTCAGGGAAAGGGTATCTTTGTTTTTCTCAGCTTCATTAAACTAATTTAAAATTAAAATTAGCCTTTTTTTTCTTGTTTTTATGTTTAATTTACATTGTCTTTTATTTAACTTGTTTTTAAAAATATGTAAATCTAAATTCTAGTGTAATATATTCTATTTTAAGTATTAGTCAAACATGTAAACCTGGTAATTGTTCATTTAAATACATCTAAAAGATTCATTATCTTGTTGGTATATTGTTAATCAAATTAAAATAAATACAAATACAAATACAAACTTTTATTTTTATAGGGGATCACAATGGACCTATAGGCCCCCGTATATGCAACAGTTCACGCTGTGCACACCCCTCATAACCTAACCTAACCTAACCTTAATGGATGGACCCATTGGCCGTGTGTGAATTGCGGTATTAAATCTTGAGTATTAAATCTTGACGTTTGGTTAAAAACTGGCATTAGCGTCGTGAATAAAATGGATTAGAGTTTATCCAGCTGTGCTACAGGCTACAGGTTAAATGGGTTAGAATTTTGACGTTTCCTTCTTTGTCTCATGAATGATAGAGAAGTTTTTTCCGCTTTGTTGTTTTGTTCTGGTCTTCTTACTTACCTACTTAAGGTGGCGCTACAGTCCGTTGTGGACTTGGGCCTCAATTAACAGTCTCCGCCAGCTAGCTCGGTCCTTAGCTAGTCGTCTCCAGTTTTGCACTCCAAGTTGATTGAGGTCCTCTTCCACTTGAGTGTGCCACCTGAGTCGCGGTCTTCCTCTCCTCCTACGTCCCTCGGGAATAGTGTCGAAGGCTTTCCGGACCGGAGCATTGGTGTCCATCCGCTCTAAAAGACTAAGCCATCTGAGTCTCTGGACCTTGACCCTTCTGGCGAGGTCCATGTCGTTGTACAACCCGTAAAGTTCGCTGTTATATCTTCTTCGCCATTCCCCTTCAATGCATACGGTGCCAAAGATGACCCGAAGAACTTTCCTCTCGAAACAGCCTAAGGCACTATCATCCGATTTTGTCAAGGTCCATGCTACTGCACCGTACAGCAGAACTGGGATGATAAGTGTGTTGTACAGAGTTTTACCTTAGTTTCTCGAGAGAGGGCTTTTCCACTTAATTGCCCAAAGAAACAGCGATTAGCAAGAGTTATTCTTGTCTGATCTCCCTCCCCCCCCCCCCTCCCTCCCCCCCCCCCCTCTCTCCCCCCCCCCCCCCCCCCTATCCCCCCCTCCCCCCTCCCCCATATATTTCCATCCCACAAACCCACCACCACATCCCCCCCTTCCCCCCCCTTTCCCCCCCCCCTCCACCCCCCCCCTAAACCACCACCACACCATTACAATCCTCCCCCCCTTACCCCCCCCTCACAAACAACCCCCCCCCCCTACCCCACCACCTCCCCCTCCCTCTACCCCCCCTCCCTTATTTCCCCCCCCCCTCCCCCCTTTTTCCCTCCCTACCCCCTTCCCCTTCCCCCTCTCCCCCCCCCCCTCCATCTCCTTCCCCCCCCCCTCCTTTTCCCCCCCCTTCCCTTCCTCCACCCCCCTCCCTCCCCCCCCCACTCCCTCTTCCCTTCCCCTCCCCTTCCCCCCCCCCTTCCCCCCTCCTCCCTCCCGCCCCCCCCCCCCCCCCCCCCCCTCCCCTTCCACCCCCCTCCCCCCCCACCCCCCCCCATCCCCCCCCTTATTCTCCCCCCCCCCCCCCTCCCCCCCCCCCCCCCTCTCCCCCCCCCCCCCCCATCTCCCCCCCCCCCCCCCCCTCCCCCCCCTCCCCCCCCCCCCCCCCCCCCCCCCCCCCCCCCCTCTCCCCCCCCCCCCCCCCCCCCCCTGCCCCTCCCCCCCCCCTTCCCTTACCCTCCCCCTCCCTCCTCCTCACCCCCCCCCCCTCACCCCACCCCACCCACAACCCCACCACCCCCACCCAACCCACCCCCCAACCCACCCAAACACCAAAACCCCCCTCCCCCCCCACCCCTTCCCCCCCTCCCCCACCCCCCCCCCCCCCTCTTTCCCCCTCCCCCTCCCCCCCTCCCCCCCCCTCCCCCCCCCTTCCCTCCTCCATCCTATCCCCCTTCCCCTTTCCCCCCCCCTTCCCCCCCCCCCCTTCCCCCCCCCCCTCCACTCCCCCCCCTATCCCCCCCCTCCTCTTCCCCCCCCCCCCCCCCTCCCTCCCCCCCCCTCCTCCCCCCCCCTCCCCCCCTCCCCCCTACCCCTCCCCCCCCCTCCCCTTCTTCCCCCTTCTCCCTTCCCTCCCCCCCCCCCCCCTCCCCCTCCTCCCCCCCCCCCCCCCTCCCCCCCTCCCCCCCCCCCCCCCCCCCTCGCTTCCCCCCCCCCCCCCCCCCCCCCCCCCCCCCCCTCCCCCCCCTCCCCCCTCCTCCCCCCCCCCCCCCCTTCCCCCCCCCCCCCCCCCCCCCCCCCCCCCCCCCCCTCCCTCCCCCCCCCCTCCCCTCCCCCCCCCTCCGCCCCGCGAGCCGCGATCCTCTGACGACCCAGCGCCGATCGGACCCCGATCGCAGCGTTCGATCAACGATCGATGGTGCCCTGATGACCTCGCGATGGTCGGCGCGCGCGCCGCGCGACGACCGGCGATCGCGACCGATTGTCGACGCCGGACCCGATGCGTTGGTCTAATCCGCGATGGTGCGCTTCCGACGACGATCGCGCGCGTGCCGACCGCCCGGATGGGCTGGCTCTCGAAAATTTATTGATCGCCGACGGACCGGACGTCCGATGCGATGCGGGATCGCGCCTGCTGCCGACCGCCGTCGCGATCGCGACCCGATCGATGCGCGCCCGACGCGACCCGACGCGCGACCGATGCCGCCCAACGATCGATCCGATGTCGCCGACTGACCGCGCCGACACGATCGTCGACCGGGATCGAACCGATGGATCCCGCGCCCGATGGGTGTTCGCGATTGGTGGATCCGCGACCGATCGACTGACCGACGATCTGATCCCCCCCACTCCGACGACTCGATCGATCGACGAGCGCCGTAGATGGTCCTGCCGACCCGCCGCCGCGCGACCGATGGTCGGAATTCGCCGTTCGCGCGCCCATCGATGGTCGACGTTGCGATGACGATCGCCCCCGACGACCGCCGATGGTTGATCGCTGGTGTCGACGATGCCCGATTCTGACGCGCCCCGCCGACCCGCGCAGTCCGCGCCGCGATCCGCTGCGCGGATCGCAGCTTTCGCTGGATCGGACGACCGACGCCTGCTGCGATCCGATCCCTCGCCGATTCGCGCCTGGCCGCCGATGTGACGCCTCGCGTCGCGATCCCCGCCCGCGACGCCCGTCCTCGATTCGTCGCGCCCGATGGTGTACCGCCCGCCCTCGCGACGCGTCGTCCGCGCCGACGAATCCGATGGCGCGTACGGCCCGCCGCGACCCGCGACGCTTCGATGTACAGACACCGACGATTGCGGACTGCCGCCGATCCGCCTGATCGACGATGTGCCGACCCTCGTCATAGCTCGCGGGACGACCGTCGCGGGTCGGCCCGCGATGGTGCGGCGATACGACGCGACCCTTCGGTGGTCGAGAGTCGACCCGATCCCCGATGGATCCTCCGATCGATGGTCGGCCGCGCGCCGGACCCGATGGCTCGATTCGACGACACGCTCCGCGGAACGACGTCCCCCCGATTCGCCGACTGACCGCCGACTGTCGGCGCGCGACGTTCGCACCGATGGCGACCCGCGAATCGATCGCCGACCGCGCGATCCTTTGCGATCGCCGCTTACGGATGGCGCGATCGATGGCCCGATCCGCCCGACTCGCCGACCGTCGTTCCCGACTCGCGATGGCCGACCCTGCGAATCGCACGATCCCGCGATCCGGCCCCCGTCCCCGCGCCGTCGACGATTAGTCTCTCGTCGCCCCGGCGACCGATCCGACGACCGACCCTGCCCGCGATGTCCTCCCCCCGTCGATGCCACCTCCGACCGCGATCGGGTGCGCGGACCGACCTGCCCGACGATTGTCGATTCCGCGATGGTCGACGGATGCGGACCAGATCGCCGCCGATGGTCGCGCTCGACCCGGGCGCCGACCACGATGGCCGCTCCCGCGACGCGACCCCCCGATGCCCGCCGACGCCGCGACTGCCTCGACCGACCGCCGCGCGACCGACCGCTGCCCGATGCCGTTTCGCGACTCGGCTAGACGGATGCCGATGGCCGATGGTTCCGCGACCCTGACCGACGACGTCGCCGCGCCGATCCCCCGATCGCCGAGCTCGATCCCGACCTCGGACGCCGGCACCGAGCGATTCGACTCGATGGCGATGCGCCGTCGACCGCGGCGCGCCGATGGTGCGATGTCGCGTTCGCGACTCCGGATCCGACGATGGCGCGCCGTCGATCGACCGGGCCGATGGTCCCCGCCGATCCCGCCCGTCCATCCGATCGATGTCGACCGAGATTAGACGATCGCCCCGATGCCGATCGAATGCCTGCCGTCGTGCGCGACGATGCCGTCGATGTTCGCGCGCCGTCCCGCGCAAGAGACGCCGCCGGGACCTCTCCCCTTTCGCGCGATGGTCGCGCGCGCAGATCCCTCGCTGACCGATGCCGCCCCCCGCGCACCCCGATTCGACGCGCTGCCGACGCGCGATTCCCGAGACCGGCCGCAGCGCGCCGACGCGATGTCGGCGCGATGCGACGCGAGCGACGATGCGATGCGGATGCGCCGCTCCGTGATGGGGTCTCCGCGATGGCTGATGCGCCGCGATCTCGTTCGTGCCCCGGCCCGACGTACGACCCGACGATTGGTCGATGCCCCGGATCTCGCCCGTGATGGTCGACCCGTACGCCGACTGACAGGAGACGACGACGCGCCGGCGACCTGACGCCTCGGACCGATGTTCCCGATCTGCGCCCCTGTCCGCGGTGGTCACCGGCCCGCGCAACCGCGTTGATACGCGCGGCCGCGATGCGATCGTCCCCGACGATGCGACGATGTCCGACCGCTCGACACCTGATGCGCCCCGCCGATCCGATGCCGACCCCCGCTGCCGTCGCCCGATGGTCCGACGACGCCCCTGATGGTCGACTGCGCCCGACCGATCGACTCTGCCCGTCGACGCCCCCCGTTCGCGCGACGTCGACGCCCACCGTCGCGATGTGTTATCGACGCGCCGTCGCCGCAGGCCGCCCCTCGATCGCGCCAGACCGCGACTTCTCGCCGCAGCCGCGCCGGCCGTCCGCGCGGACCGCCGACCGCGCCCGATTCCCGCCGACCGCGACGCGCGATTGCGCAGCAGCGACGCCCCGCCCGATTCCCCGCGCGCGCGATCCCCTCGCTGATCGCCGCGCGACCGCGCGACGATAGACTGACCCCCCCGACGCCCCCCACCGCGATGCCGGGCGGCCGACGGACGCCCCGCCCGATCTGTCCGACCGACGATTGGACCGATTACGCCTTGCTGACCGACGCGCCGTTGTCCCGACTCCACCCGTCGACGCCGATCGACCGATCTAGCGACTCCTCATCGCGACGCCGTGACGTACGCGAACGGCGCGCCGACGCCCGCCGTTCGACCTGATGGCGACGACGCCAGCGACGATGGGGTCGATGCGCTCGTGCGCGCGACCTTCGTATCACGCGCGCGCCGTCGACCCCGATGGGCTGTCGACACGGCACTCAGTCCGGCGACGCCGCGATGCGACGATTCGCGACGATGCGACGATGCCCCCGCCCCGTCCGCGAGCGTCGCGACGATGCCTGATGGTCCGACTCAGCCGATTGCGACCGATCTACGATGTTCCGCCGTTGTCGATTGCGCGCGCGGTTCGCTCCGCGCCGCCGCGATCGATCGGCGCCCCGCAGATCGCGGCCCTCTCGAGGCCCTGATCACGGTTGCCAACCGCCGCGACGCCGTATTCCGATCTGCCGCGATGGGCCCGCCCCCCCCGATCCGTCCGCGCGCGATGCCGCGGATTCGATCCCGCGATGCGCCGCCCGATGGCGCCGCCGACGCGTTTTCCCGGATGGCCGTCGGCAGATCGATGGCGATGCCGCCCCCGCGGACCGATCGCGGCGGCTCGTCCGATCCGATGCGCGATGTCGCCGATCCGTTGTCGACGACGTTGGTTACGCGATACCCGGCGCGCGACCCGCGCGATTCTGCGCCCCCGCGCCGCGCGACGTTGGTGGACCGAACGGGCGATGGTTCCGATGTTCACGCCCGATGTGCGACGCGACGACGCCCGACGGCTTGCGGCACACCCGCCCGCCCGTCACCGATGCCCGGCCGCCCGAAGATCCCGGATGCGGCCGATGCGCCGATCGACGCTCGCGATCGCGATGCGACCGACGTCCCGAAGACGCGCGATGGTCCGCCCGCCTGTCCTTCAGACTGGCGACGTCGATTCGCGGCGTCGTCCCCGATGCCCGGCCGACGACTCCGATGGTTCGAGCCCGACGGCGGCCGATCCCGTCTGACGATTTCCCGGCGTCCGCGAGCCCGATCCGTGTCACGATGTCGTCGCTCCCCGAGCGATGGTCGATCGCGATATTCGACGCGCGACGACCCTCGACCTTCGCCGACCGGCGCGCCCTGCGGCGTCGAGCGCGCTCCGCGCGATGGTCCGCGCCGACGGCGACGATTTGGTCCCCGAGACCGACGATACGAGCGAGCCGATCCGATCCGCGACCGCGATGCGATCGCCTCGCCTATCGCGCCCGACTCTCGCGATCCGCCGCGATGGTCGTCGCGCCCGACTCGCGCACCCGCCCCCGACCGCCGCGACTCGCTCCCCGCGCGATCTCTCGCCCACCGCCGTCACGGCGACCGACCGATCCCCGACCCCGCACCGCTCAATGACGACGTCGAACCGACGTCGACGACAGATGCTCGCGCCGCGACGTTTCCCGATCGACGACGACGGACTGACCCGAACCGAACGCCCCGTCGACCGCCTCGATGCGCCGAACCCACGAAGGTTACGCGCCCCTCCCTGCACGCCCGACGCGACGCGCCAGCCGCGGATCTTCGATGCGCGCCGTTCCGACGCGCCCCCATCGCGCGCTCGCCCGCGCCCGCCCCGACGTCGCCGGAGGCGCGGCCGCTCGCCAGTGGGCGATGGCTCCGATGGTGCGATTCCGCGATCGGATGGTGCTTGATAACGACGCGCCGATCGTCGACGTCCAACAGGACTCGATCGCCCGTCAGACGTCTGATGGACGACGGCCGATGGTTCCGCCCGCGGCGTCCCGCGTCCGATCCGCGATCGATCCGCGTCGACCGCGAGCGGATGGTGTCGCGACGCCGCGACGCGATCGCCGCCGCCCGTTATTTTGGCGCGAGCAGCATGGTCCGCCCCTCAGACTTGATGCGCCGTCGCCTGATGCAGACGTCGACGATTGGGTGTTCGATGGTCGACCGACGACGACGATGGTGTTCGCTGCCCGAGACAGACGATGGTGTTATTGTCCGTGTTTATAGCGGAGCCTCGATAGACAAACTCCTCTACTACCTCGAAGTTATATGCGTCTATTGTGACGTTCTGTCCGAGCCGTCGGTGTACCACCCCTAGCCCTATATATACGGGATAGAGTGTATCTCGTTAACCAAAGCAGCTAGGAACACGAGATAAGCCCGATATGGACTTGGGCCTCAATTAACAGTCTCCGCCAGCTAGCTCGGTCCTTAGCTAGTCGTCTCCAAATTTGCACTCCAAGTTGATTGAGGTCCTCTTCCAATTGAGTGCGCCACCTGAGTCGCGGTCTTCCTCTCCTCCTACGTCCCTCGGGAATAGTGTCGAAGGCTTTACGGGCCGGAGCATTGGTGTCCATCCGCTCTAAATGACCGAGCCATCTGAGTCTCTGACCTTGACCCTTCTGGCTAGGTCCATGTCGTTGTACAACCCGTAAAGTTCGCTGTGTAATCTTCTTCGCCATTCCCCTTCAATGCACCACGGGCCAAAGATGACCCGAAGAACTTTCCTCTCGAAACAGCCTAAGGCACTTATCATCCGATTTTGTCAGGGTCCTATGCTTCTGCACCATACAGCAGGACTGGGATGATGAGTGTGTTGTACAGTTTTACCTTAGTTGCTCGAGAGAGGGCTTTTCCACTCAATTGCTTTCTAAGCCCAAAGAAACAGCGATTAGCAAGAGTTATTCTTCGTCTGATCTCGGCGCGCGCTGGTGTTATTGCCCGTGTTTATAGCGGAGCCTAGGTAGACAAACTCCTCTACTACCTCGAAGTTATACGCGTCTATTGTGACGTTCTGCCCGAGCCGTCGGTGTTGGGTGTCCTTCCTCAAAGACAGCATATACTTCGTTTTTCCCTCATTTACCGCTAAACTCATTTTTGCCGCTTCAGTCCGTTGTGGACTTGGGCCTCAATCAACAGTCTCCGCCAGCTAGCTCGGTCCTTAGCTAGTCGTCTCCAGTTTTGCACTCCAGTTGATTGAGGTCCTCTTCCACTTGAGTGCGCCACCTGAGTCGCGTCTTCCTCTCCTCCTACGTCCCTCGGGAATAGTGTCGAAGGCTTTCAGCAACATCACGCTGTGTTCTTCCCATTATATCAATATCATCGGCGTACGCGAGAAGTTGAACAGATTTTTGGAAGATAGTGCCTTTGGTGTTGACGTTGCACTATCTTCTCAAGAACGATGTTAAAGAAATCGCATGACAATGCATCGCCTTGTCTGAATCCTTTTTTGGCGTCGAAAGATTCCGTAAGCGCGTTGCCAACCTTGATGGAGCAGCGTGAGTTCTTCAATGTCATTTTGCACAAGCGAACGAGCTTGGCTGTCATACGCGGCCTTAAAATCGATGAAAAGGTGGCGGGTATCGATTGGGAGTTCATAGGTCTTTTCCAGGATCTGCGGCAACGTGAAAATTTGGTCGATGGTTAACTTTCCTGGCCTTAAGCCACATTGATAAGGACCAATCAGATTATTGACGAAAGGCTTCAGACGTTCTCATATTACGGCAGAGAGGATCTTGTAAGCGATGTTTTGTAGACTTATTCCTCTATAGTTGGCGCAGTTTAGAGGATCTCCCTTTTTCAGGATCTGGTTCTAGTCTTCTCTTCTTTTTATTTAGGGACCAGTTATAGCCATCATTGGTTTTCTTGATTGAAATTGAAACACATCATTAGATTTTTCGGAGCCCCAGGGCTCCGTTTTGTCTTCGACCCTCTTTCTCATTTTCATAAATGATCTCTTGTCTGTAACTTATAATCCAATTCATTGTTTCGCTGACGATAGTACCCTAAGCTTTTCATATTCGTTCCCAGATTCACATCCCTCCTCTTCGAATGTGGAACTGGAACGACAAAATATGATAAGCTCATTTAAATCTGACTTTAACAGCATTGTTCAATGGGGGAATTAAAAACCGTGTAGAGTAATGCTTCGAAAACTCACTGCTGTCTTGTATCGTTGAAGCGAGATATACCCCCCTTACCAGTCCATGAGTGGCACTTGCATCAACGAGACCAAACATCTCGAGATTCTCGGTATGTACATCACTGACCACCTCTTGTGGACCTAACACATACGCGATGTCGCCAAAAATGCCGCAAGATGTTTGTGTTTCTTAAGACGGTGCAAGAAATTGTTCTCCCCGTCTGATCTGGCTATTATCTATAAAACCTATATCCGTCCAAAGCTTGAGTACAATTCACATCTCTGGGCTGGTGTTCCAGCAACATTAATAAGCCTCTTGGATGGAATACAAAAAAGAGCAGTAAAAATGATTTGTGACAGAGACATCATTAACTCATTCACTTCTTTGGAACACCGTCGGTCGTAATGTTTCTTGTCTCTCTTTGTTTTATCGTTACTTCTATACGGTAATTGCTCAAGTGAAATAGTTGCATCATTCCTCCCCTTAAACAATTCAACCGTAATACTCGCGCTTCAAGGAATGCCCATCAGTTTACCCTCAAGCCCAACTTCAGTCGTACGCTCAAGTATAGAGAATCGTTCTTTAGCCGTACTACGCGAATGTGGAACTCTCTTCCACACTTTGTCTTTCCCGACCACTGCAGTGTTCAGGAAATTAAGACCAATGTACACCGGCACCTCCTCTCCAACCCTTACCCTCTTTTCTAAAGCACTCACTTGGTCTATGGCATAATAAGGGTATAAAAACCTTTGTATATGGAACAGCTTGTATTACCAAGATTGGTTTTCTGCTTGGTTTGACAGATATTCTGTCCAACCAGGCAGAGAACACACAATACAAACTTATGTAAAAAAAACTTCTTCTGTGAAAAATTCTAAGTATGGCACCACCATCGTTTTCCATCTTGAGACTACTTCCCAAATAGATATACACAGAGAAAAGCCACATTAGTTGTATTGTAATATTCGGCTTGGTCCGACAATTTAAAACTTATTCACTTTTCAAATAAAAACACAAATTTACTTTTATTTAAATCACTCACAAACTTATTTATTCAACACTTTCAATTATTACTTTCAAACACAGTGTCTTTACTTTATAGCAGTTCACATTCGATTAATTCATTTTCGACACCAAGCGGGTATTTATATAACTCAAATAATTTCGAGAAACTACTAGATTCTAGTAGGCGCTGAAACTTCTCGATGCTTAACGAAGTTCTCCTCTTAACCACTAGAGTGTATACACAATTACTTACAACTACAAATAAAACTTTTGCTACATAACTATTCAGCAATAAGACAATATTAGAGTGACAGAGATAGATAGTGTGTACACATTTAAGTATAGAGATATAAAGAGGCGGAGTTACAAAGTGTGTACACATTACAATAGATTGACATATATAAATATAGAGGTGTATACATATTACATTGCCCCCTCCTTAGGATTGATCGTCCCGAACAAATCCATCATTCTCATCACCACTGTAGCGATGTAGCCGGTCGCGATGTACAACTTTAGGTTTTCCTCTGACTCCCTTTTGTATCCGGTACACGACGTCGTTGATTTTTGTAATGACTGTATATGGACCTTCCCAGTCCCGTTGAAGTTTCGGTGACAACCCTTTTTGCCGATGGGGATTGTAAAGCCACACTCGATCTCCTGCTTGGAACTCTGTTGTTGTCGCTCGTATATCGTAGCGTGTCTTCATTCGGTCACTGAACATTCTTTATTTTCAACCTGGTATCCGTCGTGGATCTGAAGGAGTCTTTCTTTAAGTTCGTCCATGTAGTCGCCTCGGCTTGCGGCTCCGATGTGGGACACCCAAATTTTATTTCGCTCAGCAGTCTGATGTTCTTTCCCATCAAAATCTCGGACGGTGTATGACCAGTTGAGCTATGCCTTGCACTTCGATACGCCATCAAAAACAGAGGAATGTGCCGATCCCAATCTCGCTGGTTGTCGTCCACGACTTTGCAAAGATGTTCCTTCAGGGTTCGGTTGAATCGTTCGACCATGCCATCAGATTGTGGGTGAAGTGGTGTTGTTCTTGTCTTCTTGATGTGAAGAAGCCCACAAACTTCCTGGAATATGTTTGATTCAAAATTCCTTCCCTGTCGGAATGCAGCTCTAATGGAACGCCGAATCTGCTCACCCAGTTGAACACAATTTGGTCTGCGACTGTTTTGGCTTCTTGATTTGGAATGGCGTATGCCTCAGGCCACTTACTGAAGTAATCCATGACGACCAGAATATAACGATTTCCATTATTTGTTTCCGGAAATGGACCCGCCACGTCTACTGCAATTCTTTCGAAGGGTGCTCCGACATTATACTGCTGCATTTGGCTGTGATTCCTTTTGTTCGGGCCTTTGGTGGCAGCACAGGTAATGCATTCGCACATCTTCCCTTGCATTAGCCAAATCGTCGAACGTTCAACGTCTGTTTACTCCTAGATGGCCTCCCGAAATTCCATCATGCATCTCTCGCAGAACGTCCATAACCTTTGATTTCGGTAAGACTAGCTGCATTACATAGGACTTCCCGTCAGCTGATTCCCACTTACGCCGAAGGACACCCTCTTGGACATGAAGCGAGTTCCCACTGTGCCCAATAGGCCTTCAGAGCCGGACTTCTGTCGGAGATATCAGCCCATTCTGGTTTTTCCTGGTGTTCCTTCCATGCGAGGATGGGTTCGATATCTGGGTCCTCTTGTTGAGCCTTCCTCAACTCGTCGTTGCTCCAGCCACATATGGGATCCGCTCTGGTTCGTTGGACAGTAACCACTTCTTTTTCTTCTTGGCGTCTGCAATGCTTACAGTCTTGTTTGCATGGTCTCCGAGATAGTGCATCAGCATTTGAGTGCAGCTTCCCCTTCCGATGTTGGATTTCATAGTCGTACGTCTGTAGCCTCTCAATCCATCTCGCCACTTGACCCTCTGGACTCTTGAAATTCAAAAGCCAGTTTAGTGCTCCATGGTCGGTTCGGAGAAGAAACTTTTGTCCATAGAGATACTTATGGAAGTGCTTTGTTGCCAAGATCAGTGCAAGAAGTTCTCTTCTGGTCACACAATAATTTCTTTCCGACTTGGAAAGTACCTTGCTGTAATAGGCAACTACCTTTTCTTCGCCATCATGTACCTGTGACAATACAGCACCAATCCCGACATTGCTAGCATCAGCATCAATGATGAACGGTTTTTCCGGGAGTCGGGTAGGTCAGCACTGGTGCATTACACAAGCGTTGCTTGAGCTCTTGAAAGCTGCGCTCGCACTCACCTGACCATTTAAACTGCTTTCCCTTTTCCGTAAGCTGATGTAGACTCTTTGCGATCTCAGCAAAGTTCTTCACAAAGCGCCTATAGTAAGTGGCTAGACCCAGAAAGCTTCGGAGTTGATGCTTGTCCTGTGGTGTTGGCCAATTCTTCACGGTGTCAACCTTATCAGGATCCGTCTTCACTCCTTGGGATGAGATGATATGTCCCAGATATTTCACTTCGGTTTTGAAGAGTGAACACTTTTCTGGGTTGAGCTTGAGGTGGGCTTCTCGAAGTCTTTGAAACACGGCTTTCAGATTCGTACAGTGTTCGTCAAAGGTTTTCCCGTATACAATGACGTCATCCAAATAGAACAGGCAAGATTTCCATGTCAGTCCTTGCAGGACGCATTCCATAAGGCGCTCAAAAGTCGCTGGAGCATTGCATAGTCCAAAAGGCATCACTTTGAACTGCCACAACCCGTTTCCTGTTGAGAACGCTGTCTTCTCTTTGTCTTCAGGATGGATTTCTACTTGCCAGTATCCACTCTTCAGGTCCAAAGCTGAGAACCACTTTGCTCCTTCCATTGCGTCCAGAGTATCACTGATCCTAGGCAGAGGGTAGCTATCTTTCTTGGTCACATCGTTCAATCTTCGATAGTCCACGCGAAAGCGGTTGATCCGTCTTTCTTCTTTACCAGGACCACTGGAGACGCCCAAGGGCTTTTAGTTTTCGATCTCTTCCTTCATGGTGGTTATCAGTTCTTCAACCTCATCTTGTTTGGCTAGTGGGAGGCGTCTTGCAGGTTGACGGATCGGCTTTGCATCCCCGGTATTGATCCGATGTTGAACCAGTTGTGTTCTGCCATATTTCCCTTGCGAGGACGAAAAGATGTCTGCAAATTCTTCGAGGAGATCTTCTGCCGTTCTTCGTTGTTGGTGACCAAGATTAGATGACTTGAGTATGTTAGTCTTTATGGAACTCAGCTCTTCGTCCGTCTCGCTGACTCCTTTCTACAGTAGCTTTCTGACAAGAGCATTCTTGGACCTCTAATTCTCTTACGCGATGCACATTTTGGGAAGCTTGTTCCGCGGCTTCCATAGTCAGAGCGAAAGCCAATGCTTCTGGTAGTGTTCTCTTTCCGGCAGTGCGAATAGCCCTTTGGAGATTTATATCGCTAACAGCTCTCACAAAGGCTTCAACAGCAAGTTGATTTATTATCTCGTTGCCAGCTGTTGGATATGCCAGGTGAACCAATCGCTCGATATCTGCCTGAAGCTGCTGCAGACTTTCACCTCTTTTCTGTGCCCTGTTGTTTAGCTGAACTCGGAAGACTTCTGTCATGTGAGCTATCTCGAACGCGCTTCGTCGAGAAGTAGTGCATTTTCTCTTCGAAATCGCACAACCTGCCTTCTATGAAGATTTTTCTGTTTCCTTGTCAAACCGCTCCCGAACTTCATTTCTTTGAGCTTCTAGTTGTTTGAGTACATTCTCTTGCTCATTCTTCTGATCGTTTCTTTGGGCCTCTAGTTGTTTGAGAACATTTCCTCTCTAGTTTTTTGAGAAATCTCTTGCTCCTGCTTCTGTTCATTTCTTTGAGTTCAAGTTGTTTGAGAACATTGCTCTTGTCCTGCTTATGCTCATTTCTTTGAGCTTCAAGTTGTTTGAGAACATGCTCTTGCTCCTGCTTCTGCTCATTTCTTTGAGCTTCAAATTGTTTGATAACATTCTTTTCATTCTCCTCAAATTTGGCTAGAAGAAGTGACATCATGTTAGATAAGGCGTCATTTGCATTTACCTCTTCCACTTTTGCTTCAAATTCGAAAGCAAATGTATTCGGGTCTTCATTTTGCTGCTCCAGATATTCCTGCAGCCGTTTAACGAGTTCGTTTTTCACTCCTGCCCCACTTAAGCCACGTTTGCTTAGTTCGGCCTTTAGCTCAGGGACAGTTAAGTCTTTCAACACTTTACTCATTTTTCTTTTTTTTTTTTTATCTTAAACTTCACTTCTTTACACAAAACAATTTAATCACTATTCACTGTTTTATTTTCAATAAGTCTTAATCCCTTATTCTGACACCAATGTAATATTCGGCTTGGTCCGACAATTAAAACTTATTCACTTTTCAAATAAAACACAAATTCACTTTATTTAAATCACTCACAAACTTATTTATTCAACACTTTCAATTATTACTTTCAAACACAGTGTCTTTACTTTATAGCAGTTCACATTCAATTAATTCATTTTCGACACCAAGCGGGTATTTATATAACTCAAATAATTTCGAGAAACTACTAGATTCTAGTAGGCGCTGAAACTTCTCGATGCTTAACGAAGTTCTCCTCTTAACCACTAGAGTGTATACACAATTACTTACAACTACAAATAAAACTTTTGCTACATAACTATTCAGCAATTAGACAATATTAGAGTGACAGAGATAGATAGTGTGTACACATTTAAGTATAGAGATATAAAGAGGCGGAGTTACAAAGTGTGTACACATTACAATAGATTGACATATATAAATATAGTGGTGTATACATATTACAGTATCATGTTCACAAAGCTAGTTGAATTTCGACTTCGTTAGTGAATGTGCCCATTCCGTTCAACGAATGAAAGCATAGATGGCGGTAAAGTTCATTATTTACCTAAAATTTATTGTCAAAAAGACAGCTGTCAATTAACAGCTGCCCTATCGCTGTCGTTGTGCAAAGCAAATTGATATTTTTCTCACAGGTTGGAAAATCGAATTCAAATTACAAAATTTGTGTTTTTTTCTTATTAAAAACTATAAAAAATAATTGGGTAGTTCCAGGATGGCCGCACGAAGAGATGTTGCACCTTTCCTGCAAAAGGTTCGGTCATTCTTGCTCGGGGTAAGCTAAGAAATCGCTGTTTGCTACTATTATGTAAGTTGACTCGTTTCAGCGAGAGCATACACTTGCAGTTCGCTTCGAAGATGGTCTAGCCGACCGTACACAGCCACCACCAGATATACCCGGTGGTCCAGCTCACCTTCTCTCCGCAAATTACTACTGCAAACGTGATTCACGTCGTGAAGTCGCTCCACCAATTGACCTCGTTAAACAGGGCCTCATAGCGGATAGTGACTCGGCTGGTAAGAAGAAATCATCGTTGCCCACTCCTGGACCGGTGTATCGATGGGATTAAAATTGAAACAATATGTTTTCTTTGACTTAAAATATATGAAACAAAAAACCAATTAAAGCTACACGGGGATGTAATCTGCAAAATTGTGTTTAATCCCTCGAACGGAATCCCATCTGCCAGCCGTTTTTTGAGCTCAAAACAACACTCAACGTAGGTTGGACTGGTGCTCCCAGGGGCAACAGTTCGTAATGCCTCAGGATCTTCGAAATGATCGCCTTCATCTCCAGCATCGCGTAGCGCTGACCAATACAGTTTCGTGGCCCAGCGCTGAACGGAATAAATGCATAGGGATTATCGGGGATTTGTCGTTCGGGCAGGAATTTGTCTGGCTCTGGAAAGAGCTTGGGGTCGTGCATCAGAGAGATCAACGGGATGAGTATGGTAGCATCCTTCGGAATACACTTTCCATCTATAGAAGAAGAAAAATAAAATGTCTTGAAATTGGTTCGTTTCTCTCAATTTCTCATTTAACTTACTGATGACACAATCTTTAAGAGCCTGCCTCCCGATAAATGGAACAGTGGGATAAACCCTCAAGCTTTCTTTGATGCACCTCTCAGTGTACTTAAGCTCCATCAACTGTCTGTAAGTTATTTCCTTGTCGACATCTGTTCCAAAAACCTCATTGATTTCTTGAATCAGTTTTTTTTGCACCTCGGGGTTCCTGGAGATGCAATACAACGTGAATCCAATTGCCGATTTTGTGGTGTCGTGGCCCGCAAACATAAATGTATTGACTTCCTCCCTGATGTCGGTATTGGAAAGCGGTTTTCCATCGATGGTCGAAAGAAGAAGAACATCAAGAAGTGCCAATCGTTGCTTGACTTCCTTTTCAATCGATTCCGGCGGCTTGAGCAATTCTTCTTTCCGCTTTTCAATGATGGTGTCTGTAAACGCATGCAATTCCTTAACCGCTTTGTCGTTCTCTGCCTTGAGACCTGGTGCGAAGATGGAGAACAAACGATCGCTTCTGTAAAGAACGTTTATGAAACGTTTTACAAAAATGTCGGTTACTCTGAAAAGAAAAATATTTGCCGTTAAATGGAATTTTGACTCTATCACTTACTTGGTTAAGAGCTTAACATATTCACAATTATCGTCCGTCTGAGCATTGATCGGTGTTCCCATGGCCGTTTCCGAAATGACATCAAGAGTAGTCAGCCCAATATAATCATGAATGTCAAACGGTGTTCTCCCATCGGCATGAGTTCGTAATTTCTTGACCAAAATCTTACTATGGCAGTCGAAAATTTCAACAAACTGCTCCAGAATCTTGAAGTGAAAAGTTGGAGTTATGATTTTCCTCCGAATGCACCATTTCGAACCATAGCTTACGAGGAGACCTTCCCCGAGCCAAATATGCAACATAGCGTACATGCGATTTTTCTTTTCGATAGCTTTGTTGTTAAGGATCTCCTGGATGTCTTTCAAATCGGATGTGTAAATAGCGAGAATGTTGAAGATCCATACGCGGAATGTTTTGCCATACTTTTGGGGGAGGACCTTGGCCATTGTTATTAAATCTGAAATCGATGAAAAAAAGGTTTAAGAGAGCTTACTATGCCAGTTTCTATAATCTACCATCGGGTTTCTTTCCCAAATATATCCAAATACTTCCGATGACAGGTAAGGACACCGGACTGGGCAAATGTTTCAATTTGTAAACAGTCTTCCTCTTCCACAAAATATCTATAAGGCAAACCGCGAGGACAACTATAAATAGAGTGGTGGCAATCATGTTTTAAATCTGAAAAAAAAAATTGTTTTTTGTCACGTTCATTTTAAAATTTCAGAGAACCTTGCTTAATGTTGAAAGCATTTAGTCATAATACCATTTTGAGCTTTTTTTTGTACACAAAACGAAAATAGCAATTCTATATCTTTAAGACATTTTGGGAATTCCAGATGGGGCGTTACTATTGCGTTGAGTTAAGGATAGACGCAGAATCTACTGCAAACGAGAATTCCCAAGAAACCAATTAGTATTCAGAAATCGTAGTAGAAGTATTTAATTTCCAAATCTTTTGTTGCGCGACAGGTTAAATTTACATACATTCTTTGTGTAGAACAGAACACTAGAACAAAGGGTAACATTCAAATCAGGTTGGCTTCAATTAGGCAGGACTGATTAGCAGATAAGTCCTTTTGAATAGTTTAATGAAGTCAAACTGGGATTTAACAAGCAGTTATGGAAATCGTCGAGTTTTTCGTTGATTGAAATACAGAAGAAATCAGGGCTTTCTCAAGTCTTTTTACTTTTAAGGTACATGACATTTATGATCTTGTTTGAAAGTATTGCAGTAGTTTGAAACTGAGCGAAAATATTAACCGATCAAGAATGTTATGAAAGTATGTATCACCCCATGGCTATCAGAAGAGCTTTTGTGTGTGCAAATGTAACAAAATATGCCAAAGTTGAGCACTGATGCTTTGGATGTAAGATCAAAAACCTTTTCGTGCAATGACATAAATATGTATGCATACATAAACAGAGAACGCCCTGGGATTGCAAACAACGAATAGGCTAATATTACGGTGACCATATTTATGAGAGCAAAACCCGGGATGTTCGAAGGGTGGACACGTACATTCAAGTGGACACAAGCGTCCACTAAAACCTCTGTCTATCAACTTCTACTCTCCACCTCCCCGTGGTGAACATCGGGTGCCCAGTACCTTCAACCGAAGTTTGGGTTCCAACCCCAGTGCGAAGTTGTTGGCGGCAGCAAAGAGAGAGAGGGGGAGGAGGTATACGTCCACTAAGGCATGCCTCCTTTTCAACAGGCGGCAGCGAAGAACTCCTAAGATGGAATCCAACGTGGCGTCTACAGTTCCAGTCTGGATGAACTACTTAGTCATATTTATCGTTTAACCCATTTTTGCCGCTTTCTGTCTCAATTCTCACAAAGGCGCCATTGACATCACGTCAATATCATCGGCGTACGCGAGAAGTTGAGCAGATTTTTGGAAGATAGTGCCTCTGGTGTTGACGTTGGAGTTCTGCACTATCTTCTCAAGAACGATGTTAAAGAAATCGCATGACAGTGCATCGCATCGCCTTGTCTGAATCCTTTTTTGACGTCGAAAGATTCCGTAAGCTCGTTGCTCGTTGCCATATTTGATAGAGCAGCCTGAGTTCTCCATCATTTTGCACAAGCGAACGAGCTTGGCAGGGATGCCAAAACTAGACATAGCTTTATACAATTCGTCTCTGAAGATGCTGTCATACACGGCTTTAAAATCGATGAAAAGGTGGTGGGTATCGCTTTGGAGTTCATAGGTCTTTTCCAGGATCTGCGGCAACGTGAAAATTTGATCGATGGTTGACTTTCGTGGCCTGAAGCCACATTGGAGCACACATAAAACTTTACTTTTATTTAATATATTTTTCGCTTTCTCTATTAACTTGAAAATATTAAATTTTGTTTCTAAAACTTTTCACTTCATAATTTAATTCTTTGAAATAAAGAACTTATTTTTCTGTTATTACACAACTTATTGTTATTACACAACTTATTTATTTTTTTTATTGGACTGCGAAACTCAAATGAACTTTCAGAAAATCTAACATTTTTATCATTTGTTTGTAAGATTTAAGGAACATGAATCGCCGTGTCGGTGTACAAAATTATACATTATTTGGAAACTTCAAGAATTTCTTAGGTTGTGAGCAAAAGTTATTTTTCAATTGAATAGAATAGTGAATAGATCTCGATTTCACTTTCTTCTTCTTTTTCTTTTGATAATAATTCGAGGACTTCGGCCGAATTGAAGGCAATAGATTTGAATTTCTAGTGAGATGAGGCAAGTTAAGACAGACCTAGAAAATGGCTTAAGAGTACAGTGGCCTATATAAGACTTTTTGTGGATACGTATCACTTTAAAATTAAATCTTTGCAACAATTTTCATTTGATCGAAAATCTTGAAAGGTAATTACAAGAGCCAGATCACATCCTTGTGTATCATCTACTTTATCACTCACCAACTCTTAAAAGATGATTGCGTTTAAAATTAAATCAAATTTATATATTGAAGCCAGCAGTCTTCCAAATAAAAATATAAAAAATCGATAATTTATATTCGAAGAAGTTTTCTAGAGATCAATATTGAAAACTACCATCCTAGATCACTTTCAGCTTCTTACTGATCTCTGATTTCAATATTTTCAACTACCTTAAGCCAAATTTTTGAGACTACCAAAAACTTATTTTTTTATATTTTTGATTCGAAGCCATTAAATTAAAATTGCAATCAACAAACAGAAATAATACATCACTGGCTCATATTTATTCAATATAAACACGCGAGTAATGCGGTAGTTTGAATTTTATTGTGCGAGAATCATCATCACGATTGATTTTTGTTTACAAACAAATCAACATCTCTCGACCGCACTTTTTATTAGACGTGTCTACGATCCAAGATCGAGAATTGCAGAACGTGCGACGTTCATTAGGATCACCCGAGTTGAGGAAAAGATGTTACCCGGTATGATGTTTGTTAGAGCATCATTAATAGTATTTCGTAAATATGTCACGTATGAGATATTTAAACACTCAAGAATTGTGTTCGTCATATTGATGAGTGGTTGAGCAGTGTTGCCGAATTATTGTATTAAGACGACGAAAAAATACAACTATTGTAGCGGCACTTTACATTAATAGTTTAGTCATCCCAAATATATAAAAGCTCAATATGCAACTAAATGTTTGGCTTTTATTTTGGCCTGCAAGTTATAGCCACGTGAACACTTCACTTTTTCCGCTTTTTTTATATTATTTTATTACTTACTTTACTTATGGTAGCGCTACAGTCCAGGTCGGACCAGGGCCTCACTCAAAAAGCTTCTCCAGCCAGCTCGGTCCCTGCCTAGCTGTCTCCAGTTTCGCACGCCAAGTTGGTTCAGGTCCTCTACCACCTGTGTGCTCCACCGGAGTCGCGGTCTTCCTCTTCTGCGACGCCCTTCCGGGTTGGATTCGAAGACTCTATACGGGCCGGAGCATTATTTTCCATTCGCTCAACATGACCCAACCATCTAAGTCGTTGGACCTTAACTTTTGTGGCTAGGTCAGTGTCGCTGTACAGCTCGTACAGTTCTTGGTTGAATCTTCGTCTCCATTCTCCATTAATGCAGACAGGACCAAAAATCACTCTAAGAATTTTTCTCTCGAAGCATCCCAAAGCGTTTTCATCAGATGTTGTAACAGTCCATGTCTCTGCACCATACATGAGGACCGGGATTATGAGGGTTTTGTAGAGTGTCACTTTAGTTGCTCGGGAGAGGACCTTACTACTCAATTGCCTTCTAAGTCCAAAGAAGCAGCGATTTGCAAGTGATTCTTCGTTTGATTTCAGCGCTGGTGTTGTTGTCTGAGTTGATAGCGGATCCCAGGTAGACAAAGTCCCTAACTACCTCTAAGTTAAATCTGTCTATGTTGACGTTTGCTTCAAGACGTCGATGTTGGTAGTCCTTTCTTTTCGACAGCATTAACTTGGTCTTGCCCTCGTTAACCGCTATACCCATCTTCCTGGCCCCATCTCACAAACGCTCCAGTAACATCACGCTGTGTTCTTCCAATTATGTCAATGAGGTCTGCGTATCCTAGTAGCAGGACGGACTTTTGAAAGATTGTGCCTCTGGTGTTGACATTGGAGCTTTGCACATTCTTTTCAAGAATGATGTTGAAGAAATCGCATGACAACGCATCGCCTTGTCTAAAACCGTTTCAGACATCAAAAGCGTCCGTTAGGTTTTTTCCGACCAGCGTGTCATCTTACACAGACGGATGAGTTTTTCTGGGATGCCAAAACTAGTCATTGCTCTATATAGTTGGTGTCTATAGACGCTGTCATACGCGGCCTTGAAATCGATGAAAAGGAGGTAGGTATCGATTTGAAGTTCCTGGGTCTTCTCCAAGATCTGCCGTAGGATGAATATTTGATCGATCGTGGACTTTCCGGGTCTGAAGCCACACTGATAAGGACCTACCAGGTTATTGAAGAAGCGCTTCAAACGTTCACACAGCACTGCAGACAAGATCTTATAGGCGATGTTAAGGAGACTTATACCTCTGTAGTTGGTGCAGTTCAGGGGATCTCATTTTTTGAGGATCGGACATATGTATATACAACATAATTTAATTGCTGTTCAAATATTTTCCGCGATTGAAAATTAAATAAATAATGGAGAGTATTAGTGAAGGTGTACCAAATATAAACATTTTTGGTAGTGTCTGTGGCTTATTGGCTAGGTGAGTTGGCAGCTAAGCAGAACGTCACGTGTCGCACGGGTGTCCAAAATGACTTATCTCATTGCAAAAATCATGACTTTTGAACGTATTGATGTAGCGTTACAATTGTTTTTTATATGAAGGAAATTTTCAGGACTGTTATACCAATGAATTACAAGAAAATTATTTCACAGGGTGTTTCGGAATCATCGGCCGAAAACATATTTTCTTAAAAAAACGGAATTTATAGAAAAAACAACTTAAGTAAAAATTTAAAAATTGTCTTTAGTTTTGCAAATTTTGGTAAAAACAAAATGATGTCCCCTAAGTGTTTATAAGGTGTTCTAAAATAAAATTCTTCGCAACAGTGGATGCTAAAATTTTGCAATGAAACTTTTTGTTTCTTTAAGCGGTCAATAATAATGGCTTATACAAATATATATATATATACATATATGTGAAACAGTAAAGGGAAAAAAAATAAACGGACCAGAGAATTAAAAAAAAAATCAAGTATAATTAAAAACATATAGGTATACATATATAAAATAAAAAATATAAATAAAATATTTTAAACAATAATTATAAATTTTCAGTAAAAAGTTCATTGCCATCATCATCACTCTAAATATTTAATAGACTAATCAGCTCTGGGCAGTAGCTTTTTTTAAGCCCTTTTTGGGATCTAACGTGTCTTAAAGATGAAACAAGTCGATCTCTCCTCTCTCATTTTGGTATATTCCGAGCATACCAGCAAGGATTTCGAAGGCCTTCCTCTTGATGTATTTGGCACTTCACTGTCTTTAATTTCAAAAATTCTTCATTTTTAGTGAAAATCTTTCTTTGTGTCTACTGATTTGTTTCCATTTTTGCTTAAATAAGGCATATAACTTTTGAAGTTTCTTTTTATTTCTTCATTAACACTAATTTCTGAGTATTGATCCTGAAACAATTGCATAAATTCTTAAGAATTCGAAGCATTGTAAAATTGTTCCAAAAGTACATCGTTGCTGGCATTACTATTAACAGAGAACTAAGCGTTTACGTGGGTCAAGGTATGCCAAAGTAAGCGTTTTCTCAAGCCTTTATTTTTTTTTTTTTCAAAGTTCAAAATCTCGGCAGTGCGCAAGCATGCGCAGCTAAATATTTTTCTTTTGGCTCAACAATTGGTTGGTACATATACCCTATTCGGCTTATTGCATGGACTCGAATGGATTTTTTTGTAGCTCTATTCAAACTCGATAAACTGTAAAAAAAAATGTGTTTTTTTGTTTCATTTATTAAAACCTTAAAAATTATTTTTTTTTTTTCAAATTTAAATTTACTTATAATTTATAAATATTATAACCAGGAACTATTAACAAAAAATAAGATTTTTCATTCAATATGCCATAATTGCAAAAATGAAAATAAAGAATTTTGTTTTTTTTTCTTTCTTTTTCTCCAGAAAAAAAATTAACTAACTTTGAAGAGCCCTATAAATTAAACTAGTAATTAAAAAATTATTTTGTTTGCTGTTTTTGAAGCTCTGTCTATATTTCTCTTAGAAATAAAAAACAAAACTGTAAAAGTAAAACACCAGATTTTGTATTATTCCCACGACTTTTCCCTTTTTGGACAACTGTGCGTCGTGGGTCCGAGTCCTACTCGTGTCCATAGTTTTTATTTCATCTTTCACGGGCACTGCCTCGTACAAAAAAAGTTGAGATCTTGATGAGATATGACATTCCGATGATAGAGAAGTCGAAAAAAGTGGGTCCGGCGATTCCGTCCGTCTATCTGTAATAACATCTACAGCCTTAAACACTGGTCCAATTGACTTCAAATTTAAAACGTAGAGGTTTGAGCGAATTCGCGTGGGACGTTTTTTTCTTAAGATCAAAATTTAGGGTAGCCAGCATACGACTTTCCATTTTCTCAAAAACGGCTCCTACAATTTTTAAACTTCCTCAAAATTTTTTTTTAAACATTCATGAATTGAATGTAAAAAAAGTTTTTTTGTATTGCTCCAAAACAGTACCTCTCATAGAACGGTTTTTTTTTTGTTATCAGATTTTTTCGAAAAATATATATCCAAATAATACTTTGTTTTTAAAAAAATCATTTTATTTTGGATTTAAAAAAAAAAATTAAACGTTTTTTTTTCAAATTCGTATCTCGAAAACGGATCAGTATTAAAAATCGAAATTGAAATGTAATATGCATATTTTTATGTTCTTGAAAACTGCATACCCATATTAATTTTACAACGTATTTGAAAAAATGTATATATAAAATTTAATTAAAAAAAAAAAAAAAAATTCAATAAATCAAGGATATTTTAGGAATAGAATGTATTTACGAAGTTCGTTTTTTTTTAATGAATTCTATTTTTTTATATATTGAGTTTTTTTTGTGAGTTTAGTGTAAGTTGGTGCATGACAATTAACTTTAAACCAAAAGTTAAGGTGAAAGATTTAAAACGTCTAGGGATAACATTGTTAAGAAGTACTGTACAATTTATTAATTGGAAACAAATTAATTTATAGGTATTTTTTTTTTCTAGAAACTTAGTCTCATACAAGACTTTATGAATACTTATGTACTCATACATATGTGAACGTATTTGTCATTTACATATACTTTTGTGAACTCTACAGCTGAGAATGCAGGTGGATAGAAGGGACATACATATACAAAATTAAAATTGATTTTTATACATTGAAACAATCATCCTAGCCAAGAAAATAAAATGTTTACATTCCTGAAAATCAACAAATAATTTGTTTTCTAAAGATCAACTAATAATTATTAAAGAACAACTCTGTCTATCTTAAAATTAAAGAACAAAGCTGTTTATATGCACCTTACAAATTTGTATTTTTATCCTGCGAAGTATTCATCTAAAGTATTATCCTAAAGGCAAACTGGACATGTGCCTACTCCAGGTCACTCAAAAAGACTGCTTGTGAGTTTTGCTTATAATATATGCTAGAATAAGACAAGACACTCACTTTATCTTGCGCATGAGGAAGCTTAAAAATGATTGCACTTGATTTTTGGTAATTTTTAGGCATGGTGCGGCTGATGCTTATAGGTGTCGGAGGTGACAGAGTTTAATCAAAGAACAATAGCGTTAACATTGTCAAGTAGACGAAATAACAATGACATGGTATTCTTCCATCAAGTTATTACTGGTGTAACAGATGCACCGGAACTTCTAGGAGCTATATCTTTCAACCATCGGGGGGGCAGGTTATAATTATCGAAGGAAGGACTTGGTTCAAGATCCAAAACATCGTTCCAACTATGGATTTCATGAGCTTTTGACACGTATGAGTAGGCTTTCAAACAACAACTCAGACTTATTTGATATAAATATAAGTAAGAATAAATTAAAGTAAAGTGTTATACACTTTTAAATGTTTTCTCTGTTTACTTAATGTTTGTAATTATTAGTTATGGATTAATCTTGTTTTGTTAACTGTCTTGTTTTTGTTTCATCCATGTGAGTGTTTGTTATGTTATGTTTGCTTACTAACAACTAACACTGCACAGTGATGAGCCGGTGGTATAACATAGTCTACTATGTTGGCAAACCATTGGTCGTAAGACTGTGCTTGCTATAAGCTCTCTTCGACTAATTCTGATAGTGTAAAAAAAAAAAAAGAAAAAGACTTTCCAGCTTTTCTTTTGCGTCAACAGGTATACCATAGAGGAGGTATTACCAAGAGTCGCAACTCGTTTTCTTTTTTTTTTTAATCTTACTTACTTATTTACTTATGGTGGCGCTACAGTCCACGTCGGACCAGGGCCTCACCCAACAAACTTCTCCAGCCAGCTCGGTCCCTGGCTAACTGTCTCCAGTTTCGCACACCAAGTTGGTTCAGGTCCTCTACCACCTGTGTGCTCCACCGGAGTCGCGGTCTTCCTCTTCTGCGACGTCCTTCCGGATTGGATTCGAAGACTCTACGAGCCGGAGCATTATTTTCTATTCGCTCAACATGACCCAACCATCTAAGTCGTTGGACCTTAACTTTTCTGGCTAGGTCAGTGTCGCTGTACAGCTCGTACAGTTCTTGGTTGAATCTTCGTCTCCATTCTCCATTAATGCAGACAGGACCAAAAATCACTCGAAGAATTTTTCTCTCAAAGCAGCCCAAATCGTTTTCATCAGATGTTGTCATAGTCCATGTCTCTGCACCATACATGAGGACCGGGATGATGAGGGTTTTGTAGAGTGTCACTTTAGTTGCTCGAGAGAGGACTTTACTACTCAATTGCCTTCTAAGTCCAAAGAAGCAGCGATTGGCAAGAGTGATTCTTCGTTTGATTTCAGCGCTGGTGTTGTTGTCTGAGTTGATAGCGGATCCCAGGTAGACTACCTCGAAGTTAAATCTGTCTATGTTGACGTTTGCTCCAAGACGTCGATGTTGGTTGTCCTTTCTTGCCGACAGCATTAACTTGGTCTTGCCCTCGTTAACCGCTAGACCCATCTTCCTGGCCTCCGTTTCAAGGCTCACAAACGCTCCACTGACATCACGCTGTGTTCTTCCACTTATGTCAATGTCGTCTGCGTATACTAGTAGCTGGACAGACTTTTGAAAGATTGTGCCTCTGGTGTTGACATTGGAGCTTTGCACAACCTTTTCAAGAATGATGTTGCTGTTTCCGACCATGGTGGAACAGCGTGAATTTTCCATTGTCTCTTACACAGACGGATGAGTTTTTCTGGGATGCCAAAACTAGACATTGCTCTATATAGTTGGTCTATATAGACGCTGTCATACGCGGCCTTGAAATCGATGAAAAGATGGTAGGTATCGATTTGAAGTTCCTGGGTCTTCTCCGTAGAGTGAATATTTGATCGATGGTGGACTTTCCGGGTCTGAAGCCACACTGATAAGGACCTACCAGGTTGGTGACGAAGGGCTTCAAACGTTCACGTTTAAAAATCACCGTCTATAAATTTTTGCAATACTCTCTTTTCTTGTGTCCGTGAATCTGTACGTAAGTCCATATCAATGCTAATGGATTGGTTCACCCCATTTGAAATGCATTGAGAAACCTACACATTTGCATTGATGTGGATATTTTATCAAATTTAATTTTTTAGGTGGAAAGAGAGCGAAATGCCTTGAGTTGCGACTCTAGGTATACCTACTCGGTGAGGTATAAGATGCATAACGAGATTTCCACAAATGTTATTTCTCGCTAAAGCATCAATTTGTAATATTAACACAGTGTTGTCTCCTTCCATCAGCTGTGCTTTAACGAGGGAGGGTTCCTCTTCATGGCCGTCCAACATCCAACCTACGTCTTTGTTGCTCCAACGTATCTAGTCTATTTCCAAGCGTAAACAGTGAGTTGTTTAATGATGTGATTCTCTCGTTGAATGCATTTTCAAGTTCATTTATTTTTGTATCAACCTACACTTCAATTTGCTTAATAAGCGTATAAGTTTGTTATTATTGCATAATCTGTGTTCTGATACTTTTAAAAGAATACAGTTAATACAAAAAACAACTAAAATATGCAATTTATAATATCATTTTGTTATTTTTTCGGTAAACATATATGTACTTGATTACACCTGGCTGTTGCCACTAGCATCGATTAAGATAACCCGAATGACTGGTTCTGTAAACAAGTACAAACAATAAGTTGACTTAGATGTGTTCATACAAAAATAATCATTGAAACTTAACAGAACAATTCTAGAGTCAAGTCAAAGCTTCTAGTTGAGAGATAACAGTTATTAGTATTTCTGTATGTATTTTCACGAAAGATAGTTGTCGCAAATACTTTTTAATTCAGTCTGTTTACAGTCGCCAAACTGTAAGTACATAAAGAAAAAATAAAAACAAAAACTACTCGAAACGAGTCATCCTAGTAAAGTGCGTGTAAACAATTAATACTACTCGTTTTCCTGTTTTCTTCGATTCTCATTTTGCTTTTTTTAAAATTTGTTTGCCATGCTGCAATGATGATTTCCTTCAATAATTGTTCTTTGTTGTTGTATTATCGACAAGAGCTCTTCTGTACGTAGATCGTGCCAATAACAGGAAAATCCATCTGGACCATCTAGATTGAATTTTTTCTCATCGGAAATAATTATTTTGCGTCATTGATTTTTACAATGAATTTGATTCAAAGCGAATTTCTTGCGGCTTTCAATATTACCGGGTGACATTGGTTTACGCTTCATTTTCTTGAACTTGAGGTTGTGGGTACTCGTACTACTCAAAATTTGCTGAACACGTCGAATACAAACCGGTAAATTGTTTTCAGACTTCAATTGTGCGCAGACTTGAAACTATTCGATGCATTTCGAATAAAACCACGTTTTTGCCTTGCAGAAATCATCGATGACCGACCACTATCATCATTTTTTCCGTAATTCTTGCGTTCGTTGATAAAGTTTTGCACTACATGGTTGTTTCGGTTTGTTTCTATTTCAATTTTACGAATTGACAAAGGTGTAAAATCCTTAAGTGTTTATATTTTGGCCTTTTCGGACTCCGTCAATAGTTTACTGCAAGCCATTATTAATCGATTTATTTGAAGAAGACAACTGATTGATTGCTATTGTGAAACTGCATAGACGAAATCTTACAAGAGTGGATAACTGTAAATTACACCACAAGTCATTCATGTCCCAATAATACCTTACAGTTAGCTCAAAACGTTGAGTGGTTCTAACCTTATTTCGCACTAACAGGGCGCAAAATTCAAAAAGCTTGTAAGAAATAAGTTGATTTGATGTTTAAATAAATAAATTTGGCCATCATTATATTTTAATAATTATTTTCGGTAATCTGTTAAAAAACTTCAATCATTTTTCATGATAGTTATTCGTTTATATAAGAAAATGTTTCTGGTTCCTACCTTTTTTTTTAATGCACTGTATATGAGATTTTATTGTATTTTTTTGATATTTTTTGTTTTAAAGTTCATTTTTAACAAAACATTAATATGAAATTTTGTTGCCTCTATTTTTCACCAATCTTAGAATTCTTTTTGGCTACTATTAACTAGATTTTTCAATATGGAGTCGTTTAAAGCGTTCCATTCTGTCACAACTGCCTCTCGCAGCTCAGCAACACTAGCAAATTGTGGAATAAATTTTGCGAGTTAGAATTCCCCAAAGATTTTCGATGGGGTTGCAATCTGGAGAATGTGACGGCCACTCCATCAAATTAATGTTTTTCGATTCGAACCAATCCAAACTTTGACGACTTACATGAATTGGGGCATTATCTTGCTGGAAGACATGCTCAACTCGGCGAAATCGTCTTAAATAAGGTACCAAATTCTCCTCAAGGACCGAAGTGTAGTCAGAACTGTTCATTCTGGTAGAGGTGAAGGCAAGTGCAACCTTACCACGCTCGCAGAAGGCCCCCCAAACCATACAGCTGCCACCACCAAAGTTCCTCTTGGAAAAAAACTTTTTCTCTTTCCTCAAATCGTGCCAATATCCGCTAAAACCATCTGGTCCATCGAGATTAAACTTTTTTTCATCACTAAAAATAACCTAATAAAAAACATTCATTCCAGTATGCCATTTGGAATAACGAGATTTTAGTGTAGATTAATAGAAAGTCACTTACGGTTTTCCAATCCCGATTTATGTTTTGGCGGGCAAATTCCAATCTTTTTTGTTTGTGGGCTGCTGTTAAATTTGGAGCTGGCACCATTTTGCCCCGAACAATCACTCCACTGCTTTTTAAAGCACGAGAAACGGTTGAAACCGAAACTCCTAACCCAATTCGTTACGAAATTCCGGCAAAGAATGCACCGAATTGGATGCAGCATTGATTAAACGCCTCTTGTCGCGACGTGTCAGCTTCTGCGGACGCCCGGGTCTTATTTTTGTCCCATAAGATTCTGGATGTTTTAAAAAAATTCGAACGACACGATCCGATCGTGAAATTCGTCTTCCAATAGCCCTAAGACTTAGGCCGCTTGACCGAAAAGCCAAGATTTTGCCTTTTTCAATTTCGCTTAAATGCGTACCACGTGGCATTGTTGTTTTTTATTTGAAAGCACTTGACTGAATGCAGCTTCAAAGAGATTTGCATTGTGCGGTTATATTTTTGCAATACATCAAAATCTGTTTTTAATTTTTAAACACCAGGAGAGGAAATAACGGTACTTTATTTTCTTCTCAATTTGCTTGATCAGTGATGCAACTCAATAAAAAAAATAGTAAGGAGTCACTCCTATTGTAGGTTTTCTTTTAAATGCATTTTTTCGGGTGCGGTTATACTTATGCAAGGCACTGTGTGTTCATAAAAAACTTGATAATCTTTTATATTTTTTTTTTTGATAGAAGTGTAGGAAAACAGTTTTGTTTCTTATCTAAATTGTGTAATAATATTGTTTCGGTATCGGTATGAAAATGCAGATATCTACAATGAATTGGTAGAGAGCTTGCCAATTGCACCAATTTAGAAGTTTCTTTGTATGTTCCATTGTCAAAGAGCGTTCCCCGAAGTAAACAAGTCTTATATGTATCTTTGTAAATCGGACATATGGCAAAAAAATGAAAAGTATCTTCCTTCGCTTTCATATTACAAATTGTGCACTGATTTGACGCAACGTTTTTTTATGGAGATCCATTCAAATTCAACATTTCACATCTTGCTCTACATACTATAGTGATATTTCCTGCACACTGTAACGAAAGACCTGTTTCAATCATGAGTTGGTACATAACTAGGCGTATTCGAGGGAAGTTGAAATATCTTTTTCAAAAAGAAGCTTAGAAGCTTTTCAGGTTGTTCGTATTTTTTATATCCCCAGGTCTGACTGCTGAAACACATAACAGAGCGCATAACACTTTCAAACATTTTATACTTAGCTGAGAGCGGTTTATAATTTTTACAAATAATATCTTTCCATGAGGCATTAATAAGGGTTTTTGTGGATTTAAATTTGTTTTCAAAATTTTGAGTGAATTTCATGTTTGGCTCTAGAATTATTCCAAGATAGTTGTATTTTGTGACCACTTCAATTTGTTGCCGATCAAGAAACCATTTTTAATTTTTCTTCCAACTTAATTTGTCTATTCCTAACAATCATAATTTAGATTTCTGTAGATTAATCTCTAAATTCCACGTTTTACAGTACTTAAATAATTTATTTATCATAAGTTGTAAGCTTTGAGCTGATTCTGCTAATAGAACAATATCATCTGCTTATGGTAACACCTTAATGAGCTATGTGAATACCTGCAGGTAGATGTTCTGAGATGTCATCTATAAAGAGGGCAAAAGAACGGCGCTCAAAAGGCATCCTTGCTTATCACCAGAACTAGTTCCAAACCATTCGGAAAGATTCTTACCATCCCAAACGCTTTGGCGCGTGTTTTTATACATGTTCCTTAAAGTTTGCAACATTTTAGAAATTTATTTAATACCCGACCGTTTTTGTCTAACAAAGGGCAAAATTCTGCCGTTGGTAATATTAACGAAAAGTCGAAAATGTAACCTATAAAAACTGGGAGCAAGTCAGTCACGGATTGGTTAGTCCTTAAAATGTTTTTTCGTTCAAAAAATATACTTGGTTTTGTATATATTTTGGACAAAATCAAACACAAGAAACTTTATTAAGGGACCTGCTTTCAAATGTGATAAATGAATTTAGAGCCAGCTTCAAAAGAAAAGAGAGAAGAATGTTCTTTGAACTATTGATTCTTCTTATAACTGTAGTTCTTCTATATGACTACTTGAGTAAGAAACGAGTCAACGATGTGCTTTCTTACATGCCAGGACCCACTTCCCTCCCACTAGTAGGGAATATTTTGGCTTACGTTGGCCGGACCCCAGAAGGTAAGTATTCGAATTTTTTTATTTTTAACAATTTTTTTTTTAACACTAACATAAATTTGTTTTTAATTCATGTAAGATATATTCAATCTAATCGCCGCAAATCGTCAAAAATACGGCCCCCTCTATCGGGTATGGATTTTCAATCGACCAGCAGTGTTCTGTGCCTATCCCAAGGACGTCGAAGTAATTCTCAACAGTTCCAAACATATAACGAAAAATTCCCTCTACGATATGCTAGTCTGTTGGCTGGGATATGGTCTGCTAATAAGCACCGGTCCAAAATGGCACTCAAGGCGAAAGGTTATTACACCAACGTTCCATTTCAAGATTTTGGAACAGTTTGTTGAAGTCTTCGACCAACAAGGCAAGGATCTGGTTGAAGCAATTAAGGACAAAGCTGATGGCAAGACGGCTTTTGATGTGTATCCTTTCATATGTCGAATGGCGCTGGATATCATTGCTGAAACGTCAATGGGGACTAAGGTGAATGCTCAGAAGAATCCAAATTTCGGATATGTTAAAGCAGTTTCAGAGTAATACCAAAATTTCAAAGTATTTTCGAAAATCGTCTTCAGACCAACATTTTGTTTTTTTTTTTTAGTATCACTGCAATTTTTTCTCAGAGGCTTCTCAAGGCCTGGTATCGATTGGATGCTCCATTCAAATTACTAGAACCAAAACTCTACAAGAGACAAATTGATACCATTCGAAAAATGCACGATTTCACAGAGAATGTAATTCAGAAGCGAAGGGACGCTTTGGAAAAAGAAATCGCAACCGAATTAAAAACAGGTAAGCTTTAGCGATTAACACTCAGAATAAAAATAAAAATTAAGCAATTCCTTTTACCACTTTAGAGAAAATCGATGATAACATGGGCATCACCAAAAAGTTGGCCCTGCTGGATGTGCTCCTTCAAGCGAAAATTGATGGAAAACCTCTTTCTAATGAAGACATTCGGGAAGAAGTAGACACATTTATGTTCGAGGGACACGATACCACCACCAGTGCCATGTCGTTCACTCTTTATCTGGTGTCACGTCATCCAGAGGTTCAAAATAAGGCATTTGAAGAGATTCGAGACGTCATAGGACTTGATACGACCAAATCGATCACATTGCATGATCTCAACAACTTGAAGTACCTAGAGTGTGTTATTAAGGAGGGACTACGCTTGTATCCACCGGTTCCTCTAATTGGCAGGCGAATCCAAGAGGATTCCGAAATAAGTAAGACATTTGCGTTCAAAAAATGATCTTTCCTAGTTCTGCTTTGATTCCACACAGATGGCAAGAAAATCCCAGCTGGAACTGATTTCACAATTGGAATCTATGTGATGCTGAGGGATGGTGAATATTTCCCCAAGCCAAATGACTTCATTCCGGATAGACATTTGGCCGAGAATAATGCAGGGAAAATGAATCCCTATGCTTACATTCCATTCAGTGCTGGACCACGAAATTGCATCGGGCAGAAATTTGCAATTTTAGAAATGAAAAGTACAATTAGCAAGATATTGAGAAGCTACGAGTTGTTGCCATTAGGAGAGGATGTCCGACCGATGATGAATTTGGTCACAAGATCAGTGAATGGGGTGCAGATGGGACTTAGGCCAAGAATATATTGAAGAATTTGGCTCTATTTTTCTAAACCGAATTCTGATTTTGAAGATGAAAATGGTCTCAATCGATAGATACGTGTTAGTTTCTATTTTAAATTAATTAATTAAATAAAATTAAACTTTTTGCACAGAATTCACGATTAAACGTGAGCTTTAGTATTTGAAGACTGCGTACTTATATTTATGGGATTTTTTCGCCGCTCACTAGAAAACATTACGAGATTTGTTACAATTACTTATACTGATTTTACAATGCATTTTCTCATGATAAAATTAGTTTAAGTAATTGTTTACATTTACACTTGAAGCATTGTCATAAGTATAGTAATCTTTGGTGTCTTGTCTGTTCCAGTTAAGATTTGGTAGGTTGAGGTTACGTATAATTAAAATTTCTTCTTCAGATTCCAGCAATACATAGATTCGCTCGATGCTGTCATTTTAAACTTCCAAGAGTATCAACCTGTCATGAAAAAGTGCATCTCAACTTTGCCGCACGCACCTAGGGACTTGTTGATGAGAGTAAGCCACTTAGGCCTTGGCTCTTCAAGAGCTGTCACGCCCGCCACTTTATTTATTTATTTATTTATTTATTTATTTTTTGGCTATCTCTACTAATAGATAGTGTTGTCAGATTTTTCAGACGAAATTCCCCTTTCGGGGTTTGGAAACTCCCCTTTTTCCCCTTTTGTGACAGTAATATCTCCCGAAAATTCCCTTCGATGTTTAAAACATATTGTGTGTATGTTTTTATCAATTTTAATACTTTAACAATAAATTACTAGAAAGTCAAGAATTTGGATTTCTTAAAAACACTTACAGTGCCTTGCATAAGTATAACCGCACCCGGAAAAATGCATTTAAAAGAAAACCTACAATAGCAGTGAGCTCCTTACTATTTTTTTATTGAGTTGCATCACTGATCAAGCAAATTGAGAAGAAAATAAAGTTCCGTTATTTCCTCTCCTGGTGTTTAAAAATTAAAACAGATTTTGATGTATTGCAAAAATATAACCGCATTTATTGTTTTTGTTTTTTCTTTGTTTTAAGTTCATTTTTAACAAAAAATTAATATGCAATTTTGTTGCCTCTATTTTCCACCAATCTTAGAATTCTTTTTGGCATACTTATTAACTAGATTTTTCAATATGGAGTCGTCTAAAGCGTTCCATTCTGTCACAACTGCCTCTCGCAGCTCAGCAACATATGGGCATAAACTTTGCGAGTTAAAATTCCCCAAAGATTTTCGATGGAGAATGTGACGGCCACTCCATCAAATTAATGTTTTTCGATTCGAACCAATCCAAACTTTGACGACTTACATGAATTGGGACATTATCTTGCTGGAAGACATGCTCAACTCGGCGAAATCGTCTTAAATAAGGTACCAAATTCTCCTCAAGGACCGAAGTGTAGTCAGAACTGTTCATTCTGGTAGAGGTGAAGGCAAGTGCAACCTTACCCACGCTCGCAGAAGGCCCCCAAACCATACAGCTGCCACCACCAAAGTTCCTCTTGGAAAAAAAACTTTTCTCTTTCCTCAAATCGTGCCAATATCCGCTAAGACCTTCTGGTCCATCGAGATTAAACTTTTTTTCATCACTTAAAAATAACCTAATAAAAAACATGCATTGCAGTATGCCATTTGGAATAACGAGATTTTAGTGTAGAGTAATAGAAAGTCACTTACGGTTTTCCAATGCCGATTTATGTTTTGGCGGGCAAATTCCAATCTTTTTTGTTTGTGGGCTGCTGTTAAATTTGGAGCTGGCACCATTTTTCCCCGAACAATCACTCCACTGCTTTTTAAAGCACGAGAAACGGTTGAAACCGAAACTCCTAAACCCAATTCGTTACGAAATTCCGACAAAGAATGCACTGAATTGGATTCAGCATTGATTAAACGCCTCTTCTCGCGACGTGTCAGCTTCTGCGGACCCCGGGTCATTTTTGTCCCATAAGATTCTGGATATTTTAAAAAACTTCTAACGACACGATCCGATCGTTAAATTCGCCTTCCAATAGCCCTAAGACTTAGGCCGCTTGACCGAAAAGCCAAGATTTTGCCTTTTTCAATTTCGCTTAAATGCGTACCTCGTGACATTGGTGTTTTTTTATTGAAAGCACTTGACTGAATGCAGCTTCAATGAGATTTGCATTGTGCAGTTATATTTTTGCTATTCATCAAAATCTGTTTTTAATTTTTAAACACCAGGAAAGGAAATAACGGTACTTTATTTTATTCTCAATTTGTTTCATCAGTGAAGTAACTTAATAGAAAAGTAGTAAGGAGTCACTCCTATTGTATGTTTTCTCTTAAATGCATTTTTTCGCGTGCGGTTATACTTATGCAAGGTACTGTACATAGGTACATTTGAAAAAAATGAAATTAAAGAAATTATGAAAACCACAAACAAATTTTTATGATTTTTAAGACGCAGCTGATTGTACTATGCGGAAAAAATGACACGAATCGTTCTTGGAGAAGACCCAGGAACTTCAAATCGATACTTTCCACCCTTTCATCGATTTTAATGCCGGGTATTACAGCGTCTATAGAAACCACTATATAGAGCAATGTCTAGTTTCGACATCCCAGAAAAACTCGTCCGTCTGTGTAAGAAGACAATGGAAAATTCTCACTGTTCCATCATGGTCGGACAAAAACCTAACAGACGCTTTTGATGTCAAAAAAGGTTTTAGACAAGCTGATGCGTTGTCATGCGATTTCTTCAATATCTTTCTTGAAAAGATTGTGCAAAGCTCCAGTGTCAACACCAGAGGCACAATCTTTCAAAAGTCCGTCCAGCTATACTAGAATATGCAGACGACATTGACATAATGTCAGTGATGTCAGTGGAGCGTGATGTCAGTGGAGTGCGTTTGTGAGTCTTGAGACGGAGGCTTGGAAGATGGGTCTAGCGGTTAACGAGGGCAAGACCAAGTTAATGCTGTCGACAAGAAAGGACAACCAACATCGACGTCTTGGAGCAAACGTCAATATAGACAGATTTAACTTCGAGATAGTAAAGGACTTCGTCTACCTAGGATCCGCTATTAACTCAGACAACAACACCAGCGCTGAAATCAAACGAAGAATCACTCTTGCCAATCGCTGCTTCTTTGGACTTAGAAGGCAATTGAGTTAGTCCTCTCCCGAGCAACTAAAGTGGCACTGTACAAAACCCTCATCATCCCGGTACTCATGTATGGTGCAGAGACATGGACCATGGGAGTCGTAAGATATCCCCAAAAGACAAAATCACCATGGGGACAAAATCTCAAAAAAAAAAATCCAACTTGCCAATATCTCCACGACAAAATCCCCACGGAAAAAATCCCAAAAGAAAAAATACTTTTTGCCAAAATCTCCTTCAAATCTCCAAATCTCTAATATTCAAGTACGTCTACTTACACCGTTCCTTTCACGACATGTGCATGACACTGCTATGACATGATAACAAATTTTGAATGCACTTTCAGTTTGTCACGTGTATTCATAATCTGAAGAAGTGAAGAGCGTTTTATATTTCATTAATTATCATTATTATGGCAGAAATTACTATTTTAAAATCTTTGTTAAATTAATTAATTTTGTATATAAACGAAGTTCATTTGAATTGATCTTTTTATTTTTTTTTTAATAAAATGAATTACATTTAAAATTAATTACACATTTATTTCTTAAACAACCTTAACTAAATACAATAATATTTCCAAAACAAAAATGTTCAAGTAGTGAATCATGCGATTGAATCGCGCGATTTAATCGCATGATTCACTACTTGAACATATTTGTTTTGGAGATTTTGGCATGGAGATTTTGTCCATGGGGATTCTCTCTTTGGAGATTTCGCTGCTGGAGATTTCAGTTTGAGGATTTTGGGTTTGGGGATTTTTGTTTGGGGATTTTGGCTTGGAGAAAACGTCACCAACCCATGGACCATTATATATCTGTTGAAAACGCTTTGGGCTGCTTTGAGAGAAAAATTCTTCGAGTTATTTCGGTCCCGTCTGCATTACTGGAGACGAAGATTCAACCAAGAACTGTACGAGCTGTACTGCGACACTGGCTTAGCCAAAAAAGTAAAGCTCCAACGACTTAAATGGTTGGGTCATGTTGAGCGAATGGAAAATAATGCTCCGGCTCGTAGAGTCATGGAATCCAATCCGGAAGGACGTCGCAGAAGAGGAAGACCGCGACTCCGGTGGAGCACACAGGTGGTAGAGGACCTGAACCAACTTGGCGTGTGAAACTGGAGACAGCTAGCCAGGGACCGAGCTGGCTGGAGAAGTTTGTTGGGTGAGGCCCTATTCCGACCTAAGTAAGTAAGAATCGTTCTATTGATCTGTATAATTTTGTACAGTTCCAATGGAAGAATTCTGTCAGGAAAAAAATTCCGGCTGAATTTCAACCAGGACCAGAAAAAAAAAACAGAACTTTTGTTGCTTTAACCCCCCTCTTAGAAAAATTCAATGTTCAGAACCAATTATAGCTTCATATAACTGTAAGGGGCCAATTAAAAACACGCAAAAGAATGTATAAAAGTAATAGGCAAATAGATTCCCAATCTATGAAACAAAAACAAAAATAAATGTCCACTTTTCCAGTCTATACACGAGCTGTAGATTTTTGTAAGTCTATGAGTTGCTTTTTTATACAGATGGATCCAAGACAAGTGATGGAGTTGGTAGTGGTGTGTACTCAGAAAAGCTTAATCTAAGCATCTCATTCCGCCAAGCGGAAATTTTAGCGATCAAAGAGGTTCTCTCCTGGCTAAGGGAAAACGTGATATCAACTTCGGATATCTGCATCTTCTCTGATATTCAGGCTGCTCTTAAATCTCTTGACGGTGTCTCAACCAAATCTCAAACAGCCCTCGATTTTCGATCGTCGTCGCTGTAGATGGCGCAGCAATTTAACATTCACCTCTGTTGGGTGCCGGGCCGAATAGACATCGCAGGAAATTTTAGAGCCGAAGAACTCGCTAAAAATGTAACCGTCATACCTATTTCATCTGAAGAAGAGATGTATACGATAGCTACATGTAAACTTCTGCTAAAAGAACAGCCTTAAGATAATAACTCTAGGTGGCACAATTTACCAACGTGCGCAGCCACAAAACTCATTTGGCCTTCACTGGACCTAAAGCGCTCGAAAGACTTGTTATCTCATAGCAAACTTCATGTCCTTATAGTGGGAAACTGTCTTATAGGCAGACACGCAACACGACTTGGTGTAGCCTCAAATGACTTCTGCAGGAGCTGTATGGACCCTGCTCTTTCACTAAGACGCAAACTTCATCTGGGAGAGTGATAATCCCAGTGAACTAGCCAATAAGGATATCAAATATCTTCTTCGCTTTATAAAAACCTCAAAATGGTTCGACTAGTAAGAAGTAATTCTCTAGATTCATGTAGCATCACAATGTGGATTCTGTATCCACAGCCACTTTAACTTAACCTATGAGTTGCTTGTTTACGCACACTTTTGTAAATTGGCTTGTTTTGTTGGGTTATGTAAGAAAGATCTGTTTTCCCCCTTTTTTGCTCTAGAAGGCAGTTGAATCCCCTTTTCCCCTTTCACCAATTTTTCGACGACGATTCCCCACGAAAAGGGGAATTCTTCTCGATATGGCAGCACGAGTTCTATTAGAACTCGTTGCATGCATCAAAAAACTAGTGTAATTACTGTTTTTTTTTGCATGTTACAAGCAAAATAATCACTATTTACTTGCTCTCATTCACAAAATAAGGAAAAATAAAAAAGCTCTAACAAAAGGGGATACCCTGGCAATTCTTTTGCCATTCTCAGTAGTCTCTTGCAGTTCTGAAAACATAGTTTGGTAAACAAGTGTTTTGTAAAAAACGAATTCGATAAAATATTTTTATAAAAATAAAAAATGTTTACTACCACCAAATGAACACAAAATTCAAGCTTGAATAGTCGAGATAAGAGCCTTATAAAAATAATATAATATTGCAGTTTCGGTTCATTGCGTTGTTGGGTGATACAAATCGATTTTAATTTGTTTCCAATCGGTAAGTTGTTTGCATACCTGTTTTATTCAATAGAGCAAGTGCTCAATAAAAGTGCAAAGACCATCGGAATGGCTATGGAGTTTATTGTGTAATCGTTTCGGTTCTATTTTTCATTTCGTTTAGAATAGAAATGAAAAGCGGTGTGAGAGTGCAGAGGCAGACACAAATCAG
Organism: Sphaerophoria rueppellii; assembly: GCA_920937365.1. NCBI lineage: Eukaryota > Metazoa > Arthropoda > Insecta > Diptera > Syrphidae > Sphaerophoria > Sphaerophoria rueppellii. The sequence goes on along the minus strand of CAKKXW010000004.1, from coordinate 62,781,031 downwards.
CTGTGGCGATAGAGAGTCATGTAGACTATTTTTAGAGAGGAAAAAAGCTTTTTGAGAGGAAAATTGTATGGCAAGGTGTCGAACTTTGAAATCAGCTGGTTGAAGAAAGGAAACATTTTTTCTAGACTAAGTCAGGGATGTTTTAAAATTACAATACTATATAAATAGTTGAACTTCGATAAGTTGAAGTTGGATCGTTAGATCAATTCGAATAAGATTAACGTACGTTTACTGAAGTAAATATACGATTGTGCAAGTTTAACACAGTACGAAGAAAAATTTTACACTAATTTATTCGTTGACGTTAGATTGACAGTTATTTTATTATTAACTCAAGTATTTATGTTGTATGGTGTTGATCTTAACGTAACATTAACTCAAGTATTCAACTACTCTTGAATTAATTGATTCCAAAACGATTACCGAGGAGTCAGTCGGACTAGGCTTACACATCGTCGTAATTAACAAAAACTCTACTTTTGAGGTTGTTAAAAAATAAAATAAAAAAAAGCCTAAGGTTCTCAAACAAAAAGTTAAAAGAAGCGTAAAAAAATAAAAAAAAAAACACGTATACGCCCGAGTACACATATGAAGCTGACATAATTTTATGTATACATACAAATTGATCAGCACAAAAGTCGCGAATTGCACACATAATTAACACATAAAGAACACATTATTATGGTAAGGGTCCCAATCGTTTGTGCCCATATTGGTTTGCCAGCTTAATAGACGTGGTTTTTGTTCCTGTTATGACATCATTCTATCACTTCGCGCGCTTCTCATGCTCCCTCTTTTTCTTTCTGACAAGATTATGCTCCTCTCTCCTTTTCTGCTCGTAGAGCTCACGAGCTCGTGTCCTTCTTTGCAGCGTCGCTTTGTATGCATCTTGTTTAGCTGCATGTGCTCGCCGGCACTCATCTTCAAACCAGGGGTTTCGTTGTGGTGGCCGTGTAAGCTAGCACTTCAGAGGCGGCATCTCTGATGGCTGCTTGGCAGTGTTGTCACTGGTTCCCTATCTTTTGTGCTGGCACCAAAGGACTTCTGAGGAGATTTTCGGAGACACGATTCGAAAAGGATCTAGCAATCTCTTGCAATCGTAGCCATTTGACGTCGAATTTCCTCCTAGCATTTTCACGTTTTGGCCTTGATCGGGATATCCGCATTCGTACCATCCCATCGCTCTTCTTGGATGGCAGTTATATCTGCTTTATAGCAGTCAAGGGCTTCCGGTAGTTGTTCGGCTGCACGTGGTCTGTTAAGGAACCTAACATTCCACGTGCAAAACCGAAATTCGTTGTCCTTAAATCGTTTGCGTGGGTCGTCATCATTAATTCCGTCCGAATCCGAGGCTTGTTGGTGTATCGGAACCATGTCTTCTTTATGTGGCCGGGCAGTCACCCCGACGCACGACCCGCAACCTGGAGGGTTTGGTCTTTAGTTTAACTCTAAGACGAAGAGCTGGCCAAACCACTCCTTATAGGCCTGGGCTGCGAATATGTCGTAACACCCCTGTAAGTTTTTCACTAAGTAGTTCATCCTGACTGGAACTGTAGACGCCACCGTTGATTCCATCTTGGGAGTTCTTCCGCTGCCGCCTGTTGAAAAGGAGGCATGCCTTAGTGGACGCATACCTCCTCCCCCTCTCTGTCTTTGCTGCCGCCAACAACTTCCCACTGGGGTTGGAACCCAATCTTCATTTGAAGGTACTGGGCACCCGATGTTCACTACGGGGAGGTGGAGAGTAGGAGTTGATAAACAGAGGTTTCTGTAGAACATAATTCAATAAAGACCAAATAAATAAAATGTATCTTTATTCTAAAACGAACCTAAAACGAGTTGACAAATGAATGGAAAAACAATAATTAGTCAGTCTTCTGCCAACAACAAACACACGGTCAAATTATACAAACAACAACCACCGTCAATAGCAGAGTACAAAATGGAAACAACAACAAACACACGATCAACTAAAACAGACAAGCAGCAACACCGAAGTTACGAAGATATCGACCATTAAAATCAGAATTCATTTGGCCGTCGACCATCAAGGTGCTCTCTACTACAAATATTTTTATTCAGCGTATTCCTGCATGCCTAAACGCCATAAGAAGCTTCGAATAAAATTTTGCTTCGGCCTGATACCGTCTAGACTAGGGATTAAATCCCATCTTTCCGTTAATGCTAGGGAAGTAGTATAAGTAGTATTATTATTGTTCCGACTTACTTACTTACTTACTTAAGGTGGCGCTACAGTCCGTTGCGCCACCTGAGTCACGTTCTTTCTCTCCTCCTACTTCCCTCAGGAATAGTGTCGAAGGCTTTCCGGGCCGGAGCATTGGTGATCATCCGCTCTCAATGACCGAGCCATCTGAGTCTCTGGATCTTGACCCTTCTGGCTAGGTCCATGTCGTTGTACAACCCGTAAAGTTCGCTGTTATATCTTTTTCGCAATTCCCCTTCAATGCACACGGGGCCAAAGATGACCCGAAGAACTTTCCTCTCAAAACAGCCTGAGGCACTTTCATCCGATTTTGTCAAAGTCCATGCTTCTGCAGCAAATGGGGTTTTCAACCTTGCATAACCTGTTGGCTATACACATCGGTCATCCGACCAATACTCTTGTACGGGGTTGCAGTATGGTGGACTGCGCTGGAGAAAGTCACTTACTGTGACAAACTCAGCAGAGTCCAACGCACTGCATGTCTCTGCATAAGCGGGGCATTGAGAACCACACCCTCAGCAGCGTTAGATATTCTCTTCCATCTGACACCCCTCGAAATTTTTAGCAAACAAATGGCGGCGAGTACAGCTATAAGGCTCAACGCCTCATCTCAATGGACCAACAATAATGTGGGACATTCCATCGTTTTGAACTTCTTCGGTTCTATACCAAAGTACAAAGACTACACCATTCCAAAACCACAAACTTCCAAATATCCATTCCATCCAGAGATGAATGGGAAGACAATAAAATTCTGGATGACAAAAGCATTCATTTTTATACAGATGGATCCAAAACAAGTGATGGAGTTGGTAGTGATGTGTACTCAGAAAAGCTTAATCTAAGCATCTCATTCCGCCTCCCTAATCATTGTAGCATCTTCCAAGCGGAAATTTTAGCGATCAAAGAGGTTCTCTCTTGGCTAAGAGAAAACGTGATATCAACTTCGGATATCCGCATCTTCTCTGACAGTCAGGCTGCTATTAAATCTCTTGACGGTGTCTCAACCAAATCTCAAACGGCCCTCGATTGCCGATCGTCTCTTATGGAGATGGCGCAGCAATTCAACATTCACCTCTGTTGGGTGCCGGGCCACAGAGACATCACAGGAAATTGTAGAGCCGATGAACTCGCTAAAAATGGAACCGTCATACCTATTTCACCTGAAAGGGAAAAGATAGGTATACCGATAGCTACATGTAAACTTCTGCTAAGAGAAACAGCCTTAAAGATAACAAATTCTAGGTGGCATAATCTACCAACGTGCGCAGCCACAAAACTCATTTGGCCTTCACTGGACCTAAAGCGCTCGAAAGACTTGCTATCTCAAAGCAGACTTCATATTAGCTCCCTAATAGGTGTCCTTACGGGACACTGTCTTATAGGCAGACACGCAACACGACTTGGTGTAGCCTCAAATGACTTCTGCAGGAGCTGTATGGACGAGGAAGAAGAGGAAACAATCTCTCACCTTCTCTGCACCTGCCCTGCTCTTTCACTAAGACGCAAACTTCATCTGGGAGAGTACTTTTACGATAATCCCAGTGAACTAGCTTATAAGGATATCAAATATCTTCTTCGCTTTATAAAAAGCTCAAAATGGTTCGACTAGTAAGAAGTAATTCTCTAGATTCATGTGGTATCACAATGGGCCTTTTCTTTTGGCCTAAGTGTGTGGATTCTGTATCCACAGCCACTTTAACCTAACCTAACCTAACCTAACCATGCTTCTGCACCGTACAGCAGGACTGGAATGATGAGTGTGTTGTACAGTTTTACCTTATTTGCTTTCTTTGCCCAAAGAAACAGCGATTAGCAAGAGTTATTCTTCGTCTGATCTCGGCGTTGGTGTTATTGCCCGTGTTTATAGCGGAGGCTAGGTAGACAAACTCCTTTACTACCTCGAAGTTGTATGCGTCTATTGTGACGTTCTGTCCGAGCCGTCGGTGTTGGGTGTCCTTCCTCGAAGACAACATATACTTCGTTTTTCCCTCATTTACCGCTAAACCCATTTTTGCCGCTTCTGTCTCAATTCTCACAAAGGCGCCATTGACATCACGCTGTCAATCTTCTCAAGAACGATGTTAAAGAAATCGCATGACAGTGCATCGCCTTGTCTGAATCCTTTTTTGACGTCGAAAGATTCCGTAAGCTCGTTGCCAACCTTGATGGAGCAGCGTGAGTTCTCCATCGTCATTTTGCACAGTTACAGTTCGTCTCTGTAAATGCAAAGGTGGTGGGTATATCGATTTGGAGTTAATAGGTCTTTTCCAGGACCTGCCGCAACGTGAAAATTTGGTCGATGGTTGACCTCCCTGGCCTGAAGCCACATTGATAAGGACCAATCAGATTGTTGACGAAAGGCTTCAGGCGTTCACATATTACGGCAGAGAGGATCTTGTAGGCGATGTTTAGTAGACTTATTCCTCTGTAGTTGGCGCAGTTTAAGGGATCTCCCTTTTTCAGGATCGGGCAAACAATGCTGAGGTTCCATTCATCATTGTTCCGACTAGGAAATGAATCCCATACACTGTCGGAACTAGGGAAATTATCCCACCGTTAAATTCCTAAAACGAGTGATTAAAATCCCATCCGCCGCCCTTTGTTCTTGGAATCCACCGCTTATAATCTTTCCTTCTTTCCTCGGAGAAACCTGGCCCCGCTGACCTACCTGAGCTGAGAAAAACAAAAGAACATCCCAATACCTACATACCTACATTTTTATTAAAGGATCATATTTTATTTTTTAATTTGTATGTCAAATTAATTTTATACAAGTATTTGAATAGAAGGAAACACATTACTTTGTTTTTATGAGAAAATTAATTTAAACCCTAATCACGTTTGTTAGTACGTTTTTTAAAAGATTCTAAACGTTTAAACCTTCCCTTAACTTCCACAAATAATTCAAGACCAAAATAAGATAAATCGGTACAGCCGATCCCGAATTTAAGCTAGACTAACGACCAGAAATTCGTTTTTAAACATACATAAATATAGATTTTATTTAAATGATTGTCCATTATTTTTATTCTTCTAGCTGTCATCGATCGCATGAAAATCGAATATGTTGGTTGGATTATTGCTGTTTATAGCATTTGTTTTCCTGGTTGACTACTGGGCAAAGAAACCGAAAAATGATATGATGAAAAATATACCGACTGTCAGAAATATACCAATTATCGGAGCTGTTTCCGAAATGGCATCATTTAATGCAGAAAGTAAGTTTTGTGTTTTTATTAACAAGCGTTCATCCATTAATTTCTTGCTAGATCTCGCTGAGAAATTTAAGCAATTTCGTGAAAAGTATGGCAAATCATACAAATCTTGGATTCTACATTCATTGATTTTGAACACATCAGACCCCAAGCATGTAGAAGCAATACTCAATAGTCCCAAGCATTTAAGCAAGCACGTTCTATATTTCATGCTGAGAGAATGGCTGGGTCAAGGTCTTCTCCTAAGTGACGGGACAAAATGGCAAAACAAGCGAAAAATTATAACCCCGACGTTCCATTTCAAAATCCTGGAAGAGTTTGTAGAAGTTTTTGATCAACAGAGCACGATTTTGGTGGAGAAATTAAAGTCCATGGCTGATGGGGAGACTGTGATCGATATTTATCCCATGATTTGTTTAATGGCCTTAGATATAATTGCCGAGACAGCAATGGGAACACAAATAAAAGCTCAGGAAGATGGTAATTCGAGATATGTCAAAGCTGTCAATGAGTAAGTTTAACAAAACAAGTTCTCAGTCACTTTTACTAATTAAACATGTTTATAGTGCAACAGATATTCTTGCAATGAGATTCATGAAACCACATATTGCCCTGAAGAAAGCTTTCAAATTTTTCAAACCAAAATTGTGTAACAAACTTTTAGAAAGTATTCTTTACATGCACGTTTTCACAAATCGTATCATCGAGAATCGACGAATGACTCTAAACATATCTAAAGTTCAAAAGAACAGATATGATGATGAAAATATGGGAATCAAGAGACGAATGGCCTTTCTAGACGTTTTACTTCAAGCCACCACTCCAAATGGAGAGCCTTTGAGTAACGAAGACATTCGCGAAGAAGTTGACACTTTTATGTTCGAAGGACATGATACCACAACTTCGGCTATTTCCTTTACGTTAAGGGCGATTGCATGTCATCCAGAAGTTCAAAAAAAGCTTTTCGAAGAAGTCAGAGAATCATTTGGTGACGATTTGGATAGCCCGATTACGTATCGAGGTATTCAGGAATTGAAGTATATGAGTTGTGTGATCAAAGAGTCGTTAAGGTTGTTTCCTCCTATTCCTGCTATCGGAAGGTACATCAGGGAGGACTTTGAACTTCGTACGTTTGACAAGTGGTTATATGTGAAAAAATATAATGTTTAGATTTCTTTTCATCTTTAATAGATGATTGCACCATTCCAGCTGGGACAAATGTCATCATAATTCTGTGGGAGATCTTGAGAGACCCTGAAATTTACGAAGATCCTTTGGTTTTTCGACCCGAACGACATCTGGACGTCAATCCGAAAATGAATGCTTTTTCAAATATTCCATTCAGTGCTGGACCGAGAAATTGCATTGGACAAAAGTTTGCATTGCTGGAAATAAAAAGTGTTCTTGTGAAGATTTTGAGGCATTTCCAATTATTACCGTTAGGTGCAGATGTCCATCCGTCAATTAAAATAGTATTAAGATCGAAAACAGGTGTAAATTTGGGTTTAAGGCCAAGAGTGTATTAATTTCTTCTTTATGTTTTTTTTTTTTTTTTATGTGATGTACAAATTTGAAATAGGGAGAATAAAAACGATATTGTGATATAAGTAGGTAATATGAATAAACAATTGTTGCAATAAATTGTTCCAATACAAAACACTCGGACACGTCTTCACTTCTGCGCTTCCAAATTGCAACTACTTTATTCAAACTTTATTTTTAAGTCTAGTCTCTACTCTACTGTCTAGTGTGATAAATATTTTAACAAAGAGGAAAAGGGAATCTCTATATATATAAAAATGGATGTGTGTTTGTGTGTATGTCTCTTATAGACTCCGAAATGGCCTAACAGATATTTGTGAAATTCATGGTTGATACCAGAGATGAAAAATAGCTTACTATTGTACGAAAATCCGTACAATTGTATTTTAGAATGTACACGTACGTTTTGCAAAACGGTATAAGACGCTCACACAGTACATTCGATAGAATTTTGTATGCAACTAAACTGAGTAATACTAAACTCAGTTGAGTAATACTAAACTCAGTAAATTTGCATACAAAATTCTATCGAATGTACTGTGTGAGCGTCTTATACCGTTCTGCAACACAATAATCGGCACGTACCAGTATGGCTTTAGGCTAGGCAGAACAACGATAGACCAAATATGTATTCACACTCAGGCAGATCCTGGAAAAGACCAACGAATTGCAAGTCAAAACCCACCATCTTTTCATCAACTTCAAAGCTGCTTATGATAGCATCCACTTTCAAGAGCCTATGATGGCGATGTCTGAATTCGGGATCCCGAACAAACCGATCCAGCTGTGCCGCATGACGCTAAACAATACGCGGTGCAGTGTGCAAATGGGTAACAGCTCATCCGAGTGGTTTCAAACATGCGCAGGGCTAAGACAAGGATATGCGATGTCATGTGATTTCTTCAACAGAGTCCTGGAGCAGATAGTGCGCAAGGCAGGTGTGAGCACGGAAAACACTATCTTCAAGAAATCCACGCAGCTTGAAGCCTTCACAGCGATTGAAGAACAAGCGAAACTCGTTGGTCTTGAAGTGAATGAGGACAAAACATAGTAGGTAGGTACATGCTACCAACAAACAAAGCAACATCTGTCATCCGCTTGGGACAAAACGTCACTGTTGGTAGCAGCAATTTCCAGGTAGTTAAGGAGTTCACCTGCCTCAGAGATCCGAAGAAGAATTACACTAGCGAACCGCTGCTGCTTCGGTTTGGCAAAACAACTGGGTTCAAAACTCCCACTCGAAAGACAAAGTGTCTGCTGTAAAAAAACTTTGATTTTACCAGTCCAAATGGAAATTGATACTGGGCACTTTTGATATAAAAAGTCTTGCACGGATTTTCGGTCCCGTTTCTACGATGTCGAATGGAGAATAAGGTTCAACCGAGAACTGTATGAACTGTACAAAAATGTGGATGTAGTCCAGAAGGCCAAGGAAAGACGACTACATTGGCTCGGCCACATCGAGCGAATGGACGACAGCGCTCCAGCCAAGAAAGTCTTCTCATCCCAGCCCCCAGGTTCGAGACGACAAAAAAAACTGAACCTACGGTACAAGCACCGTTAGTGACAGCGGATGCCGTTCACGATGGAAGGCTTCAATATCTCAGGCTGAAATCCTTCATGGGTTGTGAGCTTGATAAGTAAGTAAAGTAATTATTAAGGATGCTTCTAGATAAGAGAATACCAATACCAAATAAATATTCAATTTTATTGAGGATGAGGACTGTTAATATTAAAGCAATGCATTTGTATTTTAAATTTCGTTGACCGTTGACCACATTTTATTAGAGGCTATTATTTATTTATGTTATTGAATAACAAATTTAAATTTACGTAATCGTTGTTTTTTTTTCTGAGATAAACCGTACAATTACGCTCGATATCGTACATTTTTTTTCAGCTTTAAGTACAGTCGGAAAATGGAAAAACCTCCTGGGAGGGAGGGGAAACTGGAAACCAAACAAAGGTCGGAAATTAGATTTTTTTTGCTTGGAATTGTTTGGTTCAAAATGGGTTTTCGAATGGAAAAATAGGAAGTTCTCGAAATTCATTGGTTTTCAAATTGAAAATTGCACGAAATTGTGGATGCATTGATTTTCAAGTGGAAAACAGGAAAATTCCAAATGGAAAACTGGACAATTTCAAAATGGGTTTTAGAATGAAACTCGGAAAACTCATTGGTTTTCAAAGGGAAAATTCCATGTAATATTAGATGCAGTGGTAGGTTCCGTAGCTCAGTGGTTAGGTGCGTCGGCTGCTAAGCAGAACATCGTCGTGGGTTCTAGTCTTACTCGTGCCCATAGTTTTTATTTCATCTTTCACGGGCACTGCCTCTTGCGAAGAAGTGACAAAACTTCCAAGATTATCAATCTGTCATGAAAAAGTGCTTCTCAACTTTGCCGTTGGGAATCGGCGTTAAATTATAGGTCACCTCAATTCTTCACACGCACCCAGAGAATTGTTGAAGAGAGTAAGTCACTTAGGCCTTGGCTCTACAAGAGCTGTCACGCCACTCTATTTATTTGTTAGGTGCAGTTGTTTTCAAATGGAAAACTGGAAAATTTAAAAATGGGTTTTAGAAAGGAACTCGGAAAACTCACTGTTTTTCAAAGAAAACTGGAAAATTTGTAATGGGGAACTGGTAAGCAAGAAAAAGTAAAAAAAAATGTGAACGAATGGGTCGTACGAACTTGTTTCTACCTGCTAAGACTAAATAATATTTATGATTACTTTTATGTTCCAAAAATAAGAGATATACTTTAAGCAATTCTGATTACACTCTTACTTACAGCTTACACTTAACTCACAAAAAAAACTCAATGAATAAAAATAATTAGAATTTATTAGAAAACTTAAAATTTGAAAATGTGCCTCGGAAATACATATAATTCCAAAAATTTAAATGCCAAACAAATTTTTTTTTTTTTATCGTCGGAGCCGTTTTTTATTAAATTAATTTTTTTTATATAAAATTTTTCAAAAATGTCTTAAAATTAATTTGGGTATGCAGTTTTCAAGACCATGAAATATACATATTATATTTCAATTTGGATTTTTGAAATTGATCGGTTTTTGAGATACAGAATTTTGAAAAAAACAAAAATTTAATATTTTTTTCAAAATCCAAAAAAAAATTTGAAATTTTTTTGAATGCAAAATATTATTTGAACAATATATACGTACTTTCAAAAAAAACTTACGCTGATCGGACTTTCATATTTTGAGAAAATCTAATAACAAAAAAACGGTTCTATGGGAGGTACCGTTTTGGAGGAATACAAAAAATTTTTTTGTACATAAAATACATGATTGTTTAAAAAAATAAAACTTGAGGGAGTTTAAAAAAAATCGGAGGAGCCGTTTTGGAGAAAATTGAAAGTTTATGTTTTTGGCCAAAAAAATTGTATGGTGGCTACCCTAAATTTTGATCTTAAAACAAAAATAAATAATAATAATAACATAATAAAAATTGGGATATGACTTTTTGCTCAAACCTCTAATTTTCAAATTTGAAGTCAATCGGACCAGTAGTTAAGGCTGTAGATGCCTGTAAACTTCCCGACAGACAGACAGACGGAATCGCCGGACCCATTTTTTTCGACTTCTCTATCATCGTAATGTCATATCTCATCCTCATCTCAATTTTTTTATTTTACGAATTCAATACTTGCCATAAATTCTATATGTCGCAAGTAAAAATGGGAAAAATTGAAATGCAAAAAGAATTGGTTGCGGGTTGAAGGTAATAAGTAGTGGGTTTCTGGCGTCGTAACAGGGTAGCGGATATGGGTAGAGGTACTGGGTATCACAAGGGGGTAGTGGGTTGTGTAGTGTGGTAGAAGGTTATCCTTATCGATTATCGATTGAGGCCGTACGAAGTCTACAGGGTCAGCTAGTAATATACAAAACAGAAAAAACGGTCGGTAGGGGAAATGATATAACGTTCTTTTATATAATGTAGGAATAACAATCACTTTATGGCATTTTATATAATAACAATGTGTGTGTTTTAAAGATTGATAAATAACAACGTAACAATATAGGATAAATACTTGGTATAGCATGCGATACCTTAATATATATATATATATATACACAATATTGTAGTAACTAAATTTTAAGATAGTTCAGTTTTCAAAGTTTTTCTGAACAATAATAGTGACAAGCAAGACGTATATTACGATTGAATCTCCATTTTATAAGCCGGACTCAGGAACCATCTGGGAATTTTTTGCTATATTGTACCGAAAAAATTGATTTTGTACCTCTCTTAGTTTACGAGAAACGGCTGAGGACCTGACGTAACATTACGCTACAATCTCCCCTTATATATCTAGACAAAGAAAGCACCTATCGACTTGAATCCAACTCCATATTTTGTTGCTATTTTGTTGCTGAGAAATAGGCCAGCTACATTTGTCGGAATCGTAACCCTTCAGGAGGGTGGGTAGTACACCTAGCCCTGTAAATACGAGATAGAGAGTAACTCGTAAACCAAAGCACCTAGGAACACGAGACCAGTGGCGTATTTTGTTGCTATTTTGTTGCTGAGAAATATACCAACTACATTTGTCGGAATCATAACACTTCCTGGGAGTGTACCACCCCTAATAGCCCTATAAACAAGCCCCTCTTTCCCACTGGGCACTCTGGGCAAGTGCCCAGGGCCCCGTGATCGATAGGGGCCCCCTCATCCCTGCCAGATTACGAACTTATTTACTTATCCGGCTCACTATCAATGAAGGAACTCGGCCTGAGATACTGCGACCTTTCATCGTGAACGGTCCCTCGCATGCACTCTCCAGTCGCCGAAACCAAGCGCTCTGGCATCCGCAGTCACTTAGTCCTTGTACCGTAGGTACAGTCTTTCTTGTCGTTTTGAACCTAGGGGCTGGGATGAAAAGAATTTCTTGGCTGGAGCGCTGTCGTCCATTCGTTCGATGTGGCCGAGCCAATGTAGTCGTCTTTTCTTGGCCTTCTGGACTACATCCACATCTTGGTACAGCTCACTCGGCGCTGCCGCAGAGTAGGACTGGTAAAATCAAAGTTTTGTATAGCAGGCACTTTGTCTTTCGAGTGAGAAGTTTTGAACCCAGTTGTTGGCCAAACCGAAGCAGCAGCACAACGGTTCGCTAGGGTAATGATTCTTCGGATCTCCACTAAGGTATCATTTATGGGATTGATGTTTGTTCCAAGGTAGGTGAACTCCTTAATACCTCGAAAATACTGCAACCAACAGTGACGTTTTGTCCTAGGGGGTGGACAAATGTTGCTTTGTTTGTTGATAGCATGTTCTTTGTTTTGTCCTCATTCACTTCAAGACCGAGTTTTGCCTTTTCTTCAATCACTGTGAAGGCCTCAGGCACAGCTCTCTTGGATCGACCGATTATGTCAATGTTGTCCGCATAGCCTAGGAGCTGGATGGACTTGTTGAGGATAGTGTTTTCCGTGCTCACACCTGCCTTGCGCACTATCTGCTCCAGGACTATGTTGAAGAAGTCACATGACAACGCATCTCTTTGCCTAAACCCTGCGCATGTTTGGAATAACTCGGATGAGCTGTTACCCATTTGTACACTGCATTGCGTATTGTTAAGCGTCATGTGGCTTAAAGTCACACTGGTACGTGCCGATTATTGTGTTGCAGAAAGGGTTAAGACGCTTACACAGAATGTTGGATAGAATTTTATATGCAACATTAAGCAGGGATATGCCACGGTAATTTCTTAATGACATCGGATCGCTTTTTTTGTAGATGGGACATATAGAGCTTATCAACCCAGTCAGTGGGCATGCATCCTTCCTCCCACACTTTTGTGATGATATGGTGCATGCGGTTCATCAAAAAGAGTTGCGCAGGTATGCCATCCGACCCGGCGGACTTGTTATTTTTTTAGCTTTTGGATGGCTCTTTCTACCTCTTCTGAACTGGGGCTGGGACTGGGTCTTAAGTGACTGATCTTGCTTCTCTTTCGTCATTAGCTCGCTCGACATTATGCGCATTCAGCAGCTGTGCGAAGTGCTCTTTAAAAACTCCTAGTATTCCCTGTGCTTCGGTGACTTTAAGGTGACTGTCAATAAAAATGAATCTAGAAACATGGTTATCTTCTTTCTTTGTTTAATCTAACAAAATAGTGTTCTGTCAAAGTCATAGGGGCCCCATTATCGTAATATGCCCAGGGCCCCCAATAAGTTAAAGACGGCTTTGCCTATAAATACGGGATAGAGTGTATCTCGTAAACCAGAGCACCTAGGAACAGGAGACCAGTGGTGTACTTTGTTGCTGAGAAACAGACCAACTACATTTGTTGGAATCATGACCCTTCATGGGGGTGTACCATTCCTAGCCCTGTAAATACGAGATAGAGAGTATCTCGTAAACCAGAGCACCTAGAAACACGAGACCAGATCCTCATGATTCAAGTGAGAGGTTTCAGCTGGTAGGAATAGGTGCCTTCTACGGTGGTAGCCCGAGATCAAATGATCAAACGTCTGTTGGTCCCTACACATCAATTTTCCGCAGAGGTAGTTGTGCATGGGTAGAATGTGATGACCTTAAGGGCAAATCACGAAAAATGTAGTACCTAGGCTGATGATGTTTGTAAGAGAAAAACTATAATAACGTTCATTTGTTTTTATATCATATGGTTTGTAATGAATAAAGTCAAAAACTACTTATCCGATTTCCCCCCACGGGGTAAGCCTTGACGTGGCGGAGCGGCTTACGGTAACTACTACTATGAAGCTTAGAGCTATGCGATCGCGAAACTTGATCTCGTAGAAGGGCCTCCCATGGTCGACAGGTCAAAGCGGAGTAGGCTGTTACTACCAATTACCCCACAACGAAGGAGTGTTCCCACCAAGGCACTCCCACCGAGGGACGGCAGCGAATGAATTTCTTCTTTGGAATCAACGGTGGCGTCTCCAGTTCCAGTTAGGCCGAACTACTTGGTGAACACCTTTACGGGCTACTTCGACTTATTTGAAGCCCAGGCCGTAAAAGGATCGGTTTTTCCGGCTCTTGCACTTGGAGTCACATCAAGTGCCTGGTACTCCAGGTTGGGGGTAGAGCGTTGGGGTGACTTCCCGACCACGTAGAAAAATTTTAGTTGCGAAGCAACAACAGGCCTCGGAAACGGACGGATACACTGATGACAACCCAAGCAAATGCACAAAGGACAACGGTTTTCGGATATGCACGTGGAATGTTAGGTCCCTTAATAGACCGCGTGCTGCCGAACAATTAGCGGAGACCCTCAACTGCTACAAAGCAAATATTACCGCTATCCAGGAAATGCGATGGGATGGACCGGGCAAAAAGAGGATGAAAAACTGCGACATCTATTATGGTAATTGTTACCGAGAGCAACAACAGCGACTATTTGGATGCGGATTCGTCGTGGGAAGCAGACTCAGGCAAAAAGTCTTGAGCTTCAAATGTGTGAGCGAACGCATCACGACAATCCGGATCAAGGCTAAATTCGGCAACATTAGCTTAATATGTGCGAATGCCCCCACAGAAGAGAAAAAGGACGACACCAAAAACGAGTTCTACGAGCTCCTCGACAAAACATACGAGCAATGTCCTAGTTATGACATTAAAATTGTCCTCGGCGATTTTAACGCAAAGCTGGGAAAAGAGGACATCTTTGGTGGAACGGTCGGAAAGCACAGCCTGCACGACACCACATCCGATAACGGATTCAGGCTGATCGATTTTGTTGCGGGGCGAAATGTTGTGGTAGCAAGCACCTGGTTCCCCCATCTTAACATCCATAAAGGTACATGGAGATCTCCTGATCAATCAACCGTCAACTAGATTGATCACATGCGATCGACGGAAGGCACTTGTCCAGCATTTTAGATGTTCGAACTTTCCGAGGAGCTAACATCGACTCGGACCACTACCTCGTCGTAGCCAAGGTAGTGCTACGAATATCCCGACAACGGCCAAAACAAGGAAATGCTGCAAGAAAATTCGACGTCGGACGGCTACAATCGCAAGAGATCGCCAGATCATTCTCTGATCGAGTGTCAAGTAACCTCTTAAGGAGTCCTATGCCGCCAACATCAAGTATCGAAGACCAGTGGCAACATTGCCAAAGAGCAGTTAGAGATGCCGGCTCTAATGTGCTGGGTTTCACACAGCCACCAAAACGAAACCCCTGGTTTGATGAAGAATGCAGGCAGGCCCATGCAGCTAAGCAGGAGGCATACAAAGCGGCGCTGCATAGAAGGACAAGAGCTGCTCGTGAGCTCTACGAGCAAAAGAGGAGAGAGGAACGCCGGCTTCTCAGGAGGAAAAAGAGAGAGCATGAGAAGCGTCAGATCGAGGATGTTGAGAGAGCCAACAGCAGGAATGAAGTTCGGAGGTTTTACCGAAAGGTTAAACAGCTGGCTCAAGGTCATCGAGCAAGAACTGATGCCTGCAGAGATAAACAAGGGAACATCATAGTAGAATCGCAGTCAATGCTGGGGATTTGGAAAGACCACTTCTGTAGATTGTATAACGGTGACGACGAACAAAATACCGCCGTCAGACAGGAGCCTTTCATCGGACACGATGATAGCCAACAATTGAAACAAGTGAAAACCGCAATATCACGGCTGAAATCCAACAAAGCCGCTGGAGCAGATGGACTAGCTGCTGAGTTGTTCAAAGCAGCAGGCGACGAGCTAGATAGGAGCATGCACCAAATCATCTGTATAAGATATGGTCAGAGGAATGCATGCCCGATGAATGGAACCTCAGCATTGTTTGCCCGATCCTGAAAGAGGGAGATACTCTAAACTGCGCCAACTATAGAGGAATAAGTCTACTAAACATCGCCTACAAGATCCTCTCTGCCGTAATATGTGAACGTCTGAAGCCTTTCGTCAACAATCTGATTGGTCCTTATCAATGTGGCTTCAGGCCAGGAAAGTCAACCATCGACCAAATTTTCACGTTGCGGCAGATCCTGGAAAAGACCTATGAACTCCAAATCGATACCCACCACCTTTTCATCGATTTTAAGGCCGCGTATGACAGCATCTACAGAGACGAACTGTACAAAGCTATGT
>CAKKXW010000004.1:62674176-62764484 GCA_920937365.1 Sphaerophoria rueppellii | reverse complement strand
AAACACTGTTCTATACATTCTTTGAATTTCTGTGGTGTATTATTCTCATTATTAAACACTATATTCTCAAAGTTTCTACTTGACAGTTCCATCAAGAATTTAGTTTTATCGTATTTTACTAACTTAATTATCTTTTGGTTTACCTTTTGTTTATTTTGTACATTAAGCTCGATTTGAATAGTTTCATGATCAGATATTATCCAATTTTTGTTAACTGTAACTTTTGCACTCGATACCTGATCACTTAAAACGTAGTCTATAAGTGTCGATGATGTACTTGTGTTTCTTGTAGTTTCATTGACTAGTTGACTCAACCCAAATCGAGATAGAATCTGATTATCAAATCTTCTTTTATCACAACTATCAGTCTTATAATCTATATTGAAATCACCAGCTATGCAAATGTTCTCGTTAAAATTTAAATTTTCATCGATAAATTCACTAAATGACGCATTGAAGTCGGATACATTCATCATCTCTGATCTGTATACTCCAACTATATTCCATGTTTCATTTCCACATTCAACTTTTATCATTAAAATCCACACTTTAAAGTCAATTGTCTTTGATTTAATTTTAACTGATTTCATTTTATTATTGACAAATATAGTAACACCACCAGTATGTCTTGAGTTGGATAAACAACTAAAAGTTTTATAATTATTAAGTTTATATTCATTTTCATTTATATCTTCTGTAATATGTGTTTCACTCAATATTACAAAATCAAATTTATTTTTGTGCACAAATTCCTCAAGTACATCAAAATTACCAGTAAGACCTTGAATATTTAAATAAACTCCACTTATTTTGTTTGGTTGCTAGTAACCGATTCTTTTCTTCTTAATTTCAAGTTTATGTAAATACACTGGACATAACCTACTAAATGTCTTGTGATTTTCATCAAATTTAAATTCAAATTTATTGTTCGCCCGTATACAATTTATGCATTTCACTATTGTTTCATTTTCACATTCACTTGATTTATGGTTTTCTAAGCATTTTATACAAGTCTCCACTACTTTCTTACATTCTGATGAAATGTGATTAAATCCTTTACATTTATAACATCTTACAATATCCACTCCATCAAATACTTTGCAACGTTCCCATCCAATATTAAGATTTCCCGCTTCAATAACTTTAGGGAAAGTGTCCGCATCAATTTCGACAACCGCGCTGTATTTAACTAAATTATTTATTTTCCTTTCAAAGTATGAGATTAACTTTAATTCACTTTTCTCGATTAAACTATTTTGTTTTTTCAGTTTTTCTATAATGTCCTCTTTCGCAACTTTAAATCTCATATTAGATATTAAAATTCTAGGTTTAATTTTTGTTGGAATTTTAATTTCATACGAATCTCCCATATTTACTTCAATAGCTCTTTTAATTTTATTACGTTCATCCACATCCTCACTTTCAATAACAATTATTCCACTATGTGAATTTTCAATATTAGAAATTTTAAAAGTCTGTGGATCAACTTTGTCATTTAAGTCTTCCCTTGTTTTACTACTATTTTGCTTTCCTTTAGGTTTTATAACTAGTGGCAACTCTTTACGCATAGTTGGTAGCACTTTTTCTTGGCTTATGTCAATAGCCCTTTTGGCACTTTCTGCATATGACATTTGCTTTCCCGCCGTATTGCTTTGTTTACTTTCATTAACTTTCAGAATTTCATTACTTTTTTTAATTTCATCACAAATTCGTTCACTTTCATGTTTGAAACTTTCTGCAACCTCACCGATCATTTTCAGATCACATATTCCCTTTTTTATTGATTCCTGGACAGACATCATCTCACCAACTCTATGCATATACCTGCTTTCGATTGCCACCAATAATTCCTTTATTTCCTCTTCATTTTTCTTCAACGACATCTCGAATTCCTCCTTGTATTCCTTCAAATACTGCGAATTTCTTTCCACCTGTTCTTGAAGCTCCTTAACCACCAAATCAACATTTTGAATATATTGCATGCAATCCATACAGATGAACTTAATCATACAACTCTGATTTAGAACTCCACTAGAATATTCATCCAAACCCGAACACTTCAAGTTATTGTGAAAAACTTTATTGCAAACGCCATCACAACGAACACCAGACTCGCCGCGGATAGCCAACTTGCATTTTTCACACTGTGGCATTTTTAACTCCTTATTTTATGTTGGTATAATCAACCACCATTCAAAAAGAATTAAATAAATTCGATTTTACCACAAAATAACAATAATTTATTCAAAAAATTTAAATTTTATTAGCGCTGCACTTATTTATGTATTCTAACTTCACAATCCGCGTTTGTTTCGTGTTTCCCGGCCAGCAATCACCAAAATTGTTCCAGAGGTTTGCAGTGCTTTATATCAAACATTTATATCTGCCTACCGAATGTACTGCCACATTTGCACCCTTACCACAAAAACAATTCTGAACTTATGACCTGCTTCCTTTATTTTTGGACCTAATAGAATAGGTCAAGAAAGTGAGTAGGTCAAGAAAGCAATAAACTTTCACAAATAATTTCTGAAAGTAGAAAGCGTTTTCTGAAAATCATTTGCTTTCTTCAAAACGATTTCAGGAACTAGTCACACTGTGAAAGTTTTTTTTTCTGAAAGTGTTTTCAAGAAAGCAAATCATTTTGAGAAACGCTTTCAGGAAAGTACTTTTCGGGTCGTCACACTATGAAATGTTTGCTTTCAGAAGGCTTTCTGCTTTCTGAAAGTACTTGCCTTTCAGTCTGTGACGGGACCTTTACGGAAATAAGCACAAGACTGCCTGCATTATTCCCGGTCTAAAATTTTTCTCAGTTGTAAATCTTGATTTTTCATACGCCAAAAACTCGTTTTTTTTACCAGCTAACGTCTGGATTCTTACCTTGTTCACCATTCTGATTCTAAAAAATAATTCCCGGAGAGTTTGTTCCCTTTTCCCTCCTCTCTTATTACAAACAAAAAGTCTCTGGGAATTTATTTCCAATCTTCGAAAAAGGGATCAAAATTCTCCGGGAAAAAAAGGAGGCATTCTAAATTGACATTTAGAATGCTCCTTTTTTTCCGGAGAATTTTGATCCTTTTTCGAAGATAGAAATAGGGAAAATTTTTACTCGTCTCCCGCCGAGTCATTCCCCGGAAATTTCTTGGAGAATTATAAACGAAAACGGAAGTTTTTGTTTTTTGCGTCGAAAATAAATTAAAATTTTAACCTAATAAGTCACATGTGCAAATGTTGCAGAATTTAATGTAGATGCCGCCTGTGGATTCCAAAGCAGACCAAAGGAAGAAGCCTTACAGTTTTAAGGAAAGTTGTGTTTAATGTAAAACGCCAACGCAACATTTCTTTTTCTGTGGCTGTTTGACATATTTGTATTGTATATATTGTTGACACAGCTGCTCTTCCAGCTTTGTGAACTAAGCACCTTACTAAAACAATAGTGGGATGAACCAACATTAAAGTCTTTTCCAACGCCTGCCGTTTGATATGATCCCTCAGCGAAAAAACGCAAACAAACACTTTTCAACTGGTTTATTGTCTCTAATGACAATAAGTACCTAATGAGTAATGACACACCCAACAAGCACTTTTTCATTCACTTTTTATCATTTTTAAAATTTTAAGTTCAAAATATTTATAAAAATGCTAAAATAAAAAACACCAACAAATTAACAGCCATTCTGGCAATTCCAAAGGATTAAATACACTCCTTTAAGAGCTTCTGGCAGCTCTTTCCTTCGTTTCATATGACAAATATTGCCAAATAGCTGTTTCGAACGTTCAAAATTTTTGTTCTCACTTTCGAAGGGAAACATAATCTCCGGGGAATTCAGAATAAGGGAAATCACTACACGGGAGAACACATCTCCCAGGGTGAACTATTCCCGGGGAATATTAAGAATTGGGCTGAATACCTGAAAAAAATAATAATGAACATGGATTTTAATTCTCTAATTACTTTTATTCACTTTTTTTTTTTGTTCTTGTTTTCTTTTTTCAAATACATACGAATATATAATTCCTTTAGAAAAAATTGAAACGCAATAATACAATAAGTACAAGGTTCACATATCTCACATGGTTGTCTTCGGTTTTTGTTTTCGATCAATTTATACAATGAGTATTTTGTTTAATAAATGTTTCTGTCAATATATGTATAATAATATACAAGAATTAATATTATAATAATTTCTGTGTTTGTATTTTACACATACATTTTCAATAATAAATTGAAAGATTACAAACGCGGTTATGCACTTTTAATTCGTTTATTAGTATTTTTTAAACAATTTATCTAACAAGAGTTTATCATTCCAAGAGGTAAAAATTTTGGATGAAATGAAATCAAAAGACTTAGTTTTTGGTTTCTTTTATTGTTGTGTATATCATATACATTATCATTATAATAATTGATTGACCTACTTATTTAATAAGTTCTAACGTCTGATTCATTAATTTGTTTGTTCATTTATTTTTGTATGTATTTATTGTGTAAGTATGTATTTTAAATTTCATTCAGTGTTTGGTTAAGTTTTTAAGGGTTCTCTTTTATTATATATGTAATATATAAACTAATTTAATATTTGTATATGTATTTACATATATATCAATATCAATTTATCAACAAAGCGTAAATTAACACATTTTTTTATCTAGCTTAAGATTATCATTTTGTATTAGTTTCAATAAATAAAAATATAAAATAAAACGCAAATGTTGCTATATATATGATTTATTTTATGAAATTGGGTGGCACTTGTTTTGTTAATTTTAAGTTGCAATCAAATAAAGATGAAAGGACCTTGAAATATTTAACATTTAATTTTTGTTTTATTGATAAAGGGAATTATTTCAATATTTAATATTTTAGGGACTACTCACTTCACTTTGTAACAATTTCATATAGATAAGGATAGAAAAATGAATACTGTTTAAGAGATATCTATAGATCTATAAAAGAACAACTTATATTTTGTGTTCGTTCGCTAACCGGTCACACCGGTTGACCGATTGTCCTAATTTTTTTTTCTAAATGAAAGAGGAATGAGGACGTTTAAGATAAATAAAATGTTTACTTTTCAAATCACAAATGGTTCAAATGTTAAAAATGTTATATTTCGCACTACAAAAAAAAAAAAAAAAAAAAATGATCAATATGCGAATAAAAAAAAATGTCAGTGAAGATATGAAATTACATTTGAACTTGCTGACCCGGCAAACGTTGTTTTTATGTATGAAATTTCTAGAGTATGAAAATACATATGTATATCTAGTTTTTTTTTAGTGAGTGCGTAACCACCAAAACGAAACCCCTGGTTTGACGAAGAATGCAGACAGGCCCATGCAGCCAAGCAGGAGGCATACAAAGCGCCGCTGCATAGAAGAACAAGAGCTGCTCGTGCGCTCTACGAGCGAAAGAGGAGAGAGGAACGCCGGCTTCTCAGGCGGAAAAAGAGAGAGCATGAGAAGCGTCAGATCGAGGATGTTGAGAGAGCCAACAGCAGGAATGAAGTTCGGAGGTTTTACCGAAAGGTTAAACAGCTGGCTCAAGGTCATCGAGCAAGAACCGATGCCTGCAGAGATAAACAAGGGAACATCATAGTAGAATCACAGTCAATGCTGGGAATCTGGAAAGACCACTTCCGTGGATTGTATAAAGGTGACGACGAACAAAACACCGCCGTCAGACAGGAGCCTTTCATCGGACACGATGATAGCCAACAATTCCGTGAACCCGACCTAGAAGAAGTGTAACCCGCAATATCACGGCTGAAATCCAACAAGCCGCTGGAGCAGATGGACTAGCTGCTGAGTTGTTCAAAGCAGCAGGCGACGAGCTAGATAGGAGCATGCACCAAATCTTCTGTAAGATATGGTCAGAGGAATGCATGCCCGATGAATGGAACCTCAGCATTGTTTGCCTGGGAGATCCTCTAAACTGTGGACGTCTGAAGCCTTTCGTCAACAATCTGATTGGTCCTTATCAATGTGGCTTCAGGCCAGGAAAGTCAACCATCGACCAAATTTTCATGTTGCGGCAGATCCTGGAATAGACCTATGAACTCCAAGTCGATAATCACCACCTTTCTATCGATTTTAAGGCCAGGTATGACAGCATCTACAGAGACGAACTGTATGAAACTATATCTAGTTGTGGCGTCCCTGCCAAGCTCGTTCGCTTGTGCAAAATGACGATGGAGAACTCACGCTGATCCATCAAAGTTGGCAACGAGCTTACGGAATCTTTCGACGTCAAAAAAGGATTCAGACAAGGCGATGCACTGTCGTGCGATTTCTTTAACATCGTTCTTGAGAAGATAGTGCAGAACTCCAACGTCAACACCAGAGGCACTATCTTCCAAAAATCTGTTCAACTTCTCGCGTACGCCGATGATATTGATATAATGGGGAGAACACAGCCAGCGTGATGTCGACGGCACCTTTGTGAGAATTGAGACAAAAGCGGCAAAAATGGTTTTATCGGTAAATGAGGGAAAAACGAAGTATATGGTGTCTTCGAGGAAGGACACCCAACACCGACGGCTCGGACAGAACGGCACAATAGACGCATATAACTTCGAGGTAGTAGAGGAGTTTGTCGCTATAAACACGGGCAATAACACCAGCGCCGAGATCAGACGAAAATAACTCTTGCTAATCGCTGTTTCTTTGGGCTAAGAAAGCAATTGAGTGGAAAAGCCCTCTCTCGAGCAACTAAGGTAAAACTGTACAACACACTCATCATCCCAGTCCTGCTGTATGGTGCAGAAGAATGGACCCTGACAAAATCGGATGAAAGTGCCTTAGGCTGTTTCGAGAGGAAAGTTCTTCGGGTCATCTTTGGCCCCGTGTGTACAACGACATGGACCTAGCCAGAAGGGTCAAGGTCCAGAGACTCAGATGGCTCGGTCATTTAGAGCGGATGGACACCAATGCTCCAGCCCGGAAAGCCTTCGACACTATTCCCGAGGGACGTAGGAGGAGAGGAAGACGGCGACTCAGATGGGGCACTCAAGTGAAAGAGGACCTCAATCAATTTGGAGTGCAAAACTGGAGACGACTAGCTAAGGACCGAGCTAGCTGGCGGAGACTGTTAATTGAAGCCCAAGTCCACAACGGACTGTAGTGCCACCTTAAGTAAGTAAGTAACTAGACAGCACCACTAATGAAGGAGTCTAATGTCGGCTTGGCACCCTTGAAATAGCTATAACTCCAGCCAAACAAAGGAATTGACGGAAAAAGCTTTTGGTGGAAGCACCTCCAAGTTGTTATCGTTATTCAAATACAATGTTACAATGTTTTACCAACAGCAAGAACTAAGAATTTAGGCCCTGTCCTGTTATGATGTTTGTATTAATGGAACAGTAGTTTACTATCAGACAAATGAATAAATTGGCATATTAGGACAATGCAAAACACCGAATTAAATTATTAATTAAAAGAATAAACAGTATTAAAAATGCATTACAAAAATAATGCTTACCATCATTCAAAAATTCAATATGCAATTTTTTACACAAACAAAAAAGTGTTAATTTAGGTTAAGTCATTTCAATTTGGTCACTCGACGTCGACATATTATTCCTATTTTAAATATATTTTGTTTTCTTCTATTAAACTTATTGATTTCGATTTCTTCTTCTTAAATTATTTATTTTTATTAAGCCAAATTGATTTAATCTCTAAGTTTATTTCTCTATTGTTTAAAGTATCTTTTTTGGTGAAAATCCTACAACTCTAAAAACTCTAATAGTTGTAAATCTTTTCGGGCAGTTAATGTTTGTTTGAGTAGTTAATATTACTTTTTTCAAGAGATTCTTGTCCGCTTTATAATAATTTTCCCCCATTTTAACAATAAATTTCTGTTGGATTTGTTTTTGGTATTCACTTATAGAATAATATAGGTTTATATACATATATATTTTTATTTCTTCTTAAAATTTATTAACTAAGGGCTATGGAAGTCTGTTTATCATATTTGAATTTTTATACATTTTAATAGACATATTTCTTCATTTTTTAATTTTATAAAAATGAATAAATAACTTCTAATACAACAACCAAAAATATATGTATAAATATTATATATGCACATTAATTAAAATTTGCAACACTATGAACGACAATTTATCAATAAATATAAAGCTCCTTCTGTAATCTTCGTTGTGCAGAACGATGATAAAATAAAATATTTAATTTAAATGAAAAAAAAAAAACAATAAATAAATAAATAAATTAAATATTTAAAACTATTATTATTCAGTCATGAAAATGTAAGGTACAATTTTTTGTTTAAAGACATCTATAGTAGCAAATATAATACATTCTTTTTAAACAACTTAAATTACTTAATTAATTATGACCCTGTCGCCATATTTCACTAGTTAGTTGCTACTAAGTTTTACTGCCTATTCCCGGATTTGGCTTTTCTTGGCGTAGAAAATTTGCAAGGGTGTAAGTGCGTTGTTAAATACATTCAATTTAAGTCTATAACTAATTTTTATATAAATATTTGTATCAAACCGTTTTAACGATTTGGATCCTTTACTAACCAAGCAACATTTATTTTGTCATCTTTTAACCAGACAAATGCAAAGTATTCTGTATGTCAAAAATCAACTTCTTTTATTTTAGTTCCACGTAACTAAAAAAGAGAGAGGATTGTAGGGACAATTTTTTATAAACTAGAAATGGTGCAGTTATTTAAAGCTGCGAACATTAAAATAGCAGTACCTACCACCAAAAAAATACAAAACTACTACCAAATTTATTTCTGAACTTAGCCTTTAAAACCCTTTCGACCCTGTTGGGACACATATGTCCCAGCGAAACTTCAAACTGCTCTGAAATTTAAAATATACTTCTTAGTTGGGTGAAATATGTCCAATTGCAATACATTAAAATCTTTTTTTAATTTTTAAACACCAGGAGAGGAAATAACGGTACTTTATTTTTCTCTCAATTTGCTTGATCAGCGATGCAACTCAATAAAAAAGTAGTAAAAAGTCACTCCTATTGTAGGTGTTCTTTTAAATGCATTTTTTCGGGTGCGGTTATACTTATGCAAGGCACTGTATATGCCATTAGTTATTTTGTAGCTAGTTTTCTAATAAATGTGTTTTCCGAAAATTGAAATAAAATGGCCAGAAGAGCTGCGTCAAATCAAGCTATGTCTGACATTACGTTTTCCGATGATGAGGATGATGTAGATTTCAGTGTCAGTGCCAGCGATTTTGAACCATCAGACGATGATTCTAATTCAGAAAACGATAGTGACACTTCTTCAGAATCCAGTGAAAATGACCAAATTGTTTCCAATACAAGTCTTATTCAAGGTCATATCCCGAACCGTCTTTTGAGCACCGACTGAAAGTTAGTTCTTACCGCGATTCAATCGTAAATGACGACTTCAATCGTGTTGCCACCTCACTTTAAAAAAAAAACCTAAAATTTACTAGGAGGCGTTGCACTAACTGCAGTGACAACAAACGAGAGATGCACACTAAAACTATATGCCAAGAGTGCCAAATTCCACTCTGCAAAGATTGCTTCGCCAGCTATCATAAGTGAAAAGATTCATTTATTTATTTTTTATATTTTTTATTTCTGGGCTTATAATTGCCTACTGGGACAAATTTGTCCCACTCAAAAAACCGTGTGGGACAAATGTGTCCCAGCTCACCCAGCACCCCCTATGGATATTTTTGGAATTTTGTTGTTGGAATTATATTAAGATTAAATCATTTCGTCGGTTCAACAAAAAATATTTCATGTTAGGTTAATAACAGCATTCCGGATTGAAAGGGTTAAAAATGAATGCATTCCAAAATCAAGATTGCAACAAATAAGAACAACACTATGGTCAGACTGGCTTGGTTGATCAAAGAATCAGTGACCTTAAAAATATTTTTTAATAATCGAGTTAAAAATATTCATCGGCTAGTTCCAGATGCAATGTGGCGATATGTGCTTTCGGCCGATAATCCAGCTGATTTGATTAGTCGGGGTATGATTGCAAAAGAGCTTCAAGGATCACGACTATGGTGGCACAGACCGGAATGGCTCTCAAGAGATTCAATATATTGGCCAGATGTGGAACCGAACATGTCAGTCGAAACAGCTAATGAGATTGCTAAGGAAGAAAACAACGTCCCCATCACGGTCCGGTTTTTCAAAGCTACGCCAAGCCTACAAAGAAAGCTTAGTCATGACTCATGAGTATTACACTCCGAGATGTTAACTTACTCTTGCGTGCTTCGAACATATATAGACTTTGTAGACTAACAGCCTGGATTCTTCGATATCTTTTTAATTTGCGCCATAGAAAAGAACGAGCAATTTTCCGTCGTTCAGGGCCATTAACTACCTATGAAGTAATGGAAGCTATGGAATATTGGATCCGAGAGGAAACAGGCAATCTATTATGCAAATGAAATTAAATCACTGCGTGATAAAGAAAGCATGTGTATAGATTCATCAAGTCCAATATTCAATTGCAACCCACGATTAGATAATCGAGGTATATTACGTTTGGGTGGTCGCTTTAGGAAGAGCATTAATTCCTGAACAACAGAAACATCCAGTTCTCCTGCCAGATATTAGCCGACTGGCAATTTTATTAATTAAAGAGGCACATGAAAAAACCTTACATGGTGGGCCGAGAGAGATGACGGCATATCTGCGGCGAAGATATTGGATTATGAATTTACGCCGAGCAATTCGTACCAGTAATTCTAGGTGTATAGCTTGTGTTAAGGAAAAACAAGAAGGAATACAGCAGATGATGGGAGAATTTCCAGCCGACCGCGTTCAACCCTGTAGACCCTTCAGACATTCTGGTGTAGATTATGCCGGACCATTTTTAATAAAATTAAGAGGAGGTCGCTGCAAAATTGTTGAAAAGAAATATGTCACACTATTTATTTGTATGGTTACTAAAACTGTTTATCTAGAGCTTGTCGAAAGCCTTTCTACGAATGATTTCATACAAGCGTTCTCGTGTTTTACGAGCATTCTTGGAGCTTGTACAAGACTGTGGAGTGATAACGACAAGAACTTTATAGGTGCTGAAAAGGAGTTGGCACGAATGTTGGAAAAATGTAGACATGGGTCACAAATTATTGGAATATGGTACAGAATGGCGTTTTATTACTCCAAGAGCTCCTCATCAAGCCGTTAAATCCATGAAATACCATTTGCGACAAGTTATTGGACCACACAATGTAACAAATTCTGCTTTTCGGTTGGTTTTAGCTCAAACAAGTGCAGTGATGAATTCAAGACCATTATCAGCCCAATCAGATGACCCAGAGGATTTATCTTAGTTAACACCAGCTCATGGGTGCAAATATTTGCGTTTTGCTTTTATGAACATCTGTCATTTATCATTTGCACTTATGAAAAACGGGCATTCGTCAGACTTTCGCAACCATGAATTTATGAAAGCACCCCATTTTTTGATTGGTGAGCCAATAATTCAACCTTTTGGAGTTAACACCCAAGATATCCCCGATAATTGATTAAAGCTTGCATAACGAATTCAAGATTATCTAAATGAGTTGCAACAACGTCCAAAATGGTATAAAACACAACCAAATATAAAAAAGGGTGAGTTAGTAGTAATTCGAGAAGAAAACGTTCCACCAACACTATGGAAGATGGCACGTGTTATAGAGGTTCTTCCAGGTCTTGATGGACTTGTTCGCAACGTCCGGTTGAAATAGCAACAGCGGATTGTGAAAAATCACCCAAAATTTGAGAGCGGCCAGTACCGAGAATATGTAAGACGTCCTGAAAACACAACATATCGACCCCAATACACTACAAAGACGGTCAAACATGGTGGTTCAAGAATAATGGTTTTGGGGATGCTTTTCATATTATGGTGTTGGTCCGATACATAAAATTGATGGCGTAATGGACCAAAATGTTTATGTTGACATAATGAAGAACGTGTTACGAGTTACGACCATACTCCGAAGAAGAAATGCCATTAAGATGGGTTTTCCAACAAGATAATGACCCAAAACACACTAGTCGTAGAGCTAAGGAGTGGTTCCAGGTCAAAGTGGTCAATGTTTTGGACTGGCCTGCCCAGTCTGCTGACTTAAGTCCTATAGAAAATCAATAGGGAGACCTTAAAAGAGCTATTCGTGAAGCCAACCCATCAAACTACAACCAGTTTTGGGAGGAAGTTCAAAAGGCTTGGAAAGCAATTCCCATAGAACGTTGTCGACGTTTAGTAGATTTCATGCCGCGTCGTTGGCAGGCTGTTTTAACTCCTTTAGTCTGGGTGGTAAGTGTCACTAACCACCTCTTTCGGAATTTTTATTTTTACGTTTACAGCTTCTAGCGACAATTTTTTAAAGTGTGGTGCATTTTCGAACCATGCTTGACAGGATTTCACAGATTTGCGGTAAATTGAATGCATAACTGTTCATTTGCGTTCGGTTCAATTTTATGAAAAAGTGAATTTATACGCGTGTTCACCACCATGAATGTTGTGTGTTTGTGGTCACAGTTCAAATGAATTTTATCCACGTAAATATAGTTTTAGAGTTTCATAGGAAGAGAAACTTTCGAATATTTGTTGAAAGATATTCCTTCAGGAAACGACAGTTTTTGTAGTGACCAGGATGACGGAGAAGAAAGAGACGATCAGCCAAATCCACTGTTGTTAGGGGATTTGATAGAAGTTCCCGATTAAGACTTTGATTCCGATGACGACCTCCCTTTACCAAACTTAGTTCAGCGAACTCCTAATGTTACAGAGCCCAACACCGTGAATCTAAATAGACCGACGACAATAGCTCCAAAATGAAAGAAGAATTATAGAATGGACACATCTGGTGAGTTTTCGGAAAGTTTGGGAATATCTAATAATTCTGGGCATGGAGAATGTTGCCCCTCTTTCACTATTCCGGCTATTTTCGACAGAACATTTACAAAACATTTTATGTTTTCAAACTAACCTCTACGCAACTCAATCTGGAAAGCCTTATACACCCACTACAACTGAAGAGCTTGACGTTTTCATTGCGTTGAACTTGGTGATGGGTATGAAAAAAATTCAAGCTACAAGGATTACTGGTCTTCAGCACCTGATTTTCATGACAACTATGTCTCGAAGTTCATGAGCTTGAATAGATTCAGTTGGCTTCTGAATTATTTGCACGTGAATGACAGTAGCGTAATGCCTGACAGAAACTGCCCAGATTTCGACAATCTGTATCTCTACTGGACATTTTACGAACTAATTTTCGAAACAATTACAAGCCATCAGAAAGAATTGCTATTGATGAGAGTATGATAAAGTTCAAGGGTAGGAACTTTTTGAAGCAATACATGCCAAAAAAAACCGACAAAACGAGAGTACAAGTGCAGAGTCAGGTTATTGCCTTGATTTCGATGTTTATACTGGCAAGCAGGGAACTAACATTGAAACTGACTTAGGCGGTAAAGTTATAACGTTATTTTGTGAAAATTTGAAAGGAAAGAACTATAAAGTCTATTTTGACAATTATTTCAACAGTTACCCTTTACAAGTAAGACTACAAGAAGACAAAATTTTCGACTGTGGAACGGTGAATTCAAATAGAAAGTTCTTGCCGAAGCTAAAAGAGGACAAGCATTTACGTAGAGGCGAACACGATTACCGCATAAGTGAGACAAAAGTTAGTTTGTTGAAATGGAAGGAGACAAGAGAACGCGATGGTACTTGTAACGAGGTTTCCTGTCAAGAAGCCGTAAAAGACTACAACGCGAACATGAATTTTGTCGATAAATTTGACCAACTAAAAGGAAGTTATGCTGTTGACAGAAAATCACACAAGTGGTGGCACAGGATTTTCTTCCATTTCCTTGATTGTTGTGTTGTCAATGCCTTTTTAATTTATAAGGAACTGCAGGCCTCTTCTCGCACGGACCTTAACCCATTGACTCTGAAAGACTTCAGACGAAGCGTATACCAGGGTCTTCTGGCACCAGCATATGTCAGACACAAGCATATGCCTGATTTAGAACACAGCAATCGAAGTTCCAGATCCTCTTCTCTTGGACCTGCATTTATTTAACGCCACAAGCCTGCAGTCGCAGAGGAAATTCGTCTAGAATGCAGTCGCCATCAACCACAAAGAAGCAGTTCGAGAAGATGTTGCAAATGAAGCACAAAAGTAAATCCAGTAAGAACAATATGGCAGTGCAATACATGCAAAGTTCCCCTTTACATTCGCAAAGAAAACCTGTTTTGCAGATTTTCATAACAAGTAATTTTTAAGTTCATTTCGTGTAAGAAATATTAATAAATAATAAAAAGTATAAGTATAAGTCAAATTAAAAAAAATTAATATTTTTCATGTTATTTAATTCGATTATGTAATTTGATTAATTAATATGAGTTCCTTACATTTTTAAGTTTCAAAAACAGTTAAACAAAAAACAGTTCTCTTTTTTATATTATGTAAATAAAAGATTATAAAAAATCAATTTTTGTGAATATTTATGGCAAACTGCTATTTTCGTGTTCACAACTGTACATATAAGGTCATATATAGAAAAAACGTTTACGATGAACAAAGCGTAAGCAAGTAAACTACCGCTTTCGCTTTAACGAGTGTTCTTCAGATATCGTCAAAACTATTTTCAAATGATAAAGATCGTGGATTCTAGACTCCAAGACCCAGAACAATTGTAAGCATTTATGTATTCAAAATAAAAGAAGCTCAACACCCCACACAGACATGCCCTTTGGAACTTAGTTTCAGAGGGGAAAATGCAAGACTGTTATTATAGACAAATTGTATCACGTCAGGGTCAGATATAAACAATATTCTTAATTACAATAAAATAAATAAATATCTCATTCATAACAAAGTAATAACAATAATTAATTATTGCCTATTTTTTTTTTTAATTTAACTTAGCAATTAAATTAAATATTCATTATTTTTTTTAACCTATATTAAAAATATTAAATTATTTACACAAGCTTAGGTAAATTATAAATATGGATAGTGATAAGATTTTTTCCTGTAGAGTGGGTCAATGAGTCCAGAAGGGTTGAACACTGCATTTCACAATTTGAACATGAAAAAGAGAAGTAAAAATAAATACCAGAGATTAGCACAAAATATTTTTTTATTTTATTTATTTTTTTATGAAGGTAAAATAGAAAAAATGCCGAAATTTTGTGTCATATTTTCAAAACCAAAAAAACGTCTGTGTTAAAAAAAAATGTATGTGTTCATGTTTATAAGTTAAAAAAAAAAAAACAAAAAACGGATCAACCTTACAATTTACTTTTAATTAGGGTTTACATATAATGCAGTGTCATTTTAATAAAATTGCATACATTCATATCGATGAGATTTAAAAAAAAATATATATACATATATACATATAATATATATACATATATATGTGTATAGCTATTTTCTAGAAAAAAAAAATAAATAAATAAGAAATAGAGCTGAACACTATTTTTGTTGGTTGAGTAAAAAAAAAAGGAAAAAAAAGCTCGTTGTTAAAGTACATTTTATAGCTTAGCCTAGAAGTAGTTTTTTTATATATTGTTTTATTTTAGATTTAGGTACATATAAAAAAAAAATAAAAAAAAATCTCACCTTAATCCAGGCATTTTCGAGTTTTGTTGTTGTTTTATTTTCTTTCAATACCTATTATTTATTTTGCTGACGAAATAATTGCTGATAGGCATATTTGAACCAAAAGTTAAAGTTAAGCAGAGATGTGCTCTTTTATCTTGTGGTTTTAAGTAGCATGAGGCTTGAAGGGCCTTTGAAGTTTGGTCACGGCTTTCATCATTGATCTATTTTGGTGATAGAGTAATAATTTGCGCTTTTAATTGAAACGCACCATTAAGTGGAGTCCCGGGGGTTTTCACCTAGGAATTTGACTACAGAAAATTATTTTTTTTTTGAATTTACTTTACTCTCCCCGTTAATTTTTTTTTTTTCAATTTTACTATAAAAAAAAACACACATATTCTTTTATTGTTTGATCAAGATTAAAAGGGTTCTATTTTTTGTCCAAATTTATCAAAATCTACTGGAGGCTATTTGTTTTATTGAAAAGGCATATGGAATCAAGTTGGTGCAACAACGATAAAAAACTGTTTAATAAAAGTTGAATTTAGATTAGACAAAACAATCTACAATTTGACTACGAAGATTGGTTGCCTGAAGACGAAATTACGTTGTCCACAATCTCTGATACTTTATAAACAATGAACAGGAATATTGCATACGGTAATGTATCGTTTCAAGATTATGTCACCATGGATAATAGTCTTACTAACGAAGACGATAACCTGGAAAGTTTTTGTATTGACGGTCTGGATGAAGCAGAAACCAATGAAATTGATTCCGAAGAAGAAGCAACCCGTTGAAATCTTATGAAGAGGCTTATAGCAAAATAAGGAAATTAAAAAAACTTTAAGTTAAAGAAAAATGATTAAAAAGCATTTAGTTTATTGGCCAATGTTTGGCATTAAGTAACCGATATGTGTGCCAAACTAAGATTTCGGATTTTTTGTTTGAAAACAAAATTTGTAATTAATTGCTTATAAAAGAATATCACATGTTACGAAATTGTCATGTACATATAGCTATGTAAAGGGTTTTCCAATAAGAGGTGTTATTTTGAAAAGCCCGCTATTTCGGTAGCTGTCACTTTTGAAGCTGTCATTTTTTGACATTTGACAAGTAGAAACTACGCCATTAATAAAAATGGAACGATACACGCTTCAACAACGCATTGAAATTATTAAAATTCACTATAAAAATGGTGAAAATTTGGCAGGGACGGTTCGTAAAACTAAAACATATTTGGGTCGTTTTGAAGCACCTTGTCGGACCGCAATACAGAAATTGATGGACAAATTCGAGCTGCTGGGACAAGTTAGTGATGTGAAGAATAAAACTCGTGCACGTCTGCTCAAGAACAACTGAGAATATTGCTGTTGTAGCCCAAAGAGTTGAAGAAAACCTAGGTTTGTCCATTCCTCGTCGTTCTTTGGTATTAGGCATTCCACAAACGTCATTTCACCGTATTTTGCATAAGGACTTGGGTCTTAAGGCTTATTAAGTTCAGTTAACACAAGAACTCAAGCCGCTGATCATCAACATAACGTAGTGTGTTTGCTGATTGGGTCCTTGAAATTCATGAAAATGATCCGGAATTTCATGGAAAAATCATCTCGACTGATGAGGCCCACCTCTGCCTCGGAGGCTACGTCAACAAGCAAAACTGTCGCATCTGGGGCTCGGAAAACCCAAGAGTTATTGTCGAAAAGCCTCTCCATCCTCAACGCGTGACTTTTTGGTGCGGTTTATGCTCCGGCGGGTTCATTGGACCTTACTTTTTCGAAAATGAGGATGGAGCAACAGTTACGGTCAATGAATTGCGCTATCGAGAGATGATTAATGATTTTTTGTGGCCGGAATTGGATGGCATTGATCTGGACAACGTTTACTTTCAACAAGACGGCGCTACGTGCAACACAAGCAATGAAACCATCGATCTTTTACGGAAAGTTTCCGGACCGTGTTGTCTCTCGGAGAGGTGATCACAATTGGCCACCGAGATTTTGTGATTGAATACCTTGTTACTTCTACCTTTGGGGCCACGTGAAAGATAAGGTCCACGCCCACAGCCCAGCCTCGAATCAAGACCTCAAAGATGGAATTCGTGAGGCTATCGAGGACATAGGGCAGTCATTTTGCGATTTGGTTATGGAAAATTTCATGAAAAAGATATGGTCCTGTAAGCGTGGTCGTGGCCGCCATTTGGCTGATGTTGTGTTCCATTATTAACGGCATACCTTCCTCTTTATAATGAAATAAACATCCGATCATTTATGTCAAAAAAATGCCAATTTTCTTTAATAACAATATAACACATCTTATTAGAAAACCCTTTACGTGTGAATCTTTGTTTTAGTTTCTTTATATGACTTAGGCCCATGAACATAAATTCATGTTCTACAAAAAGTTCATCTGTGGTATGGAGATTCGAATTCCGGAACGTCTCATATAAAAATTAAAACTTTAAGTTGAACATAAATGTATTTTCCGAATCAGCAAATGGGCCTTAGAGCCATGAGTATCAACTTGTTGATAGTCGATAGCTTCTATCAAATAGTTGATAGTTTTGAATTATGAGTATCAAATTGATATTTTTGACTGATTGTGAATATTTATCAAAATTTCCTTAGAGACAAGTTGTTTGGTTGATATATGTACATATAT
The DNA here is from genome assembly GCA_920937365.1 of Sphaerophoria rueppellii. Taxonomy (NCBI): domain Eukaryota; kingdom Metazoa; phylum Arthropoda; class Insecta; order Diptera; family Syrphidae; genus Sphaerophoria; species Sphaerophoria rueppellii. The sequence continues at coordinate 62,746,224 of CAKKXW010000004.1, read as the reverse complement.
GTATCAACTATCAAGTCGATAGTTGCTAGTCATAATAGGGCTGTTAACAGCCCTTAATCTTGTTAACGCGTCCATTGTATGCATTTTTTTTTTTAAGAAATGTAAATTTTGTTGTTCCCTTAACCGGACACCACCCATAACCGGAAAAATGTCTCGGTACCGTCAGTGTCCGGTTATGAGAGAGTTCAATGTACTTTTTACAGATACAGACCCTTCAAGCCATCAAACACACTATTTCTTATAAGACAAGCAAATATTTCAACAAAATCGTTCAGCAAAATAAATATTAATGTATAAAAAAAAAGTATTTGTTAATATATTTCAAAAATTTGTTAGGCATCCCCTAGAAAAAAATTGAAAAAAAATATTCAACCCGAAGTAGAAATCAGACAAAAAGTGGAAATTCTTCAAACAGAATATAGTCTACAAATAATATTATTTATCGTTGTTGCTCACTCTTTCATTGAATTCGTTTTTTTAAGATTGTTTAAAAAAAAAAAAAACAAAAAAATAGTGTTTCGTAATTAGTTGGCCACCGTACCAAATATGTACATTGTACAATACTGGAGCTTTGAAAAGGAAAAAAACGACTTAGGCACATCTTAACAAGCGATAGCAATGTTTTGTTAACGTGATATGGTATGCAACGTTGAATAATATTGAGGTTAAGAGGAGCAACTATAACAAATCAATATTGACCCCTTACTGCATGGAGGCTCATATATGGGCCAAACCATTTCTTTTTTTAAATTTTAAAATTTGTTTCAAAGAAAACACAAGCACGTACTGAATTTTTTCGAAAACAAATAATAATTTATGAAACTTGAATTATTTAGACTGTAAAGTCGAAAATAGGTTTATTCGATGTAACCAGCCCCGGGGCACTCCGGTGTTCGTCATACTGTCAACGGAGCTGTCAAAAAAACTGAAAAATTTCCCTGGGTTTGGTTTCACAACGAACGCGTAAGTAGTGCTCTGTTTTTTTGTCTCATTGTTGTATAGCTACAGCTCTGAAACTCTCGCCCCCCGAAAAAAACTTGGGGCGATTCAGAGCGCTCCCGGTGCGAGCACCGAATACACATCAAACACGGAGCGACATCGAACAGCTCAGTGCGAAATCAGAGGCCGAATCATCGCTTCAGTGAACGAGTGAGTGAGTCTCATCAGTGATCGAACGAACGAGTAACCACTTTGGGATGATGGCATTCGATTGGTCACGTATCGTTTGAGAATTAAAAATTGTAGTAGTCTTTCTTCTATAACATCGAGTCTCTGTTTATTTTGAACGAGCCTTGAGTGGTTTGACAGGTGAAATTAGCATTTATAGGGTGTCTCAGTAAGAATGCACTTTTTTATTTTAAAATAAAAACAAGTATTTTATGAGAGTTGTTTTTTTTTTGTATAGTATTGCAAAGAGGACATGTTCGGATTAAGTATGGAATAAAAAATACAGCAAATGACTTTTGCACAGAGATGTGGCTGTATCTCACCGATGACACGTTGGATTTCCTATTTAAGCTAAGGAAATGTTTCTGGTTTGTTCGCACAAACCCGAGATTTCACAAAACCCCAAAGAAAATAAACACACGGCGTTCAAATGCACGATTTTGATGGCAAGTTGGCATAAGAATTTCGTGAGATAATGTGTTAAAATTGTTGCTGCAATAAGTCTATTGTATCATGCGCGGTGTGGCAGGTTTCGCCGTCCTGCTGAAACCTCATGTTGTCCAGGGTTCATGCGGTGCAATTGAGGCCACAAGAAGTCCTTTATCATATTCCTGCAACGATTGCCGGAGGTAAAATCATGGCCCTGGAAATTTAGAAAGGACACATGTTTCCGAGTACATATTCCCCAGTAAGGGAACGTGCTGACCTACACCTTCTAGTGGTGCCTGTGAGAGGTTTATTTCAATTTATTGGCATGAGCCTGCGGACGTAGGCAGCTTTAGTCTAATGGAATTAACGGATTGAAGCAGGACGTATAATGAAGATTGATGCGATCCTTAAAAGATAATATATCTAAGGATATATTAAATGAGGAAAAACGATCAACGAATACCGAATGTGGATAAACGTTAATGAAATTAGACGCCCTGTTGGGTATGTCCCTTGATTGTGGTTCATCCCTTCAATCAATGTGGATATACTTGACAGAGGGTGAGCGGTGTCCTTCATCCGCCAGTTGGATAAAAGCTGCAAAACACAAAAGATCACAAAATGAAAAAAGTTTGTATATCGAATGGTTATACAAAACCAAAATGTGACACCAACCCCTCACCCAGGGGCAATTGGGTACCGCGGGTAGTGAGGATTTGCCAACTCACTAGTGGGACGGACCTTCGCGGGGGTTGTGCTTGTGCTTGTCTGAGTTCGGACTCAGCTGCTGTTCACAAATCACGGTTACGGCTCTTCTTTCGGTGACTGAAAGTTGAGTGCAGTTTCCATGACCGGATAACGGCTCTTCTTTCGGTTACCGAGGGTTGAGTGCAGTTCCGTGTGTTGCATGAATAGTAGTCTAGAATCAAACCAAGATGAATAAGGGCTGGCACTAATTCAATTGGTACTGGTGTGAATCCAGATGCAGGGTACCCGCTTCTTTCTTTAGAAAGTTGAGGTGTGCTTTTGCATGCTGGCGGATCATCAGGGTGAATGTCAACACTTAAAAACGATACCTGTGTGAATGGTCACACGTCAGGTAAGGCTTAATTGCTAGGTGCTGACGTTAAACTACTTCATGCTTCTGTAACGATTGCCGTTCACATTCGCTTTTGTTGTGTAATGAGTTTTCACAATTATAACGCGCTGTTCTATCAAAAAGCGCTCCATTTTTAATAATCGAAATAAACAGAGGTGACAGCTGTCAAATTTCAGAGTTACAACTTGCATGAAAAAAATATTCCAATTTTAAAAACTGCACTCTTGATGAGACACCCTATACATCTTTTCAAATAAATAAAAAAAAAATCATTGAAACGAAATGAATAATTCTTATTTATTCTCCGATTCATAGAGGATATATATTACCTTACTATATATTAACATACATATTATGTCCCCCATGCCCCGATTCAGAAGGTAGAAATTTTAAATTTATTTTGTTCCGTGAGCTCTTTATGTTTCGAATGAAATTCAGTTCGATAACTGAAGACAGAATTTAAAATTATTGTACTAGTTGCTCGATAGATAACTCGATAACGAGAGAGGTAGTGCCAAAACCACACAATTCAGTCACGTATTATTCGATCACTGATGCCGTGCGCCACAGAGCGATCCAGAGCGCACATCGAACAAACCTAAATGAAATCTCCGCTGTTTGAACGAAAAAGGAATGGTTTTCGTTACTTCATAAACAATTGAGACGCAAAATTATAGTCCGCTAATGAACAGTTTTTAAGAGAATTTAGTGTGATACTAGCTTAAAATGATAGTTGAGTCATGACTGAAACATTACTTTAAGCTAGCATCACACTTAAATTGTTCATTAGCGGACTTTCTTTTGTGGTGCCAAAATATTTAATCTAAATTAATTTATAAAATTTCCTTTTGCCCATTTCTGCATCTGCCATACCTGTTTCAAAGCGTAAAACTCATATTTCCCAAAGCGGTATGCTCATTTTCGGCCGGAGTGTACAGCAATGAGTTTGGTATCAAATATTTGCAAAAATATTTTGCCAATAACTCATCGGAGATCCGAGATATTTGAATTGAAGTTCCAAAAGTGCAAACATTAAAAATTAGCACTTTTTCGACATAAATGCTTATATCTTTTGATTTAAGAAAGCTAGAAAAATCACAGTGGTATTAAATTAAAGGTGTCAAACAACAATTACATTTATATGATTTGTATTTTTAATTGAAGCCTTGAAAAAACTAAATTGTATAAGCAAACTTTTTTGCGACACTTTCTTGTGAAATTCAATGACGACATTTATTTCTTTTGGCGCCGTTAAGTAGCCTAGTTCATAACCTTTATTTTCATATACAATTTATCGGGTTTTCTTTAACAATTGCTTCGTTTTGACAATAACAAATAAGAAATATGCTGTCAAAATGCATAAAAAAATCGTATGATGTATAGTAATGGTGGAAAAATTAAAACAAGATGTAAAAATTTGAGAATGGTAGGAAAATTGAAAGAAAAACAAATATGAGTACGACCCATGGAGTCCACACGACTAACTTCCCAGTGTAGAAAAATTCGTAAAAACATTAGTTGTTTTGCAAAGTAGTCAGCCGATGCATCTCGTTGTCAAATTTCATAAAACTGATGATTTTATGAAAAACATTAAGTTTGTTGAATAACAGTGGCGCCATCTGCCAAAAGTTGATTTCACCATTTCGTGGACTCATTAACAACTACTTTGCACAGTTAAATACAGCCTATATTGCTCCTGTTTACGAACATTCTCTACTATAGACTAATCAAATGCATAGAAGCGAATAAGCATCTTAGCATTTTTCAGGCTGGTTTTCGACTGTCGACCAAGATATTTGCCCTGTCTAGTATTGCCAAACGTTACATCGACAATAATAAAAAGCTATTTGCATTTTTTGTTGACTTTAAGTCTGCATTCGACACCGTTAACAGAAACTCTTTGCTCTATAAACTTTCGGCACTTGGATTATCATCTAAGTTTCTCAGGCTATACAAGAAGCTAGTCACTAACACTTGCTCATCAGTTTCGAATCAGACTTTTTTAATACAGAAACTGGGGTTCCACAAGGATGTGTTCCTAAGTCCTGATTTGCGGGTTATTGTATCCATAATTGCATAGTCCATAGACGATTTTCTACAATCTTGCATGGTGTCGAAGGATATCAATTTGATGTAAACGTGCTCTGTACGCCGTACGACCTCGTTTTACATTCAACTTGATATCTTGCAACACTGCAGATTGTAGATAAATCGCCTTAAAATGGCAAGTTGCCATTATTGCAATTTATGGGATCTACAAATAAACCCCTGCAAATCAAAAATTATGGTATTCGAAGCCAGCAATAGAAGGTTGCATTCGGAAAATTGTTTTTTAGGTTCATGTCCCATTGAGTTGTTAAAGACTATAAATATCTTGGCTTTTTAATTTCAAATAATATGGATTTACGTCCTCACATTAAAGATAAATGCTCAGTCGCTAAAACGGCCATCAATCTTATGTGGAACAGATTTTCTGTAACCAACAAGTTGACGCCTCTTCCAAATTCAGAGTACTAGACGCAACAATAAATACTTGTTTGTGTTATGCTAATCAAATTTTTGGTTTCTTCTAATCCAATTAATTGTTTCGCTGACGATAGTACCCTTAGCTTTTCATATTCGTTTTTAGACTCACATCCCTCCTCTTCGGATGTGGAACTGAAACGGCAAAATATGATAAGCTCTGTACAATGGGGATGAAAAATCGCGTAGAGTTCAATGCTTCGAAAACTCAATGCTGTCTTGTATCGTTAAAGCGAGATATACCCCCCTTGCCACTGTCCATGAGTGGCACTTGCATCAATGAGACCGAACATCTCGAGATTCTCGGTATGTGCATCACTGACCACCTCTTTTGGACCGAGCACATACGCGATGTAGCCAAAAATGCCGCAAGATGGGTTTCTTAAGACGGTGAAAGAAATTTTTCTCCCCGTCTGATCTGGCTATTATCTATAAAACCTATATCCGTCTAAAGCTTGAGTACAACTCCCACCTTTGGGCTGGTGCGCTCCAGCTATTTACTTAAAAGTATTGGATGGAATACAAAAAAGAGCTGTAAGAATGATTGGTGATAGAGAGATGACTGACTCATTCACCCCTTTAGAACACCGTCGTAACGTAGCGTGCCTCTCCTTGTTCCATCGCTACTTTTACGGTAATTGCTGTAGTGAAATCGGCAGTTGCATCCCGTCAAACAATTCGCCCGTTAAACTCCCGTTTCTAGGAATGTTCATCTGTTTACACTCGAGCCCAACTTCGGACGTACTCTCAAGTATAGGGAATCATTTTTTAGCCGTACTACGCGAATTTGCAACTCTCTTCCACATTCTGTCTTTTCCAGTCATTACAATGATCAAGAATTAAAGACCAATGTACACCGACACCTCCTTTCCAACCCCTTCTCTTCTTCCTAATGCACTCACTGTGTCTCTGGCATAAAAAGGGTATACAAAATTCCTTAAGTGGGTACAAATTATAAAAAAAAAAAAAAAAAAAATATAAAATAAAAAGATAGTGTCGCACAAAAGTTTGCTTAGAAAATGCTGTTTTTCAAGGCTTCAATTAAAAATATCTCAATATCATATGAATGTAAATTGAAGATATGTTTGACACTTTTATTTTAATACCAATGTGATTTTCCTAGCTTTTTTAAGTCCAAAGATATAAGCATTTATGTCGAAAAAGTGCTGATTTTTAATGTTTGCACTTTTGGAACTTCAATCTCGGATCACCCATGAGTTATCGGCAAAATATTTTTCAAGATATATCCAGCTTAGAACAACTTTTAATTTGATACCAAGCTCATTGGTGTACACTCTGGAACGGATGTCCCTTATAAAATGAGCAATCTCCTTTGTCACAAAACACGAATCCTTTGTATTGACAAAATCTATGGAACATATTTTCTTCATCGAAAAAAAAAAATGCAGTTTGAGGTTGAGTATAATGTTTCCTGTTTAAAAATAACAGGAATAAGTTGTTGAATTTATTTGATATTGAAAAAGAGAAATGACAGCAGCGAAAAAATACTTAGGTATTTCAAACCGAGCCAACTAACGAAATTCCCCACAAAAAAATTAAAAAAAAAAACTACACATTCCATTTGACGTCCATAAGACTTTCATCTAAAAAAAAATCCACATTTATAAAACTTTATTTATAATTTCACGTTTTTTTTTCTAAAATATATATTTTTAATATAATTTTAATAAATGTTTAAACACATATAATGTACTATGTAATAACTGCTATTAGAACTCGTTATAATAATTTATATGAATGGAACAAGTAATTTATTTAACGTTTATATTTTTTTGTTTGTCAAATATTTATCAAATACATAAATTAAATTACTTGTAGTTATTTGAATCCTAAAAATATTTATATGCTTTTTTTTCTCAATTATTCGTTATGTAAACTTGTTCACAAATTTTTTTTAAATACATGTTATCTTTTCTGCAAATACTAATTTTATTTTTAAAAATAAATTTTTTTTTTTTTTCAAACGCACTCAAATGTAATGAGGTGTGTAAGATCTATGTTTTTTTGTTCATGAATGCCTTATTTAAGTTGAGTCGTGATTTAAACAAAAAAATGTATTGTAGGTAATGAAGTATTTAGTAGAGTCACTGTATTGTTTTTTTTTTTATTGAAATAAATCTTAAACAGTGGAGAAATAACGGTGTAGCCCCATTGTGAATGGAAAGGGAACGGGCGATCATACTTCCCGGAAAAGAACAAAAAAAATAAAAAAAAGTGTTCGAGACACTTTTTAGAAATTGTTTTTTATAAATTTTAAGGAATCGTGAAATTCAAACGGAGCTTTGTTGTAAATGCTTGTCATATAAGCAACTTCTTACTCAAATTATTATTAAATAAACAAAAAGCTGGTTATGCTGGTGAATTAAAAAAAAAAAACTTAAGAGTAATAAAAAAAAAAATGTCCTATATGTAAAAGGGTTTCCCTAAAGGACAACAAGACGACTGCCTAGTTACGATTTAAGAAAAAAAAAAAAAATTTCAAACAGAAATCAACGACCGAGGTGAGAATCAAGGTCAAAGTTTATAAAAAAAAACAAAAAAAAATCAATGTTCCATGAAAAGAGAACAACTTTTCTAACTTTTTTCAAAAATACAAATGTTATGTATATAAAACTTGTATTGATGAATGTTTAATTGTTTTTTAATCTCTGTCTCTTTTAAAATATAAAATTATGAAAAGAAAAAAAAATATTTGCATTAATTGAATTGAATTAATGCATTTCCTACAATATTTATAATATAGTTAAATATATATTGAATTTTCTTTTGTATTTAGAAAAAATTGGGATTCTGATATGGATGAACTTTTTGGAAACGTGTTTTTGGTCTACCTCTGTGCACCATTGAATTGTACGCATTCATGTTCATGTTCATATTCATGTTCGCTGGAACTGGTGGTGCCGTCATAAAGCTGTGTGCTTTCGCTTTGCCATGCTCTTCTGCAATGCGGACAGTTAATGATTGGGTGCCACCTTCTGGGATGACGTTGTTTAGATTTGAAATTGCTTCTTGGGCTTCTTCGCGTTTGTTAAATCTTTTTATTTTGTAAAAAAAAAAAAAAAACAACAAAGTAAAAAAAATGCATTTTAAATATCAGGGTAGTAATTTTAATGAAAAGATTGATTCTCTGATCTTAATTTTAATAAAAAAAATCTTATTTTAAACTATTTCACATTATGCATCCTGAGGCTAACCCCCTCTGAGTCCCCTTAGTTGATTTTTTTTTTTTTAAAGTAAAGCTATGTCATTACTTCAATGCAGTTTCGCTTTGATGGTGTCAGAGGGACTGTTTTCAGTCTGCGTGCATGCAGCATCTACAGATGCCCTTCGGAACAGGCACCAAGTTTTTTTTTCTTGTGGCCTTATGAGCTTTCCAACTTTCCGAAATATCGCTAGGAAACGGAACCCACGTGAGGTGACAGGGGCGAACGCAGAAAAAAAATGTCGGAGTTTCAAAAATAAATATATTCTTGTGTTCACACAATTAAGCCACACCAATAATCACGTGATGCTACTCACAATAAAATTGCCCAGCATCTCTTCAACTGATTTTCTGATAACGGTTAGCAGAGTCCGTTACCAAATTTCAAAAATTACATAACAAATAAAGATTAGAATAAGTTTCTTTTCTGTTGATCCCCTTTGTTTATAAGCGAAGGTCGACTTGAGCGGTCATATAATTTAGCCATTTTTGAATTTTTGGTAAATAAATACTTTTTTTGTGTTTTTTCTGTTTTAAATTAATTAAAATAATCCTGAAAAAGGGAGATCCTCTAAACTGCGCCAACTATAGAGGAATAAGTCTACTAAACATCGCCTACAAGATCCTTTCTGCCGTAATATGTGAACGTCTGAAGCCTTTCGTCAACAATCTGATTGGTCCTTATCAATGTGGCTTCAGGCCAGGAAAGTCAACCATCTACCAAATTTTCACGTTGCGGCAGATCCTGGAAAAGACCTACGAACTCCAAATCGATACCCACCACCTTTTCATCGATTTTAAGGCCGCGTATGTAACAGCATCTACAGATACGAACTGTACAAAGCTATGTCTTGTTTTGGCGTCCATGCCAAGCTCGTTCGCTTGTGCAAAATGACGATGGAGAACTCACGCTGCTCCATCAAGATTGGCAACGAGCTTACGGAATCTTTCGACGTCAAAGACAAGGCGATGCACTGTCATGCGATTTCTTTAACATCGTTCTTGAGAAGCGTGATGTCAATGAGAATTGTGAGAATTGAGACAGAAGTGGCAGAAATGGGTTTAGCGGTAAATGAAGGAAGACCGAAGTATATGCTGTCTTCAAAGAAGGACATCCAACACCGACGGCTCGGACAGAACGTCACAGTAGGCGCATACAACTTCGAGGTAGTAAAGGAGTTTGTCTGCCTAGGCTCCGCTGTAAACACCGGCAATAACACCAGCACCAAGATCAGACGAAGAATAACTCTTGCTTATCGCTGTTTCTTTGGGCTGAGAAAACAATTGAGTGGAAAAGCCCTCTCTCGAGCAACTAAAGTAAAACTGTTTCGACAGGAAAGTTCTTCGGGTCATCTTTGGCCCCGTGTGCTTTGCGAAAAAGATATAACAGCGAACTTTACGGGTTGTACAACGATATGGACCTAGCCAGAAGGGTCAAGGTCCAGAGACTCAGATGGCTTGGTCATTTAGAGCGGATGGACACCAATGCTTCGGCCCGGAAAGCCTTCGACACTATTCCCGAGGGACGAGGGACTCAGGTGGCGCACTCAAGTGGAAGAGGACCTCAATCAACTTGGAGTGCAAAACTGGAGACAACAACTATAGTTCGTTCAATAAAAAATGTCAGTGAAGGCCTTATTGGAGAGCTTTTTTTTAAGCAGAGCTGGCTGCTTAACACTCACTTCATAAAGATGACACAAATTCACTCCCCACTTACGAGCGCGCCGGGACTGATTTATGTACACAAGTTGATTTATTTTCACTTTTACGTTGTACATCCCTCCATGAACATTCATGTTGCATGCCTAAAGCATACTGAAATTACTGATGGTATTATTTTTTCTTCTCTCAATGTGAGAAATGACAGCATTTCCATTACCCTTTGGTTGGAAGCAAACCTCAAGAGCTTTTTCAAAGGACTTTGTGAAAGAGCTTTCTGTTTTAAAGCTTTTGAGAACAACATTTATTGAGGTGAGAGCGTTAGGTATTACCGCCTCAATTATAATATTTTTGAATTTTGATTTTTTTTTTTACTTGCTTGTCTGAAAACAGTGCAGGAATGCAGTTAAACATTTATTGTTCAGATTTTTTTGTTCATTTAGTGTCGTGGTTTTATTTCTTTGTGGAGAAAAACAGGTCAAATAATGAGGTGATAAAATGATAATGATGTGTCCAACATGTTGAACGGGTTGTTGAACCGTAAAAGGTGGGAGATGGACATATTTGCTGAGGAAGCTGTTGAAAGATTAGTGATTGATTTAAATGACGAAAGTTGCAGAAGGGAATATTTGACAGGTTAGTGATAATTTTTGCGCAAATACTTTGAGACTGAATTTTTGAGTGTTTAATTTGTTTTTTGTAAATACTTTTTGTTTCAGTAATGAATTTACTATGTTTAATTTTTTTCCAAACAATCTATGTTTTTGAAAACATAAAAAAAGGGATTAGTCCTATTGGGGATACCCTTAAAAAAAAATACGCACCTTTTATCTTACCTCTTGGTGGTGTAGAAAAATATAAACGTTTTTTTTTTATTAAATTAGTTTAAATCGCCAGCAGGTGGTAACCATACATACACTACTCTTTGAATTCCGGTGATTTAATTTACAAAGTATGGCAACCACGTCACAGCTTTTGCTTGAAATAGACATATGGAAGCTATTGCTACCAGAATGAGAATCTTTCCTTCACTGACATTTTTTTTTGAACGAACTATAGCTAAGGACCGAGCTAACTGGCGGACACTGTTGATTGAGGCCCAAGTTCACAACGGACTATAGTGCCACCTTAAGTATGTTGGTTAAGTCTAAAACGTTATTATATGGTCTTGTTACCCAATGCTTTAAATGAAGTGCTCCTAAATTTATTTATAAGTTTTTTTGTATATAAAATAAAATAAAAAATAAAATGCATTAAATTCATTAAATTTTAACATCGAAAAACGAAATAATTGTTCTTTCCTTTGAGAATGATAACAGATATCAGCTGTGAAAACATGTTTTGCAGTGTTACCACAAAAAAAAAAAAAAAAAATCATCCAAAAAGGGAAATTTTGGTTTGGAGATTTTTTATACTGTTGCTTCAAAATATCATATTACCACTGCAAAATCTAAAAAAAATAATTAAAACAGAGTTTGTTTGTTATGTTTAGTGACTTTTCATGAAATTTGTTGTTTAAGGTTCGGTTTTTTACACAAAATTATTTTACCTAGAATAAAAACATTTCTTATTGAGGGAAATTTCTTAGTACTACGCAGAAATGTTAGTTAAAAATATCCCTTTTAACGCAATTCACACATCAAATGGCTTAATTTGTTCTCTTTTTTTACCAAACGCCAAGTTTTAATACACATTTTAACGCAATTCACACACGACCTAAGAAAACAAAACGGCTCTATTTGACAAATTTCTCTTTGTTTTCCCAAACTGAACTCGACTCGTGAATTATATGAATAAAGACAGTCCAAATGAACAGTTGCTAAGATCGGAACCATTATTTTGCTCGTTTGCATTTTGAATTAAACATTCAATTTTGAAAAAAAAAAAAAAAAATAAATAATAATAGAAAGTCTTACCTTACAAATGCTACGCCACGCGGCTTTCCAGTTAGTTTATCTCGAAGGATATTCTTTTGAACAATTTGTCCGTATTTACCGAATATAACATCTAATTGTTCTTCGGTAATTGTTCGTGGAAGATTCGTGACATATAAATTTGTATCTTTTATTTGTTCGCCACCTGGTCGTGCTAATGAAACCTGCAAAATTATAAAAGAAAAAAGCTCAGAATATAAATTCGAAAAATAAAATTTTTTAACTAAATTGTCGAAAACACTCAGTACGACGAGGCAAGAAGATATTAAGCGATTTACCATTGATTTGGTCAGAAACTGTCGAACTTAGAAAATAAAAATTAAAAATGTGCACGACTGGGTCGTACGAACTTGCTCCTGTATTCTGCTACAGGGCCAGTAAGGGGTATAGATAAAAATCTGAAGAAATAAGAGGACTTTTTTTTTATTTATTTGGAGACGATTGAGCAGATGTCTTTATAAATTTTCGAAAAAATAGGAAATAAGAACCACCCTAATGAATATATTAACATGTCCTTGAATACTTCATAAACAGATTGATTTAAGGACATTTTTGAAAAATCTTATACATAAAACAGCAATTAAGAAAAGAAACAGGAAATCAACAATTTCTTAAGAAATTTTATGGAATTAATTTGGAATCACTGCCAATGAACCTATTTTAGAACCGATTCCATTAAATACACCCCAAACAAATCTGGCATCAGTCCCAAAACCAAAATATATATTCATTTCTCGATTACTACCCGAAACAAAGCCTGAAGACATATTGGCTCATTTCGTGGATTCAAAGGTTATCACCAAACCTTCAAGCCTTAAATGTTCTAAAATAAGTAAACCGAGTAGTTTTGTAGCCTCATTTAAAATCATAGCCCCTAGTTCTCTTTTTGATTCCATTTGTAATTGTTCCTGGCCTCCTAACACTTTAGTTAAGGAACTGCTACTTTGAGAAAATCGCGTCCCTCAACTTCAAGCCTCAATTCAAAAAACTGCAGAGACTCTCCCTCTACTATCAAAACGTAAGAGGACTTCGAAGTAAAACTACTTCTATTTATAAGAATTCTCAGGCATTTCCACATGATGTTTTAGTTCTCTCTGAAACCTGGCTCAACGCCACAATATTGGACACAGAGCTCTTTGATAAAGAGTTCTCAGTTTTTCGGAAAGACCGTCATGAGGATGCTATGAACTTAGTTGGCGGGGGAGTCCTCATCGCTGTAAGAAATTCCCTTGTTGTTTTCTCATTTACAGTAAATATGGAACTCATCTGTGTTAACATAACCTTACGGCAAAAATCAATATTGGTATTAAATGTATATATTCCTCCTAAAAGTCCAATGTCTGTGTTCACTGAACTTTCCTTAATCTTAGACTTTGTTTTTAGTATTGCTGATCTTGACAGCTGTATTCTTTTGCTAGGAGATTTCAATCTTCTTCTTATTGATTGGGTTCCCTCTGAAGACGATTCTTATTTTGAAGCTACTACAGTTTCTTCTCAACTGGAGCTTCAATTTTTTCTTCCGATTTACAGCAAGTAGGTAGGTAGGTAGAAATGGCTGTCCTACTTCGCGCAGGACTCAATTAGCGCTGAGTGCGCCGTTTTGGTACCATAACCTCGTGAGATTCTAAATGGATTTGCAAGTGGGTTCTGGATTATGTATGTTCCGCACACACAGTCCTATATATGAATTGGTATTATTCTCCTACCCTACGGCCTATTATCTCATAGTGCCATTTAATGAGGGAGAAATAAAGAGGGGCGGCAAGTAAGTAAGAGCAAGTAAGCTGTATCAAAAATAAAATGAATCGAATACTAGACCTAGTATTCTCATCTGACGCAGTAAATACTGCAGTTGTACTGCTTTATCAACAATAGATAATTACCACCCTCCCTTAGATAGTTTTCTGGACTTGAGCGGTCATTTACTTGAGAATAGTAATCCCCATGATTGCTCATACCAATTTGACTTCCGAAGAGCTGATTTCTTGCAGCTTTCAAATAGCTTGCTTAATTCCGGTATCTAAGAATTACCGTAATAAGAGAAATAAGGCCTGGAAAAAATACCTCAAATCCATGACCTTAGAAAACCAAGTAGTTTATATTTCATTTTTTGAAGAATTTAAGAAACTGAACTTTATAGTGCAGGATGCTCTCTGACGTCTGACCCGAAAAGTTTTTGGAAATACATTAATTCGAAGATGAAATGTGATGTTAATCCAATGAACTTTACTAGCAATAATGTAGCCCTCAACTTAACTTCTGAAATTTGAGAAGAATTTGCAAATAATTTCAGCAAATCTTTTATCGATTCCCCCGCCGTTGTGGATAAAGATTTTTTTCAGTATTTACGTGGCTGTCCACAAATTTTGTTTAACAACATCTCAGTAGAGACTGATGACATTATTAACATTCTTTCTCTTCTGAGGATGATTTTTCGAGTGGTCCAGATGGTATTCCACCTGTTGTTTTAAAAAAGTGTAAGTCTATCTTAGCATCTCCCCTCCGTTATATTTTTGAACTGTCTTTAAAAATAGGAAAATTTCCATCAATTTGGAAAAACGCTTATATTATACCAGTCTATAAGAAGGGAGATAAGGCCAACATCGCCAATTATAGACCAATATCTAAGCTCTCCTGCATTCCTAAGGTGTTTGAACAAGTTATTTGTGAAAGTTTGGCATTTCATAGTAGGAACATCATCTGTTACCAACAGCATGGTTTCATGCAGAAACGTTCTACTGTCACAAATCTTGTTTTTAAAAGGTGATTTTTTAAGAGGTTTAGAACTTAAAAAAAAAAAAAAAAAAAAAAATGAAATATTTATTTGAATCGATAGTTTGAACCTTGCAATTAATGTTTAAAGATAATTTCATGCAAATGTTGACCGCGGCTGCGTCTCAGGTAGTCCATCCGCTGAGTCCAATTTTGGCATACTCTTTCACACATATCGGCCGGTATCTCACTAATGAATGCATGGATGTTGGCTTCCAGTGCGTCAATCGAAGCGGGCTTGTCCCTATAGACATTAGCCTTGACATACCCCCACAAAAAATAGTCTAATGGTGTCAAATCGCACGATCTAGGCGGCCAATTGACCGGCCCGAAACGTGAAGTTAACTGTTCACCAAACTCGCCTCGCAATTGCGCCATTGTTTCGCGTACTGTGTGGCATGTGGCACCGTCTTGTTGAAACCACATATCATGCAAGTCAAGAACTTCCATTTCGGGCAAAAAAAAGTTTGTTATCATCGCTCGGTAGCGTTCACCATTGACAGTAACGCTGCATCATCTTTGAAGAAATATGGCCCAATAATGCCGCCGGCCCATAAACCGCACCAAACAGTGGCTTTTTCGGGATGCATTGGTAGCTGTTGCAATGCTTCTGGCTGATCTTCACTCCAAATGCGGCAATTTTGCTTATTTACGTACCCATTCAACCAAAAATGAGCCTCATCGCTGAACACAATTTTTCGATAAAAAAGCGGATCCTCGGCCAGCTTTCCAAGAGCCCATTCACCAAAAATTCGGCGTTGTGGTAGGTCGGCTGGCTTTAGTTCTTGCACCAGCTGTATCTTAAAAGGCTTTACGCCCAAATCCTTCTGCAAAATGTTCCACGTAGTGCTGTAACAAAGCCTAACTGCTGGGAACGGCGCCGAATCGACATTTCGCGGTCTTCTGTCACACTAGCTGTTACGGCCGCAATATTTTCTTCACTACGCACAGTACGTAAACGTGTTGGTGGTTTAATGTCCAACAAAGTAAATTTGGTGCGAAATTTGGTCACAATCTTCATTTGTAAGACGATCCATGGTTAAATTGCAAACCAAACTGAAGCTGTTTGACAGTGACACAAGGTACTAAACACACGTCAGCTGTCAAAACCATTGTTGCCAAAACCAAACCAGCTAAAAAATCACCCGTTATAAATCAATGTGTTAGCACTTTGGAATTCGGTCAGGAAATCGATTGCGTCTATACAGATTTTTTGAAAGCCTTCGACCAACTCTCTCACGCCATCATAAAATTCAAACTAAATGCATATGGCTTCTCTTATCTCGTGAATAGGTCTTACCGAGTAAAATTCAGGCATTTTATCTCTAAGTCATTTTTTGCTAATTCGGGAGTTCCTCAGGGTAGCCATTTAGGACCTCTACTTTTTAATTTAGCTATAAATGATGCCCCGTTATGTGTACGTAATAGCGAAATTCTCATCTTCACAAATGATATGAAGATTTACAAAAACATCTCTTCTAGTAATGACCACATTCTTCTACAAGATGACATTAATAGTTTTGCATTGTGGTGTGAGAAAAATAGTTTAAACCTAAATCCAATAAAATGTCAAACAATTACCTTTTCAAGGAAGCGTGCACCGTCTTCATATGACTACGCTATCGCACAGCACATTCTAACCCGTGTAACTTCCGTAAGAGATCTTGGAGTTTTCTTTACCCCTAAATTAGATATTTCTGTGCACATTAACAACATCGTGAATAAAGCAAACACAATGCTTGGATTTATAAAGCGTTGGTCAAAGGAGTTCCGCGATCCAAATATAACCCGCGCTCTATATTATTGCTATGTTCGTCCTCACTTAGAATACGCTTCCCAAGTTTGGTCACCTCATTACAATATTCATATTGAGAGGCTAGAATCTGTTCAACGAAATTTTACTCGTTTTGCCTTGAAAGGTATTCTATGGAGTGATCCTTTGAATGTCCCTTCTTATGAAAACCGTTTGCTAACTCTCCAAATTGTCAAGTAGACGAAATAATAATGACATGGTATTCTTCCATCAAGTTATAACTGGTGTAACAGATGCACCGGAATTACTTGGCGCTATATCTTTCAACCATCGGGGTGCCGGTTATAATTTTCGTAGGAAGCACTTGGTACATGAACCAAAACATCGTACCAACTATGGTTTCTATGAGCCCTTGACACGTATGAGTAGGCTTTCAAACTGCAACTCAGACTTATTTGATTTAAATATAAGTAAGAATAAATTAAAGTCTTTGCTCAAGACCAGTGTTATTCAATTTTAAATGTTTCTCTGTTTACTTAATGTTTGTAATTATATTTGTTAACTGTCTTGTTTTTGTTTCATCGATGTGAGTGTTTGTTATGTAATGTTTGCTTACTAACAACTAACACTGCACTAAGTAATGAGCCAGTGGTATGACATAGTCTACTATGTTGGCAAACCATTGGTTGTAAGACTGTGCTTGCTATAAGCTCTCTTCGACCAATTCTGATAGTGTTAAGAAATTACAGGAGCAAGTTCGCACGACCCAGTCGTGCACATTTTTTTATTTGTTGGGGTAGTAGTTTATTATAAAGAAATACAACTTTTTTGCTCCCTTCGTTGTGTCCTCGAATCATCTCTTATTTTTTGCTTGTATCACTTTGTTGTGCGGAAAAGCAGGGTACCTATACCTTTAAGGTAAATTCGATTCGGTATATAAAACAGAAGCACCAGTAGCAGTCGACAGTCGTCACCCTCACCATCGTCGTTGTTGTTGTTCTGCTTATAAGAAGCAAGAGTACACAGATGAGCATCATTATACATAAAATGAACTTGAATTCGTTCTGATGTTTTGGAAATAAAAGATGAAGAACTCAAAGCTACTATATAGAGACGAGTGGGACAGAGAATGAGCGAGTAGTGAGAATTGAAGTTGTTTCCTTGATTTGTTCCTCTTTGTAGAGGTCAAGTACTTCTTTCCTGAGTAGAAGTACTGCTAGTTGTAGATATTTTCCGAGACTCTACCACTGTGTCATTTGTTTTTGATTGTACTTTCTTTTATTTCTTGCATTCACAAAAGATGAAAATGAGGACAAGCAATTTCATAATAAGGTAAAAATATACAGAATAGTCAGCTAGGTGCTTGGACTATTTTTTGATAATTACTGGAAAAGAGCTTCTGTTTTGTTTTGCTTTTCTTTCTTCAGACAATTAGTTGACGAATTAAACAAAGAACACTGTTAGTTTTTCAGTTCGTTCTTATTCCGAATTCATCCAAAAGTTGTTTGCTTTTGAATAATAAAACGTGTTTCCTCTCTTGAGTGTTATCGGGAAATGTAAAAACAAACCATGCACAAGAGTATTGTTGTAATAATAAAATTTGATTGATGCGATGAGATGAAACGCGATGAGTGGAGTGGGATCACCTAACTTTATTATTTGATTTCTTTTTGATTTTCCTTTCCGTCCAATTCCTCAAGGGGGTGGTTATAGTGGAACAATCGAGCCTCGACTTAGTTTTTGTGAAGGTAGTCGAACTACAGACTAATAACTGGATTGGATGGTCTGAAGGATTGAATTTAATGTTGAGATTTTTTTTTTGTGAAGAACAAGCGACGTACGGTTCAGCTGGCAGACAAGAGGAATTAAAAGTTAGAAGTCACAGCCCTCAAATAAAGAAAACAGAACGAATAAAATATGAAGACATAGTCTCGGAAATCGATCGTCTTTACAAAAGGAGGATTTCACCAAGAACACATAAGAGAAGAAAAGCACACTTTGCGTTTGCTAAGTTGACGAATATTTGAAGGACTTATTGAATTATATAATTATTAGTGTCCGTAGCGTAGTGGTGAGGTGCGTTGGCTGCTAAGCAGAACGTCGTGGGTTCGAATCCTACTCGGGCCCAAAGTTTTTATTTCATCTTTCACGGACGCTGCCTCTTGCGAAGAACTGACAAAACTTCCAAGAGTATCATCTGTCATGAAAAAGTGCTACTCAACTTTGTCGTCCGGAATCGGCGACGACAACGATTTTCGGATATGCACGTGGAATGTTAGGTCCCTTAAAGGACCGCGTGTTGCCGAACAATTAGCGGAGATCCTCAACTGCTAAAAAGCAAATATTACCGCTATCCAGGAAATGCGATGGGATGGACCGGGCAAAAGGAGGATGAGAAACTGCGACATCTACTATGGTGATTGTTACCGAGAGCAACAACAGCGACTCTTTGGATGCGGATTCGTCGTGCAAAAAGTCTTGAGCTTCAAATGCGTGAGCGAACGCATCACGACAATCCGAATCAAGGCTAAATTCGGCAACATTAGCCTAATATGTGCGCATGCCCCCACAGAAGAGAAAAAGCACGACAACAAAGACGAGTTCTACGAGCTCCTTGACGAAACGTTGCAATTTTAACGCAAAGCTGGGAAAAGAGGACATCTTTGGTGGAACAGTCGGAAAGCACAGCCTGCACGACACCACTTCCGATAACGAATTCAGGCTGATCGATTTTGCTGCGGGGCGAAATGTTGTGGTAGCAAGCACCTGGTTCCCTCATCTCAACATCCATAAAGGTACATGGAGATCTCCTGATCAATCAACTGTCAACCAGATTGATCACATTGCGATCGACGGAAGGCACTTGTCCAGCATTTTAGATGTTCGAACTTTCCGAGGAGCTAACATCGACTCGGACCACTACCTCGTCGTAGCCAAGGTAGTGCTACGAATATCCCGACAACGGCCAAAACAAGGAAATGCTGCAAGAAAATTTGAAGTCGGACGGCTAAAATCGCAAGAGAGCGAACGAGCTTGGCGTCCCTGCGCGGCGAAGATAGTGCAGAACGTCAACACCAGAGGCACTATCTTCCAAAAATCTGTTCTACTTCTCGCGTACGCCGATGATATTGATATAATGGGAAGAACACAGCGTGATGTCAATGGCGCCTTTGTGAGAATTGAGACAGAAGCGGCAAAAATGGGTTTAGCGGTAAATGAGGGAAAAACGAAGTATATGCTGTCTTCGAGGAAGGACACCCAATATCGACGGCTCGGGCAGAACGTCACAATAGACACACATAACTTCGAGGTAGTAGAGGAGTTTGTCTACCTAGGCTCCGCTATAAACACGGGCAATAACACCAGCGCCGAGATCAGACGAAGAATAACTCTTGCTAATCGCTGTTTTTTTGGGCTAAGAAAGCAATTGAGTGGAAAAGCCCTCTCTCAAGAAACTGAGGTAAAACTGTACAACACACTCATCATCCCTGTCCTGCTGTATGGCGTAGAAGCATGGACCTTGGCAAAATCAGATGAAAGTGCCTTAGGCTGTTTCGAGAGGATAGCTCTTCGGGTCATCTTTGGCCCCGTGTGCGTTGAAGAGGAATGGCAAAGAAGATATAGTAGCGAACTTAACGGGTTGTACAACGACATGGACCTAGCCAGAAGGGTCAAGGTCCAAAGACTCAGATGGCTGGGTCATTTAGAGCGGATGGACACCAATGCTCCGGCCCGGAGGAAAGCCTTCGACACTATTCCCGAGGGACGTGGCGCACTCAAGTGGAAGAGAACCTCAATCAGCTTGGAGTAAAACTGGAGACAACTAGCTAAGGACCAAGCTAGCTGGCGGAGACTGTTGATTGAGGCCCAAGTCAACAACGGACTGTAGCGCCACCTTAAGTAAGTAAGTCGGTAAAAACTGCACGGCGTTTTCAATCTAATCAAATACCTTGAGTCAAGCAGCCAGAGGATAGCAAAAAGGGGCTACAACGTGTATCAAATTCAACGCGAAGCAGACATTACGATAGAAAAAGCTTTATAGGCTACGTGCAATTGGATGCATAACTCGTAAAGAATGAATTATTTCGCTACGCAATACTTAAAACACAACATCAGATATTACGACTTTTAAGGAGGCTAAAGTAAGTAAGGAGCACTAGAGCAGGGCCCTATTGCACCAACAACTTTTCACTTTTCACTTTGCAACTTTTCAAAATAATAATTTTCTGCAAAGTAAAAGTAAAAAGTGTTTCACCAAAAATGATAACTTCCCGACTTTTTACTTTGCAATTTTGTATGTTTTTTTGCAAAGTGAAAAGTGTGGGCGTTTCACCAAGTTAAAATATAGCTTTTCATTTTCAGTCGTAATTTGCAAAGTTGCCAAGTCAAATATTTATAATGATTTGATTGAGCTTCTTGTCGTTATTATTACAAATTACAAAAACAAAAAAAAAAGAACAAAAATACGCTCACTAGTGTTGAAATAAAAAATATTCCAAATTATAACTCATAAAAAAACATACAAAAAAAAAAACATGTTATTAGTATTCATAAATAAAAATTTAAATTGAAATATGAAGGTATCTCAATAATAATTTTTTTTAAAATTGTTGATTATTAAATTAAAAAAAAAAAATCTTATAGCGTTGTTTTAGCAATTTTTTATATATGAAATAAAAGTTCAAAAACGTTTTAAAATTGATTTTGGGTATGCAGTGTGAAAGAATATGTATACATTTTATGATGGAAATTCGATTTTTAATATTGATCCGTTTACGAGATACAGAATTTTGAAAACAAAGTTTAAGGATATTTTTTTTAAAAAACAAACAAATTTTTGAAAATGTGTTTAATACAAAATATAATTTATGGCAATATATACGTACTTTAAAAAAAATCAATCGAATCACTGTTTAAGGCTGCAGGTGCGTTCACGGACTGACAGACAGATAAACGAAATCGCTGGACCCATTTTTTCGACTTCTCCATCATTGAAATGTCACATTGCACAGAATCTCAACTTTTTTTACGAGTTCAATACTTGCCATATATTCAATATGTAGCAAGTAAGAAAAGTGAAGATGTTAAAAACAATGTTGACAAGGACGCCAAAAATGTAGTTGTTTTGGAAGTTTTAAAAAATAGAAAAAGTATTTTTTAATGAATTATGCAAAAACGAACTTCATCATTTCGTTTACATTTTTAATTATTCCATGCAATTTTCATTTTTGAAAACCAATGAGGTTTCCGAGTCTTCCATTAAGAACTTTCTATTTTTCCATTCGATATAAGCAATTTTCAAAAAAAAAAAAAATTCACGCAAAAAACGAAGTTATCAATCCATGTATGTTTGATCTTTCAAGTTGTCCGACTCCTTACTGAAACTTTACCATGAAAATTTCATAAATATCGGCTTGGCCGTTTCGGAGTCCATATCGGACTTTATACACACAAACATCGAAACTTGTACAAACCTAAGTCTATTGTTATATATTCATAATTATAAGGACTTATCAAGACGAATGACGAACCGCAAATGAAATTTTTGCTTTGCAAATAATTGAAAGGTTTTCAGTATTTGAAATGCAAAGTGCAAAGTTTAAACGTTTGGTGAAACGAAATCGAGCCTACCGATTTCGAAAAGACGAACCTCACGTTTCTCTAAAAGCAGTTACAAAAAACGCAAAAGATCCGAAAACTTGAGCAACCGTAATCAATCCTTCAACAGTCTAGAGACAGAAAACGAGAGTAAGCAAGTGGTAAATTTATATTTGAAACAAAAAAGAAAGAAAAAACTCACCTTAAGTCGCTTGTTTCGCACTTGAACTCCATTCAAGGTCTTTATAGCTCGCTGCGAATCAGCTTCCGACGCGAAATCAACAAAACCATAACCAAAACTGTATCCAGTCTGAAATACACCGAAAACCCGATAAATATCTTTTTAATTCAAATTCCAATTTCTGAGGAAAACAGAACCAAAAAAATCAAATTAAAAGCAATTAATTGAAATTAAAAATTCTATTTTTCTCAACTTGAATCGATATCTTTTGTCTTACCCTTACCTTAAAGTCTCTCATTATTCGGCAAGTGTTTATTGGGCCAATCGACCTAAATAACGCATATAACTCACGGTCTGTCATATCTTGTGGCAAATAATTAACAATTAGATTTGTCCCGCTATTGTTCATTGATGGTCCGCCGCCACTTAATGAATTCGCACTCATTGCTGCCATATTACCAACCGAGCCCATCGCGCTATTCGTCTGAAAATCACCGTACATGCGACGAGAATTCAACGATGACGATGTCGGGTATGAGGATGTAAAATCTGTGTCCTGCGGTGAAAACGCATAACGTGACTGTAAAATTGGATCAAAGATTTTCATTTTTCAACTATGGCGGCGACTGCTTTTCATATATATTTGTTTAGGTTAGCCACAAATCGAATCGAGTTCCAACTCTTTTATTTCAATTGAGTGAATTTGAATGTAACACGAAAATTTAACATTGAAGTGAGGGAGAGAAAAAGAAACAAAACAATCAACACGAATGAAAAAAAAAAAAACAAGAAAACACACTCGAGTTAAAAATGTTGAACGTTCAAAAAACCGTTTGAATTAACAAACATTCACAGTACAGCACATATCCAGAAAGAGACAGAAATGGAACGATTTTTCCTTTGTTTTTTTTTTTTTTCAAACTTTCTTTTTTTACGTTTTCTTAAATTTATGCTTGGATGTAAAAAAATTTGTAAAAATTTTAAAATTTATGAAATTTAACAAGTTGGCAAGCATTCGCATAATTAACGGATAAATACAAAAATGATTTTTGTGTGTTTGTTTGGCTGCGTGTTTGTGGTGTTAAAAGTGGGATGTAAAAGGTGTTCCCTTATCCCTTCTGAACTAAATTGAGCACTCAGGAATACACTGAGGAAATACTACTTATCAAGGTAGAACTATGATGGAAAATGTGAATTCTACCTTATAATAAACAAGTCGAATTCTGGATTGACACGTAGAGGACACAAGCGTCCACAGAAACCTCTGTCTACCAACTCCTAGTACCTTCAACCGAAGATTGGGTTCCAACCCCATTGGAAAGTTATTGGCGGCAAGTATGCGTCCACTAAGACATACCTCCTTTTCAACAGGCGGTAGCGGAAGAACTCCCAAGATGGAATCAACGGCGGCGTCTACAGTTGCATTCAGGATGAACTACTTAGTGAACACCTTATAGGGCTTCTACGACATATTCGTAGCCCAGATCTATGAGGAGCGGTTTGGCCGGCTCTTCGTATTAGAGTTAAACTAAAGACCTGGAGCTCCAGGTTATAATGACGACCCACGTAGTGTCTGTAGCTTAGTGGTTAGGTGCGTTGGCTGCTAAGCAGAACGTCGTGGGTTCGAGTCCTACTCGTTTTTATTTCATCTTTCACGGGCACTGCCTCTTGCGAAGAACTGACAAAACTTCCAAGAGTATCATCTGTCATGAAAAAGTGCTTCTCAACTTTGCCGTTCGGAATCGGCGTTAAATTGTAGGTCCCCTCAATTCTTCACACGCACCCAGAGCATTGTTGATGAGAGTAAGCCACTAAGGCTTTGGCTCTTCAAGAGCTGTTGCGCAGCTCTATTTATTTTACCCCCGAAAACGATTTTAGGACAACGAATTTCGGTTTTGTACTTGGAATGTTTCAACTCAGTGAATGAGCGCATCACTACAATCCGTATCAAGGCGAGACGTAATGGTAGCAAGTACGCGATTCCCACATCTCGATATCCGCAAGGGAACATGGAAATCTCCTGACCGTCAACCGGATTGATCACATTGCGATCGACGCACGACACTTCTCTAGCATGCAAGATGTCCGCACATTCCGAGGTGCCAACATCGACTCAGACAACTAAGTATCTTGTTGTAGCCAAGGTACAAATGCGGATATCCCGATCAAGGCCAACACGCGAGAATGCTGGGAGGAAATTCGACGTCAAGCGGCAACAATCACAAGGGGTTGCTAGATCCTTTTCCGATCGTGTCTCCGAAAATCTCCTCAAAAAGGGAGCATGAGAAGCGCGCGATCGAGGAGATAGAGGGATGTCACAACAGGAACGAGGTTCGAAAGTTCTACAAAAAGAACATCGTAGTAGAACCGCAGTCAGTGCTGAGGATATGGAAAGACCACTTTTCCAAGCTGTATAATGGCGATGACGACCAAAACTTCGTCAGTAATACAGAACCATTCAATTTGGGTGCAGAAGGCCAACAATTCCACAAACCCGACATGGACGAAGTGAATATAGCGATATCTAAACAAAAGTCGAACAAAGCCGCTGGAGCAGACGGGCTAGCCGCCGAACTGTACAAAGCAGCCGGAGATTATTTGGTTAGGAGCATGCACAAGCTCATCTTCAAAATTTGGTCGGAGGAAAGCATGCCCGATAAATGAAACCTCAGCATCGTATGCCCGATCCTCAAAAAAGGAGATCCCCTGAACTGCACCAACTACAGAGGTAAGTCTCCTTAACATCGCCTATAAGATCTTGTCTGCCGTGCTGTGTGAACGTTTGAAGCCCTTCGTCAACAACCTGGTAGGTCCTTATCAGTGTGGTCCGGAAAGTCCACCATCGATCAAATATTCACCCTACGGCAGATCTTGGAGAAGACCCAGAAACTTGAAATCGATACCTACCACCTTTTCATCGATTTCGAGGCTGCGTATGACAGCATCTATAGAGACCAATTATATAGAGCAATGTCTAGTTTTGTCATCCCAGAAAAACTCATCCGTCTGTGCAAGATGACAATGGAAAATTCACGCTGTTCCATCATGGGTGGAAAAAATCTAACGGACGTTTTTGATGTCAAAAACGTTGTCATACGATTTCTTCAACATTATTCTTGAAAAGATTGTGCAAAGCTCCAATGGCAACACCAGAGGTACAACCTTTCAAAAGTCTGTCCAGCTACTAGGATACACAGACGACATTGACATAATTGGAAGAACACAGCGTGATGTCAGCGGAGCGTTTGTGAGCCTTGAGACGCAGGCCAGGAAGATGGGTCTATCGGTTAACGAGGGCAAGACCAAGTTAATGCTGTCGACAAGAAAGGACTACCAACATCGACGTCTTGGAGCAAACGTCAACATAGACAGATTTAACTTCGAGGTAGTTAAGGACTTTGTCTACCTGGGATCCGCTATCAACTCAGACAACAACACCAGCGCTGAAGTCAAACGAAGAATCACTCTTCCCAATCGCTGCTTCTTTGGACTTAGAAGGCAATTGAGTAGTAAAGTCCTCTCCCGAGCAACTAAAGTGACACTACAAAACCGTTGGTACAGAGACATGGACTATGACAACATCTGATGAAAACGCTTTGGGCTGCTTTGAGAGAAAAATTCTTCGAGTGATTTTTGGTCCTGTCTGCATTAATGGAGAATGGAGACGAAGATTCAACCAAGAACTGTACGAGCTGTACAGCGACACTGACCTAGCCAGAAAAGTTAAGGTCCAACGACTTAGATGGTTGGGTCATGTTGAGCGAATGGAAAATAATGATCCGGCTCGTAGAGTCTTCGAATCCAATCCGGAAGGACGTCGCAGAAGAGGAAAACCGCGACTCCGGTGGAGCACACAGGTGGTAGAGGACCTGAACCCACTTGGCGTGCGAAACTGGAGACAGTTGGCTAGGGACCGAGCTGGCTGGAGAAGTTTGTTGGGTGAGGCCCTGGTCCGACCTGGAGTGTAGCGCCACCATAAGTAAGTAAGTAAGTTTTCCATTAAGGCCGGGTCGATTAGAAAATTGAATAACACAAGTTGTACATGAGAAATCATTAATGTCTCATCTTTTTTTGAGAGCCCTATGACATCCTGTGCGAAATATTACATAGTTTAAATGGCTGAGTGGCACAGCGAAACAGCGATGGCTTTTGCCGTATGCATCACGCTGAATTTGGTCGATGGCATCAATGAATTTTTTTTTTGTTTTTTTGTCCGCTCAATTTACTGCTTCAGATTCTGACGCAGACCTTCATGAAAATTGGCGACATTTTCGGCAGATCTTGCGTTTCGTAATAGTACGGCTGTTGGCTGGTTGTTCACTGAGCCGGTGGACTCGAATTTGGCCACTAAACGTTGAACAGTGTACTTGGAAGGACGACCATGTACCTCATCAAAAGGGCGCAGCGTTCGCATCCTTGCTTTAAGAGAACACCCATAATAAGGTGTTATCATTTGCTCGTTTTATTCGACGCTGTAACTTGCCATCATGATTTGAGTCCTGAGTGATTGAATAAGAAATAATATTTTAACAGATAGCAAAAGAAACAATATGGCCGTCATGAGACAGCAAAATCAACGAGTTCAACAAATTGATCCAAGGCGGATTAGAGACAAGTCTAATGGAGCGTAGGGAGCATATGTTTAACCTTGGAGTATTTATTAAAAACATTTTTATTCAATAAAATGACTTAATCGACTTCATGTGTCTGTTAAACAAACAATTGGATAAAAGCTGCAAAACAACAAAAGATCACAAAAAACAATGATGTATAATGAATGGTTATACAAAACTAAAATGTGACACCAACCCCTCACCCAGGGGCAATTGGGTACCGCGGGTAGTGAGGATTTGCCACCTCACTAGTGGGATGGACCTTCGCGGGGGTTGTGGTTATCTGAGTTTGGCCTCAGCTGCTATTCGCAAATCACGGTTTACGGCTCTTCTTTCCGTGACTGAAAGTTGAGTGTCTAGAATCAAACCAAGATGAATAAGGGCTGGCACTAATTCAATTGGTACTGGTGTGAATCTAGATGCAGGGTACCCGAATGCTGGTGATTCATCAGGAAGAGGTTTAGTGTCCTCTTAAATAAAACATAGTGACATTGCTGACTTCGGTTGGAAATTGTCACGCCGACAGTGTGAATAGGTCCACCTTTTGATAAGGTTTAATTGCTAGGTGCTGACGTTAAATCTTTCTTGCTTCTGTAGATTCGAGTTACATAGTAAGGCCCCCGAAAAAAAAAAAAACAAGAAACAGAGGCGAAAACAACTTGACAACCTGAGAAGCTTCACGTCTCGTAGAAAACAACCATCTGACTTTGTCAAAATGTCGTTTTCATTCCATCCAACACCATCCAACAATCCTCCTAAAATATTTATCATTTCAATCACAATCGCCCTAATAAGGTGTGAAAATAAATGACCAAACACAAACCACGGGGAAACTATAAACTGCTTGCAAATTAATTACGAGACTCCTTTGAACACCACTTCGACTTCCTGTTTGTTTAGCTAATTGATTTGCTTTGAATACGAAATCAACAATTTGTCCTATTAACTCATTCGCTTGTTGCTTTCGATTTATTTACAAAAATTTAAGACCGGGTGAGTGCCCCCCTAATGACAAGGAGATGGCGTAACTTTAACGATAGTTTCGACTTTCAACCCCAGGCATGTCATTTTCAACTTTACCCCCATCTATGTTTGCATATCATTATCATCGCTTTCGTTGTTTGTTGTTGTTTTTCTCTTTATTTCACCTTGACGAAACAAACTCTTCACTCTTCTGTGTGTAACTGTTTTTTTGTTATTTTTACTATTTAAATTTTTTGTGGATTGTTGGTTTGTTTGTTTTTTTTTTTTTTTGGCTTGAAATTATGTAAAATGTTTCTGTGTTGAATATCAAAAGTACTTTTATAACAACATATATATATATTTATATATATGAAAAAGCGTGTGCCCCAGTTAAAAATAAATATAAAATAGGAACAAAAAAAAAACTTATAAGAATATATATATTTTTTTTTTTTAAATTTGTCTTTAACATTTTTCTTGTTTAATATAAAAACAATTAAATAGTAACACGAACAAAGAATTTTTTTTTTGAAAATAGACGAGAACATTTTTTTTTTTATTTATAATGTAAAACAAAAAACTAGATAGATGCAAGTCAAATATGAAAATGAAAAAAGTTAATAAGAAAAAATTGAAAAAAGACAAACAAAATACAAACCATTCCGGACGGCAATGAGTGCGACATTCCCCATATTCTGCCACCACTGAAAAGAAATAAGAAGACAGATATATTTATTTATTTATTTACGCTTAGTGCAAGCAGCTTTAAAACTAATAAAAACATAAAAAACGTTCTTATAATATCTATAAATACATAAGTTAATTAAAACAGGCAGATCAGACCACAGTACTATATCTGCAAACTTCTCGTATCAAGCTAATCCAGAGAACCGTGTGGCAAGACGAGAAAGCCAACTGGGACGGTCTCAATAACTTTTTCCGGAGGTAGAAAAACTTTTATCCCGAATAGGGTTAAAAGCATCAAACCCAAGGAAAAGTCATGGTTTGATTCAAGCTGTAAAGAGGTTATCAGGGAAAAAGAAGTAAAGTTCCGGTGTTTTAGAGATAACCCAACTGAGGAAAACCGGAACAAGTTTAAACAAGGAAGGCCTGCAATGCCCATATTCGGCGGACCAAATTTTAACATGACCAAAAATTAAGGCAAAAAATACTGCAATGTTCCAAAGGCAGTAAGAATTTTTGGTCATTTGTAAAAAATATGAAAAATTCTTCTTCTTCCTCGGTCCCTACGCTCATTGACAATGACACTCAAGTAGTTAGCTCGCACGCGAAAGCGAACCTTTTTGCTAGGCAGTTCGCCATCAACTCTTCGCTGCTAGAGAGTGTCATGACTCCTTCCTTGAGCGCGTCAATGATTCCATGAGACAAATCTTCTTCCGCACTCGTGCTGTGGCGGGTGTCCTAAAGGATCTCAATATACATAAATCCGCTGGTCCGGAAGAGGTGTTCTTCCACGCTGGCAAAACCCTTGCGTAAGCTTTTCCATCTATCCTATTCTTCTGGGCTCGTTCCGAGCAGTTGGAAAACAGCATTTGTCCAGCCAATCCCAAAAAAATGGTGAATCGTCTTCGCCATCCAATTATCGTCCGATTGCACTAACGTCCCTTCTTTCTAAGGTCATGGAAACGCTGATAAACTATCAGCTCAAGAAATATCTCGAAGACCGAAAGCTTCTTAATGACCGGCAGTACGGCTTACACAGAAACAGGTCCACTGGTGATTTGAAGGTTTATCTCACCGAACAGTGGAACAAATCTTTACATCGTTTTGGAGAAAGTAAGATTGTTGCACTTGAAATTTCAAAGGCATTTGATAAAGTCTGGCATCTTGCTCTTTTATCGAAAATGCGTGCATTCGGTATCGATGAATCCCTTCTTCGTTGGATTAGAAACTGTCTTTCGAACCGTTCAATACAAGTTGTATTGCACGGATTCAAGTCTAAAACCCACAATATAAATGCTGGTGTGCCCCAGGGCTCCGTTTTGTCTCCGACCCTCTTTATCATTTTTATTAATGATCTCCTGTCTGTTACTTCTAATCCAATAAATTGTTTCGCTGACGATAGTACCCTTAGCTTCTCACATTCGTTCCCAGATTCACATCCCTCCTCTTCGGATGTGGTACTGCAACGGCAAAATATGATAAGCTCATTAAACTCTGACCTGAACAGATTCTCGGTATGTGCATCACTGACCACCTCTTGTGGACCGAACACATACGCGATGTCGCCAAAAATGCCGCAAGATGTTTGGGTTTCTTTAGACTGTGCAAGAAATTTTTCTCCCCGTCTGATCTGGCTATTATCTAAAAACATATCCTCCAACTTGAGTACAATCCATCTTGGCTGTGCTCCAGCTACTTACTTAAGCCTCTTGGATGGAATTTAAAAAAAGACCTGTAAGAATTATTGGTGATAGAGAGATCACTAACCCATTCACTTCATTGGAACACCGTTGTTACGTTTCGTGTCTCCCCTTGTTTTATCATTACTTCTACGGTTATTGCTCTAGTGAAATAGCCAGTTGCATTCCACCCCTTAAACATTTCGCCCGTAATACTCGCGCTTCCAGGAATGTCCATCAGTTTACCCTCGAGCCCAACTTCGGTCGTACACTCAAGTATAGAGAATCGTTCTTTAGCCGTACTACGCGAATGTGGAACCCTCTCCCACACTCTGTCTTTCCCGATCATTGCAGTGTTCAGGAATGTAAGACCAATGTACACCGGCACCTCCTCTCCAACCCCTACCCTCTTTCCTAAAGCACTCACTGTGTCTATGGCATAATAAGGGTATAAAAACCCCTTGAGTGTGTGTTTGTTTTAGAAAAAAAAAATAATAATAAGTTAAACATAACGATAAAATGATATAAAAAATGAAGCAGGAGGAGTGGTTTGGATACGTTAAAATCAAAAGCATTCGAGGAGTTGTTGACATTACGAAGCATTCTAGACATGGAATTAAAAAAAAGAATAGTTAGTGCGGTGATAAGGGATTCGAAAAAGAGTTGCAGCTCTTATATTACGGGGGTTGGTATTAAAAGATATATAACTAAGTAGAGCCGGGGAGTCAATGTTACCAGTAAGTTAGTCGTGAATAAAAATCACATCGGCCACATCACGACGTATTTCTAAGGACTGCAAGTTAATGAGTCGCAATCGTTCGCCACATGGTGGGAGATGGTAATTGTCTTCCCATTGAATGTTACGGAGTGCGAACTTTAGAAATCTTCGTTGAACTGCTTCAATGCGTTTGATCTGGGTAGCTTGATACGATGACCAAACTTGGGATGCGTATTCGAGAATAGGTCTGACAATGGTAACGTAGAGTATTTTAGTTACACTTGGGTCTGGTCTGGGAATTATTTAGACCATTGGAACATTGTCAATATGGCGGTGAAAATTTAATACTCTATCACAAATTACTCCCAAGTCATTAGTAGAAGTAACATATGGCACTGGTTCCCTCTGTAAAAAATAGGTTCTATTTTGCCCCGGTTGGCGCTTTCGTGAGAATGCCATGCTTTTACATTTAGTTCGAGAAGGCTTTTTTGGCATCAAAGAGAAAAACCAGGTTATATTATGCGATGTCAGCATAAATCGAAAGATTACAGTCCAAGATGTTAGCGACATCATTAATTGTTAAAATGAAAAGTATAGGGCCTAAATGACTACCTTGAGGGACACCGGATGACACAGAAAAATGGGAGGAAAAGGACGATCTGAAACAGACAGTGTAATTTCTTTTGGTCAAATAAGAGTCAATCCATGAAATAAAAAGAGGGGGAAAGCCAAGCGTTTTAAGTTTGTAGATTATAATTTTGTGAGATATTTTGTCGAAAGCTTTGCTAAAGTCAGTGCATAGCGTATGCGAAACAAATTCCACAAGATTTGTTGTTGTAGACCTACCCGCTAAGAAACCGTGCTGAGCAACTGACAGAATAGGTTTGCAATAAAAAATGAGTGTATCATAGATAATGCTCTAGAGGATTTTTGGTATGAAAGAACGCTTGGCTATAGGACGATAATTAGGCACATTATTTTTGGGTCATGACATTGACATTTTCCAGGATTGAGGAAAAACATATTGAGTAATAGATAATCTAAAGAGAGAGGATAATGGGAATAATGCAAGCGCATTTTTGGAGGACAGCTGCCGGTATACCGTCAGGCCCAGAAGAATAGTCTTCTCTAAGCTTCTCAATTTTAGCATTAACCATAGTCGGAAGAATATTTACAGACGAAAAAGAGGTTTGTGAAAAGTGTTATAAATACTTTAAGTATTCTTCATCAGGCTAAGTCTTACAATCTGAGAATGATTTTTGAAAATAGTTAGCAAAGAAATTAGCTATTGTCGTAGGATCCGTTGAAGAGTCATTCATGTAGGTCAGTGAGTTTGGGTGACCATCGGATTTCCTTTTTACTTACTTACTTTTTTTTTTATCGACTGACGATTGCATTCTTAAAATGTATTCTCTATAGACTTGTTCAGACAGATCTGAGAAATCCATAAAAACGTTGGAGAACGCTTGGTAATCGAGAACAGATTTAGATTTCAAGTACTTTTTCCACAAGTTATTTCTGACATTGCGCAGCGATCTTAGTTCTTTATTGTACCATGGTGGAAAGGAATTACAAATTTTATGAGGCAGAAAGGGGACAGATTGAGAAAAACAAGAGAAAACTTTGGAATAAAATGTTGACAACTCTTCTTCAATTGGTCCCTGTGAGATATTTAAGTAGATTTGGCTAAAAGGTGATTAAGGTGTTGAAAATCAGCCTTACGGAAATTAAAGCTATATTCTAGGGCTATGTTATTTGATATAGTATAAGGGAAAGATATCAATAAGGGTGGAAGGAATTTGTCAAGAGTAGTCAATAATTCATTACTTTCAGCTACAACGCAGTTTGAAGGGTCAGATTTGAAAACGAGATCAAGTTGTCTGTTCAGATTGTTCTTGATTCCACTCACTTGAAAAAGACAAGAATCTTGTATGCAGTCCGTGAACTAGCTCTCTTTTTCTAATTTAAAATTTTCAGGAGAAAAGTAAGTTGAGTCTTCAGACGGATACCATTTGATGTTTGAAAGGTTTGAAATCTCCTACGCAAAATATGTCATCGTTGGTACCTGCAGTTTCAAAAAGCGAATCAATTGCATTTACGGCAAGTTGGTAAGAGCACGTTGGTTGTGCGGGGCGAATGTAGCAACAGATGACAAAAATATTTCGATTATGTAACCTTATTTTAATAGAAACAAATTCAAAATCGGTTGTGTCTGAAGACTGAAAAAGAGAAACGTCCAAATTTTTGTTAACAGATATTAAGACACCACGCCCGGATGATTCGCTGAACTTTGTTACACCATCACAACGAAAGGTAACGTAATCACATGTAAACAATTCACTGTCAAGAAAATCAGGGGTCAGATTTGTTTCAGTCAATGCAAAAATGTCGTATGGAAATTTTTGTGAGTTAGAATTAGAAAAAAGGTTGGAAGTTCGTGTACGGAGCCCTCTTACGTTTTGGTAGTAGATCGTAAGACACGTTTTTATTAGGTGACAATTAGGAACATGGGTATTTATGTTAAAGGTACTTATTAATACGATGGCGGTCGCGTATTTTAGTATACCAAATCATTATACAAAAAAAAAAAAAAAATTATTCCATAATAATTATGATCTCGTTATTTCTTCCGTAGTTAACCAGCAAACTATTAGAGTGAATCAAGTTTACACCCAAACCTAAATGCCAGCAGACATTTCAAATTTGTTGGCATCCAAATGCTCATTTAATTATGTGTTTAGTCGTGCTGTCGTTACTGGTCTTACAAGAAATAACTTGCTTGCTTGAAACGAATTCATCGATTTAATTTTAATTTGGAGAGCTAGGTTATAGGATCACCAGCTACTGTGTCTGAAAATTCTTCCGCCGAAGTTTAAATATTACTCGGTTTCAATAAATTCTCTTTCAATGTGAGTGCATTGCCTCTTTTCAAATAAATAAAATTATATTTTCATTCAATAGCAAGTGTAAACAAAAACTGAATACTAATCGAATGAACATTTTTATTTTAGTTTAAGAAATACTTCATTAAATGGATAAAGTGATACAATCCTGTAAACCTGGACGCGCTTTTGTTAAAGATTCCATCCGATTAGTGAAACGATGCACCAAACCAGATCGCAGGGAATTCAAAAACATTGCTATTGCAACTGCAATAGGTTTTTGTTTAATGGGATTCATTGGTTTCTTCGTGAAATTGATTCATATTCCAATCAACAACATCTTAGTTGGATCATAGTTTGCTGCTTTTATTTTTATTTGACATTGTATTTTAAGATTATTTGTTCAAGAACTTGTATGCTTACTGTTATAATATTTCTTCCTAAAATACAGCCTTTTGGGCTCAACTTTCCATTACGGAAACCTGAATTTTGACAAAAAAAAAGAACACTTTTATTTGAAAGATATATGTATTTAAGAAACAAATATAAATAATTTGAGGCGAGGAATCACTTCTTTCTATTTTTAATTAATTTTTAAAGTTTCTATTTTTCCTATGAAAACATACGGGAATGAACAAGATGGATGTATTTTGACAGTTCTTCCAAATAATTTTCGTCCCTTAAGTGCTCGTATGGGTAGTGTATTATTGGTTCTTTTGGGAAATATTTTTGGAAATTTTTGTTATTTTGCTAAGTTTTTAAAGCAAAATGTTATTTCTTGAGGGTATATTATAATTTGCACTATAAACTTGAATGCTATTCAAAATCAAGTTTATAGTGCAAAAATCACGCGATTTTTTCACTATAAACTGGAATGCTATTAAGCGATTTTTTCACTATAAACTTGATTTTGAATAGCATTCAAGTTTATAGTGAAAATATCACGCCATTTTTGCACTATAAACGTGAATGCTATTCAAAATCAAGTTTATAGTGCAAACATCGCGCGATTTTTTCACTATAAACTTGATTTGAATAGCATTCAAGTTTCGCGTATACTTGCTTTTTGCTAGCGTAGCCAGAGTCGTGCACTACAAATCGAGGGTTAAACCCCTTGAGCGGCGAAGCCGCCGCACATACTCGCTGTTTGCTATACAAAGCTGATAGTGCAAATTCAGTAAACACAAATGTAGCAAAAATAAATCGGGAACAAAAATTTCCTACCACCGAGCACTGGATGTAGAGTAATGGAAGTGAAGGTAAAAAAAAAAAACATTTATTGTTGCATTTCGGTGAAAAGCGCGAAATTTAAAAATTGTTTAAAATATAAATACAGTAAAATTTGTTTCAAAACATTGTTGTGTGCTTAGTTTAAATATGTATTAATTGAATAACACAGTTTGCATATCCCTTTTTGGGCAATTTTTGTAGAAATAAGAAAAATAAAAATGCCCAAATCGGAAAATTAAAAACAATTTTTAATCAATTTCCCGGGGTTTCCTCGCCGTAATATTTTAAAGCTGTTCTATTGAGATGCCTACCTCACTGTAAAAAAAAATAAAATTTTTAGGGGGTTTCCGTAAAGGAAATCGGCCCCTCGAGGGTAAACCGATGGGCATTCCTGGAAGCGCGGGTATTACGGTTGAATTGTTTAAGGGGAGGAATGCAACTGGCTATTTCACTAGAGCAATTACCGTAGAAGTAACGATAAAACAAGTAGAGACACGAAACGTTACGACGGTGTTCCAATGAAGTGAATGAGTTAGTGATCTCTCTATCACCAATCATTCTTACAGCTCTTTTTTGTATTCCATCCAAGAGGCTTAAGTAAGTAGCTGGAGCACCAGCCCAGAGATGTGAATTGTACTCAAGCTTTGGACGGATATGTTTTTAGATAATGGCCAGATCAGACGGGGAGAAAAATTTCTTGCACCCAAACATCTTGCGGCATTTTTGGCGACATCGCGTATGTGTTCGGTCCACAAGACGTGGTCAGTGATGCACATTCCGAGAATTTCGAGATGTTCGGTCTCATTGATGCAAGTGCCACTCATGGACACTAGCAAGGGGGGTATATCTCGCTTCAACGATACCAGACAGCATTGAGTTTTCGAAGCATTAAACTCTACACGGTTTTTAATTCCCCATTGGACAATGCTGTTTAAGTCAGAGTTTAATGAGCTTATCATATTTTGCCGTTGCGGTTCCACATCCGAAAAGGAAGAGGATTCGTTTCCAGATTCACATTCTGGAAACGAATATGAGAAGCTAAGGGTACTATCGTCAGCGAAACAATTTATTGGATTAGAAGTAACAGACAAGAGATCATTAATAAAAATGATAAAGAGGGTCGGAGACAAAACGAAGCCCTGGGGTACTTCAGACTTGAATCCGTCCAATGCAACTTGTATTGAACGGTTCGAAAGACAGTTTGTAATCCACCGAAGAAGGGATTCATCGATACCGAAGGCACGCATTTTCGATAAAAGAGCAAGATGCCAGACTTTATCAAATGTCTTTGAAATATCAAGTGCAACAATCTTACTTTCTCCAAGACGATGTAAAGATTTGTTCCACTGTTCGGTGAGATAAACCATCAAACCACCAGTGGACCTGTTGCTGCGTAAGCCGTACTGCCGGTCATTGAGAAGCTTTCGGTCTTCGAGATATTTCTTAAGCTGATAGTTTATCAGCGTTTCCATGACCTTAGAAAGAAGGGACGTAAGTGCAATCGGACGATAATTGGAGGGACGAGAAGATTCGCCTTTTTTTTTGGAATAGGCTGCACAAATTCTGTTTTCCAACTTGTCGGAACGAGCCCAGAAGAATAGGATAGATGGAAAAGCTTACGCAAGGGTTTTGCCAGCGTGGAAGAAAACCTCTTCAGAATAATAGCGGGGATACCATCCGGACCAGCGGATTTATGTATGTCGAGATCCTTTAAACTCTCGCCACAGCACGAGTGCTGAAGAAGATTTGTCCCATGGAATCATCGACGCGCTCAAGAACTGGAGGAGTCATGACACTCTCTGGCAGCGAAGAGTTGGTGGCGAACTGCCTAGCAAAAAGGTTCTTTTTCGCGAGCGAGCTAACAACTGAAGTGTCATTGTCAAGGAGCGTAGGAACCGAGGAAGAAGAAGAATTCTTCATATTTTTTTTACAAATGACCAACAATTCTTACTGCCTTTGGGGCATTGCAGTATTTTTTGCCTTAATTTTTGGTCATGTAAAAATTTGGTCCGCCGAACATCAGCATGTTTTTAAAAGAAAATACAGTGTTAAAAGTTAATATTTTGTAGCTTGACTAGTACTTTTAATTACTGCCTGACACTTGTTGGACATCGAGTCAACCAACCGGCGACATCTATCAATTGAAAGTCGGGACCACTCATGTTGTACAATCCTCGATAATTTTTCATTGTTCTTAGTGGAAAGCTTCCCAGCCGCCCTTTTTAAATCACCCCATAAATGCTCTATGGGGTTTAAGTGAGTTGATTCGGATGGCCACTCCATAACATTAATTTTTTCGCTTTTGAAGTAGTTTTTTGGTATATCTGGATGAATGCTTTGGATCATTATACTGTTGTAGTACCCATTTAAGAGGCATATTTTCTTCAGCATAAGGCAGCATTATATTCTTCAAATGTCAACGTACATTGCCTGATCCATTCTGCTATCAATACGATGAATTGGTCCAACGCCATACCAAGAAAAACAACCCCAGAGGAAAATACAACCACCTCCGTATTCCACTGTTTTCTGAGTGTATTGCTGACAGTTTGATTTAGAAATCAGAAACAGTGTTCAATTTTGGTGCATTTTTTTGTTAGTTTATTATTTTCATACAAGTATTCTTTCAGCCATTGGTAGCAATTTGTTTCTTAGTTGACGAAAAAACGTTTATCAAGTCGGCTAGTTTAATAACAAAAAAAAAAAAAAAAAAAAAACAGTGGTGCATCGCACACATCTAGAAAGGAATGAATCTACAAGACAACATTTAAATCTTTCAACGAATAATAAATTATTTTTAATGTGGAAGTGTTTTTTTTTATTAAAAAGTTGATTCCATTCTTACATTACTTTTTCATTCCTTCTTTCCTTATGGTGGCGCTAGTCTAGGTTGGACCAGGGCCTCACCCAACAAACTTCTCCAGCCAGCTCGGTCCCTGGCTAGCTGTCCCCAGTTTCGCACGCCAAGTTGGTTCAGGTCCTTCTACCACCTGTGTGCTCCACCGGAGTCGCAGTCTTCCCCTTCTGCGACGTCCTTCCGAGTTGGATTCGAAGACTCTACAAGTCGAAGCATTATTTTCCATTCGCACAACATGACCCAACCATCTAATTCGTTGGACCGTTACTTTTCTGACTTGTTCGCTTTACAGCTCGTACAGTTGTTGGTTGAATCTTCGTCTCCATTCTCCATTGATGCAACAGGACCAAAAATCACTCGAACAAGTTTTCTCTCAAAGCAGCCCAAAGCGTTTTCATCAGATGTTGTCATGGTCCATGTCTCTGCACCATACATAAGGACCGGGATGATGAGGGTTTTGTAGAGTGTCACTTTAGTTGCTCGGGAGAGGACTTCACTACTCAATTGCCTTCTAAGTCCAAAGAAGCAGCGATTGGCAAGAGTGATTCTTCGTTTGATTTCAGTGCTGGTGTTGTTGTCTGAGTTGATAGCGGATCCCAGGTAGACAAAGACCTTAACTACCTCGAAGTTAAATCTGTCTATGTTGACGTTAGCTCCAAGACGTCGATGTTGGTAGTCCTTTCTTGTCGACAGCATTAACTTGGTCTTGCCCTCGTTAACCGCTAGACCCATCTTCCTGGCCTCCGTCTCAAGGCTCACAAACGCTCCACTGACATCACGCTGTGTTCTTCCAATTATGTCAATGTCGTCTGCTACTAGGATAGGCTTGATGGACTTTTGAAATATTGTGCCTCTGGTGTTGACATTGGAGCTTTGCACAATCGTTTTAAGAATGATGTTGAAGAAATCGCATGACAACGCATTGCACAGTGCACATTGCACCTACCAGGTTGTTGACGAAGAGCTTCAAATGTTCACACAGCACGGCAGACAAGATCTTATTGGCGATGTTAAGGAGACTTATACCTCTGTAGTTGGTGCAGTTCAGGGGATCTCCTTTTTTGAGGATCGGGCATACGATGCTGAGGCTCCATTCATCGGCATGTTTTCCTCCGACCAAATTTTGCAGATGAGCTGGTTCATGCTCCCAACCAAATCATATCCAGCTGCTTTGTACAGTTCGGCGGCTAGCCCGTCGAGTCGATGTTGGCACCTCGGAATGTGTGGACATCTTGCATGCTAGAGACGTCGTGCGTCGATCGCAATGTGATCAATCTGGTTGACGGTTGATTGGTCAGGAGATTTCCATGTTCCCTTGTGGATGTCGAGATGTGGGAATCGCGTACTTGCTACCATTACGTCTCGCCCCGCAGCGAAGTCGATTAGCCTGAATCCGTTATCGGAGGTGGTGTCGTGTAGGCTATGTCGTCCGATTATTCCACCAAAGATTTCTTCTCTACCCAGCTTAGCATTAAAATCTCCAAGGACGATTTTAATGTCATAGCTAGGGCATTGCTCATAGGTCTTGTCGAGGAGCTCGTAGAACCTGTCTTTGGTGTCTTCATCCTTTTCCTTAGTGGGGGCGTGAGTGCAGATGAGGCTGATGTTGGTGAATTTAGCCTTGATACGGATTGTAGTGATGCGCTCATTCACTGAGTTGAAACTCAAGACCTTCCTCCTGATTCGAGTCCCAACTACAAATCCACATCCAAATAGACGCTGATTTTAATCCCGGCGGCAGTCGCCGTAGTTCATTTGTTCATTTTACGCAGGCCCGGACCATGCCATCGCACTTCTTGGATGGCAGTTATATCTGCTTTATAGCAGTCAAGGGCTTCCGCTAATTGTTCGTTCCACGTGCAAAACCGAAATTCGTTGTCCTTAATCGTTTGCGTGGGTCGTCATCATTAATTCCGTCCGTATCCGAGGCTTGTTGTGTTCGGAACCATGTCTTCTTTATGTGGCCGGGTAGTCACCCCGACGCACGACCCCACAATATTGTGTTCTTTTCAGAAATATTTCAATAAAAAAAATTAATAAATTTTTTTATATTTACGTTTGGTGCATTTTGCATTTTCATAATAAATTTCGTTTATAAAAAAAGTAGTTTTAATGAGCTATCATTCAAGATTTCATCGGAGTTAGAGAACAAATGAAAACACAAAATACTTTTATTCAATGATTTCACTGATCAATTCCAAAATTCTGGTGAACTCCAATGACAGCCCTGTGTAAATT
The DNA here is from genome assembly GCA_920937365.1 of Sphaerophoria rueppellii. NCBI lineage: Eukaryota > Metazoa > Arthropoda > Insecta > Diptera > Syrphidae > Sphaerophoria > Sphaerophoria rueppellii. The sequence goes on along the minus strand of CAKKXW010000004.1, from coordinate 62,706,022 downwards.
TCACCAAATGATTCACCTTCAAATTCACGAGTGAAGCTTCCATTCCTACGTTAATCGCATGGTGATTCCTTGGTGAAAATTTGGAAATTTGCTACTGGGTTCTACTTCACTAATACAATAATAGACATTCTTTGTGTTTACACAATTTCCTTATGAATAAAGTATAATATAAATTTACTGTTGCTGTTCATCACTCTTCTGTCGTCTCTAGTCTCTACTCGTTCATCTATTGTTTCTTGGTTGCAGGGAAATTCATAACACAAAAATCGGAAGTCAAGTAAAGAGAGTCAGTCTACAACAATAGGCATCCTCCCTACAGCACCTACAGTAGAACACAAAAAGCGTCTGCAGTTAAGGTAGGATCTTTGGTTTTCGTGTTTATTGATTGAAAAGGTTATCTATTTTGGAACGTGTATCTCTTCTTGAGCTTTGTATGGGAATATTTCTAATTTTATTTTATAAATAACCGACGTTTAAGATGTCAGGAAATTTCATGACAATGACACGTTCACTTCATTATCTCATTAAGGTACTATTCCTGGATCTGGAGGCATATGCTGTATTTTTCCTACACACCAAGTGCTTACTTTACCTCCAAGTGGCAACCACCAGGTACTGGTTATATGACTAGATATAACTTGCGAAACTTGTAAGCGCGAGTGCAAAACGGAGAAACTGAAACACTTAACCAACGGCCCAACAAATTTTGAGGTGAGTGCGAGGGGCTAACAACCCCGCCACAGTAAAAAAAACTAAGAATTATGAGAGTGATAGTAGCCTCGGATAATGACCCCCGTGTTATGGTAACCAGACCCGGAACGACAACGGACTATGGCATTGAGAGTTTGTACCTGGAATGTAAGAACACTCTACACTCCAGGTGCAACTCAAAAACTTGAATCTGTCCTCACGCAGTATAAGGCAGACCTTACTGCGATCCAGGAAATACGATGGATAGGATCAGGGATAATGAAAAGAAAAAATTGCGACATTTATTACAGCTGTCATCAAAGAATGCACATATTTGGATGCGGATTCGTCGTTGGGAAATCGGCTTAGATCGAAAGTCATGGATTTTAAGCCAATTAGTGATCGTCTGGTTGTAATCCGCATGAAGGCCACACTACAAAACATCAGTAGAATATGTGCAATCTACGCCCCTACCGATAATGCCTAGGAGTCAAGCAAGGAGGATTTTTACGACCTCCTGGATAGAGCCTACGGAGCCTGTCCAGAGTACGACGCGTCAAAATCGTTCTCAGAGAATTCAATGCAAAAATCAGGAAGGAAGACATCTTTGACGGATTAGTTGGAAAGCAAAGCCTCCACGAAGTGACAACAGATAACGGCTTCCGACTAATCGACTTTGCTGCAGCTCGTTATATGGTGATAAGTAGCACTAGGTTTCCAAGACGAAAGATCTACATAGCAACCTTGCGATCTCCGGATGGTCGAACCACCAATCAAATCGACCATGTGCTAATCGACGAAAGGCACGCATCCAACATTTTGAACGCGCGCACTTTCCGAGGAGCAAATGTCGACTCTCACCACTTTCTGGTAGTGGCTAAGTTTAGAGCTCGACTATCAAACGACAAAAAAAAAAAACAACACCCGGCGTTTCTTTAAAAGGTCGAAGCAATTAGCTTTTGGTTTCAGAATCGAGACACAGGCTCTTCGAAACAGTGAAGGAAACCTAGTCGCCGAATCACAAGGAATTGTAAATGTTTTCAAGCAGCACTTCCTGCAGCTGCTGAATGCGCAAAATGTCAAGCGAGCTAATGAAAGAGAAGCAAGACCAGTCAATGAAGACCCAGTTCCAGCCCCCAGCGCAGAAAAGATAGAAAGAGCCATCCGAAAGCAAGAATATAACAAGTCCGCCGGGTCGGAACTCTTAAAATATGGAGGAGGTGTTTTGATAAACCGCATGGTCATCAACAAAGTGTGGGAGGAAGAATGCATGTCCACTGACTGGTCCATAAGCTCCATATGCCCCATCTACAAAAAAAGTGATCCTATGTCATGCAAAAACTACCGCGGCATATCCCTGCTTAATGTTGCTTATAAAATCTTAAACAGTTCTGCAACACAATAGTCGGCACGTACCAGTGTGGCTTTAGGCCAGGCAGAACAACGATAGACCAAATATTCACACCGAGGCAGATCCTGGAAAAGACCAACGAATTTCAAGTCGAAACCCACCATCTTTTCATCGACTTCAAAGCTGCTTATGATAGCATCCACCGCCAAGAGCTTATGATGGCGATGTCTGAGTTCGGGTTTCCGAACAAACTGATCCAGCTGTGCCGCATGATGCTTAACAATACGCAGTGTTGTGTGCAGTGGGTAACAGCTCATCCGAGTTGTTTCAAACATGCGCAGGGTTTAGACAAGGAGATGAGCTGTCATGTGACTTCTTCAACATAGTCCTGGAGCAGATAGTGCCAAGGCAGGTGTGAGCACGGAAAACACTCAAAAAATCCACCCAGCTTCTAGGCTATGCGGACGACATTGAGAGCTGTGCTTCACAGCGATTGAAGAACAGGCGAAACTCGTAAGTCTTGAAGTGACTGAGGACAAAACAAAGTACATGCTATCAACAAACAAAGCAACATTTGTCCACCGCCTAGGACAAAACGTCACTAGTGGTAGCAGCAATTTCGAGGTAGTTAAGAAGTTCACCTACCTTGGAACAAACATCAATCCCACAAACGACACCTTAGTGGAGATCCGAACCGCTGCTGCTTCGATTTGGCAAAACAACTGGGTTCAAAACTTCTCACTCGACAGACAAAGTATCTGCTATATAAAACTTTGGTTTTACCACTCCTCCTCTACGACGCCGAGTGCTGGACGATAAGTAAAAAAGGGGAATTGATACTGGGCACATTCGAAAGAAAAATTCTTCGACGGATTTTCGGTCCCGTCTATGCGACGATAGCGAATGGAGAAGAAGGTTCAACCGAGAACTGTACGAGCTGTACCAAGATGTGGATGTAGTCCAGAAGGCCAAGAAAAGACGACTACATTGGCTCGGCCACATCGAGCGAATGGACGACAACGCTCCAACTAAGAAAGTCTTATCATCCCAGCCTCCAGGTTCGAGACGGTAAGACCGAACCTACTAGTCCAGTAGGCGACTGTCAAATAACTTAATCCATCTGGATACGGATTTTGTATCCATTATTAGATAGAGTTTTTGGCGACAAAGAAAGCGCACCAGGGTTGCCTGCCAAAGAGGGTAAAAGGGGGACACTAATGGTGCGTTTTTTGGCCAAAAATTTCACCATCAGAGATATGGATAAAATTAGTATCCAACTATAGAGCTCGACGAGACGAAACAGAATATTATGGGTTGCCTAGTTCAAATCGGGGCGAAGCGGTAGGCCACCGCCTCAGAAGCCACTGATTTTTAACCATAAAAAACCTTCAAAGATATGGCTAAATTTGGTACCAAATTCAAGGTCTGAATGTACTCTTTACGAATATATATTGTCTTGTCTAAACCGGGGCAAACTACTAGGCAACCCTACTACAATGAAAAAATTTACAATACAAAAAATTACAAGTTTTCACTAAAACATTCATAACTTGATTATTTTCGTATGAATTTTTGTGTTTTAGATATATAGCAATAGAAAGCCTTGCGTATGTAAAAAAAAAATAGTAAAATGATGTAAGTTTTAATATCTAAAATGATAATATGTATTTAACGGCACCTATCATTAACATTACGTTTGATCACATAACTCAGTAACCAAACGGTTTAAATTAATTTGGTTTTCAGCGACTTTAAGAAGCCCTTCATGCTTTTGATTGATTTGATTGAGAATAATAGCAGTTTGAAACTGTGTGAAAATTTCAAAGGGAGTTTGGTTTTCAAAGAAAACTTTTACGCAGTCTAAATCGATATACAAAGAATCTGTTGTTTTTTGTTTTCATTCGCTTTAGCCAACAACACACTGCGCTCTTTATATCTACATACATCACTTTTTGAACACTTTTTATTTGCATTTTGTCTATTTTTTGAAGATCGTAGAAGAGGCTTGCTGTTTTTTTTTTTTTTTTTTTTTTTTTTCAAAAATAAGACTAAATTCGTATTATAGCATACCAACACAAATTTAATTCACACATACATAACAAAATCATAGCCCACGAACGCAAAAATGAGAATGTAAAAACCTACAGAACAATGGTATTGTCGTAAAAAAATCTACGTATCGAAACCTCATGTTCACTTCGAGCTATCGAGACATTCGAGTTATCAAAGAAAAGTTACATGTAAACCTGAGGCTTCGCGCTATTGCCACTAAATTTTATTCGAGTTATCGAAGTTCGACTTAAGGGCTAACTATAATGAACGGAACAGAGCGGACGGAGCCGTCCGTAACTGAGCGAATACAAGGAATTCGTATATTGTGCCCGCAATAGCGGATTGCTCCGTTTCGTCAATTTTCGTTCAGTTTTGCTTACGGACGTAAACTGCGCTCCCCTTCGCTTTTTACGGACGAAAATTTGACAGCTGACTGGTTTTATTGATTTTTCTGAAGAGGAATTCGATTTTGTTGATTTTAAGAAATAAATATCTTGAAATTGCTTGTTTGTTGCATGGCAACCGAAATTCACATTATTGGAAATAAAAACAAATATTTTATTTTGAAAAATACTTCCGTACCCATCCGATCCGTCCATTATGGGTAATGTGTTCACATGGCAGTTCGGAAGCGAGCGTTTCGTTCGGTTCTGACACTTGCTTCCGCTCATTATAGTTAGCCCTTTATAGTAGTTCGACTTATCGACGTTCGACTGCGTGTTGATTTATAAATTACTTGTTAACAATATATTTTTTTTACCTCGTTCTCATTTTTATTAACTCTTTGCACCCCAAACAAAGTTAATTTTTAACGTGGCATCATCTGATTTGATTTCGAACTTTGCAAACTTGCGCAAGCTATATGCAGAAGCAAAACGAAACGTGTGTACCTGTATTTTTGGCTTGTACAAATAAATTAGTAGTCCGGTACTGTGAATAAGCTCTTCGTGACCATATCATCACGTCGAGTGATTTGAAGGACAACAATCGTGAATTACTAGAAGACTTAATTCTTCCGAATGGCATGATAGGATGAAGATGAAGTACAAAATCTTTATTGATAAGTATACAATTCATCAGGTATAAGAAAAGGTTAATTAATTTTCAACCTTTTACAACCAACCCCTCTGTTTCGTACTTCTTGCTGAGTTTTCTAGAAAGTTTCATTAATAAAGTTTAATCAACACTAACGAACTGGAGGTATTCCACGTATAATTATTGTCTGAATGAAAAATTTGGTATGCTCAAATTTAAGCCACAAACAGACATTATTTAGCATTGAGTCAATAGTCATTGCAAATGCCAATCTGATGGGGAATTGAATGCTTGGATTTGGATGAGAGGTAGAGGTTCAATGTCAGGTGAAGTATTCTGGATCAGTGGCTTCTTTACAGTCGAGACGTCCTCGCACAAGACGGAGTAAGAAGAGCCTCTTTGATTTAGTAGGGCTGTGTCCGAACGGGTGAACGCGCAAAGCCAGTTCTGGTGACTTCAGTCAGCACATGATATTGTTGGTTTGTGTACGCTCGAAAAACTCAACAACCGTTTGACCGATTTTCTTAATTTTTGTTTTAAACTAAAGAGGAATAAGGGAAGAAGGTTGTTAACAAACAAAATGTAAACTTTTCAATCACAAACGGTGCAAATGTTAAAAAATAATGCTTTTCTCACTTCAGCAAAATATATCAATATAGCTACGAATATTCGATTTCGTCAAATATTGGGCAGGTTCAGCAGCGTAAGGCACTTGAAGGTAAGGCAAGTCAGTTTCCCTGAACGCTTATTTAACTTAAGACATTTAAAATGTCATTAATTTCAAATTCTGAAATTCACTTCGAAATTTTATTGTAAATTAAAAACGAAAAGTGCCAAGCCTAAGAAAATAATATTCAGGAACTCCTTTGTTGTTGGAAATACAAATTTCTAAGAAATTCGCTTCTGCAGAATAAAATGAAGCAAACCATAAATATTATTCACTTTAATGTATGTTCTACAATTTTAAATCTTTTCCTTCCGAAAGGCGTTTGAAAATCTTTTCGAAGTCTTCAAACTCATACATTTGGTCATTTTGCCAAATATTAAATTTCATTTCTTATAAAAACTTTAAATTAATTAAAATCGAAGCGTATTTGCCGAATAAAGTTCACCTGTGATGTACATTTTTTGTATGTCACAAGCAAACAAACAGCTGTTACTTGATTTTAAGGCAAATATTTTTGCCTTATTTTCCAGTCTATTTTCGAATGAAACTAACTAAAATGGAAAGATTTTTTGTTTTGACACCTGACGAATCAGGTACGCGCATTTTGCCTTAACTTCAAGTGCTTTACGTAGCTGAACCTGCCCATTTTTATTTTCAGGTTTCAGTCAAAAAAAAAAAAAAAATAAATAAATAAATAAAATGTCAGTGAAGAAAAATTTTATTTGTCAAATATTGTTTTTCATCGACAATAAAAAAAACTATACACTTGACATTTTCTTTTTTTAGATTTGTTCCTGAGTTCGACTTACTACTTTTGTACCAGTGGAGCGTTTGCCATCGTATTTTGAGGGAACGTTTGAGTAGTGGCGTAAATGAGTTTTAAGTATTTTGTATAAAATCGACCAAGCCGTTTATGAGATATATCCAGGAAAGCTGGTAGTGGAGTAGCGAGGTAGTGGGTAGCAGGTAGTGGGGTGACGGTAGTGGGTAGCAGGTAGTGGGGTGACGGGTAGCGTGTAGAAGTAGCGGGTAGTGGGTAACGGGGTACCGAGTGGCAGGAAGCAGGTAGCGGGTAACGGATAATAGGTAGAGGGTAGTAGGGCCATGGATAGAGTTTAGCGGGTAGTGTGGTAGCGGGGTGCAAAAGTTAAGGTCTTATTTTTATCAAACGAGGAAGTACAAAGTCTGCTAGGTCTGATTTTTTAGATTTGTTGCTTTCGATTTGTTGAACTGCTTGCAGCAAGGAATAGACTGGTTAATTTGTGAAATTCTCTGAAAATGTTAGATTATTTTTGTTTGGAAAATGACTGAAAATGTGAAATTTCATTGTACAACGTTTATGTGGTTTGATTCATGTCATTTCATATCGTGTGTCATGAAAATTTCAATTGTTCGTACTGTAGAGTTTATTTCAAATTTTTACCGGATTGTGTGATGCACATGTATTTTCGATTGTTTCTGTGGTATTAAGTTCGACTCACTTATTTTGTACCAGTGGAGTGTTCTGCACCGAATTTTGACAGAATGTTCGGGTAGTGGCGTGAATGTGTTTTTAAGTATTTTGTGAAAAATCGACCAAGTCGTTAATGACATATGAGCAGGGTAGTGGAGTAGCGGGGTAGCGGAGTGACAGGAAGCGGGAGTATGTAGAGGGCAAAGGGGTAGCAGTTAGCGTGTAGGGTAGGATAGCGAGTAACGAGGTACCGGGGTTGCGGTAAACGGATAGCAGTTTAGGTCTTTAGTTTATAGCATTTGCAATCACAATCAATAAAGCTCAAGGTCAATCTTTAGAATTGTGTGGCTTAGATTTAGATGCGACGGATAGTCTGCGTAGACCGCAGACAGAAAAACAAAAAATATTGCAAAATTAAATTTATATGAAATGTAATCTTTGTTTTGTTTCTCATTTCTCAACCATCCAATCACATGTGCAACTGCGAAGCGTGGCAGGGTACAGCTAGTTGTATATATAAGTAATGATAGTCACTGAAATACTGAAAGATAAATCAACGCACTTAATGCTATATGTATACTGTTTTTTATCATTATAGCAATACAGGGTTACGAGGCAGCGGGGTAGCCGGGTAACGGGGTAGTGAGGTAGCTGGGTAAAGGGGTAGCTGGGCAACGTGGTAGCGCGGTTACGGAAGCGAGGGAGCGATTAAACGTCGTAGCGTGGAGAGTTTGCCGGTTCAACATATTTAGAAAAATGTTCAAATAAAAACAATTCAGCTAATTTTTTCCTTCTCCTAATAATTACAATTAGTAATATGTATGCATTATTCTTGTGGTTCCAAATTGAGAAAAAAAAATAAAACGAGGTTATCATTTGATTAAATTCGTTTTTTTTTTCACACAAATTCATTTGGTTTTTTTCTTCGCAACAAAACGTTTGCTTCACAGAAATTTAATTTAAATAATTTACGATGATATTAAAGAAGTTTATACAAAAACAAAAAAAAATCGGCCTTAGCCTTAGTGCGAATCCCTTTCCAATTTGTCGAACAACAACAACAGGGAGACAGAGTAGATAGTTAAGCTTTCCTGTCGCCACATTGTGTGACTCCATGGGCCCCCACTCTCCCCTCTCACACTCTTTGTCTGCTGCTATCTTTCTTAGAAGCATTCTGATTACCGATATGTAAGTCAACAACAAAGAAGAAAAATAGATCCTCTTCTATTTAACTCTCTTTCTGTATAGCGTTCATCGTAACAGTACACATTCATAAAAGTTTGTCTTGCTGCGTTGTCGTCGTCCTTCGGCACAGCAGCAAAACGACGACAACAAAGAGGATATCCTATTTGTTTGTGGCACTTTGCACTTGGATATGATAATTATTTGCAAAACACTCAATGGTCGCTTCTCGGTTCTGAGGTTTATTTCATAAAGAAAAAACCAAGAAAAAAAACCGTTGTGGAGCAGGACAAGAGTTATAGATAAATATTGCATGAAATAGTACACACTTCTACGAGGGGATCGTCGAACTAAAAGGAAAGGATACAAGAACGAAATGTCAATGGCATGACAATGACACCATTTTAAAAAATATATATATTTATGGTTATGGGTTTGTATGCAATGGAAATTATTTTTTACCGATACATGTTCGTGTTTATCTCTTTGTGTTTTTTCTTGCAACTTTTGTGTACATATAAAGTACAATAGTTTGCGTGTACTTTTTGTTGGAAATGACTCAAATTTTCACAATAAATTGTTATTTCAATTTATAAGACCTTTTGGTATAATGATTGTTCTCGCAAACCAATAACTTCACTGAATGTTCCAACAGTTTTGAAGATACATACATACCTACATAATATTAAAAATACTAAGAGATTTTGTTGGACATTACTTGCAGGAAGGTCACTGCGAAACTAAAACCATGTTCTCCAGGTCAAAGAAAATAAAGCAGCAGTAAGGATGGAAAAAAGTACAAGCATTTAAACTAGAATTAATGAGGTTAACAGGAAATGAAAATGAAAGAGTAAGGTCATTGGGAAAAAAAGCGTAACAAACCGCAAGCATCATGGAACTAATTTGAAAGATGTAGCTTTTCTTGTCATCATTGCTCACACAATCACTTTTACAGTCAAGATCTGAATATTATATAGGCTTATTTTGGCTCTTAAAAAAAATCAAATGTTTTTCGAAAATCCACAAAAAAAAAAGTTTAAAAAATTGTTGAAATGGAGTTCTCTGACAATCTGATTGTTCCTTATCAATGTGGCTTCAGGCCAGGAAAGTCAACCATCGACCAAATTTTCACGTTGCAGCAGGTCCTGGAAAAGACCTATGAACTCCAAATCGATACCCACCACCTTTTCATCGATTTAAAGGCCGCGTATGACAGCATCTACAGAGACGAACTGTATGAAACTATCCAAGTCCAAGCTCGTTCGCTCCATCAAGGTTGGCAACGAGCTTACGGAATCTTTCGACCTCAAAAAAGGATTCGGACAAGGCGATGCACTGTCGTGCGATTTATTTAATATCGTTCTTGAGAAGATAGTGCAGAGCTCCAACGTCAACACCAGAGCCACCATCTTTCAAAATCTGTTCAACTTCTCGCGTACGCCGATATTGATGTAATGGGAAAAACTCGGTGTCAATGACGCCTTTGTGAGAATTGAGACAGAAGCGGCGAAAATGGGATTAGCGGTAAATGAGGGAAAAACGAAGTATATGCTGTCTTCGAGGAAGGACACCCAATACCGACGGCTCGGACAGAACGCCACAAAAGAAGAAGAAGAAGAAGAAGAGTTTGTCTCCCCTAGGCTCCGCTATAAACACAGGCAACAACACCAGACGAAGAATAACTCTTGCTTATCGCTGTTTCTTTGGGCTAATAAAACAATTGAGTGGAAAAGCCCTCTCTCGAGCAACTAATGTACAACACCATTATCATCCCAGTCCTGCTGTATGGTGCAGAAGAATGGACCTTGACAAAATTGGATGAATGTGCTTTAGACTGTTTCGAGAGGAAAGTTCTTCGGGTCAACTTTGGGCCCATGCGCATTGAAGGGGAATGGCGAAGAAGATATAACAGCGAACTTTACGGGTTGTACAACGACATGGACCTAGCCAGAAGGGTCAAGGTCCAGAGACTCAGATGGCTCGGCTCCGGCCCGGAAAGCCTTCGACACTATTCCCGAGGGACGTAGGAGGAGAGGAAGACCGCGACTCGGGTGGCGCACTCAAGCGGAAGAGGACATCAGTCAACTTGGAGTGCAAAACTGGAGACAGCTAGCTAAGGACCGAGCTGGCTGGCGGAGACTGATTGAGGCCCAAGTGCACAACGGACTGTAGCGCTACCTTAAGCAAGTAAGTAAGTACTGTAACGGAATTTAAACATACAATCTACAGAAAAATTGCTGGACTATTTCTAATAATGGCATTTTATTCAGTTTTCCCAAAAATTTCAAGATTTAAAAGCAATGAAGTCGGCTTCAAGAAGTTTTTCCAATTGATTTAACCTTTTCAACCTTAAAGTTAATGGAGGGAAATGTAAATTTTGTTGCGCTAAAAGTAAAATACCTGGATATCTTTTAACAAAAAACGGTATACAAGTAGATCCAGAAACAACATTGACAATATCTGAACGAATGGAACATAAAAATTGCAAACAAGTTCTATCTTTTCTTCAGACCTGGATGAACCAAACATGGTTTGTTTTGAGATGTTCGGAAGCACTCTTTTATAACTCCTTCATAAGTCAGGTTCAAAAGGAGCAGTAAAGAACTAAAGACCAATCGCAAAACTTCAGTTGATTTCTAAAGTTTTCGAAGCAATATTTAACTATTTAACATTGTCAAGAATCATATACCTGAACACCAACATGGGTTCTTAACCGGTAGATCAACTATAACTAATTTATCAATTTTTTGTAACTATTGTCTCACAAATATGGAAAACCGATCTCAAGTTGACACTATTTATACAGATTTTTCTAAGGCCTCGGCCACGCAGTAAGTGGCTGAGCGGCAGCTCTAAGCGACGTATGGCCAGACACTGAGCGGCTGCTTTAGAGCGATTAATAGTTAAAATGCCTTTGTCAAGAACAGTTCGCCGTATTTTACTGTCAGAAAATCGTTTGTATGTGTACAAATTACTTAAACGTATACAAAAAAGAAGACGATTTGGTGTTCATCCGATTAACCAATTAAGATCGGAGTTTGAAGAATTATTTAATCATTTATTTTTGAATCTACCTACATTTCCAGATAGATTCTGGCAATATCTACGTATGTCTATCGAATCTTTTGATTTGCTGCTTGAAAAAGTGCGTCCTTTGGCCATCTTTACTTCTTGCCGCTCAGAACAATTAAAACATGTTTGGTTGCTGAGCGGCGCCGCTTAGCCGCTCAGAATTTTGTTTCGCCGCTCGCTCATTGCGTGGCCGCTTCTATGTGATTTCATATGTTTTATATTTTTTTTTCCGCTCAGCCGCTTACTGCGTGGCCGGGCCAAGGCTTTTGACCGCGTTCAGCGCAATATTCAAAAAAAACTTGAGTCTTTCGGTTTTCATTCTTCTCTTTTAAATTCGATAAAGAGTTACTTAACTGGACGGAAACAATTTGTTAAGATTGGTAACACATCTAAGGAAATTTTAAACATCACAGGAGTTCCTCAAGGCAGTTATCTTGGACCAATTTTGTTCAACATTTTAATAAATGACGTACCAAATCTTGTGTCCACATCAAGTGTTTCTTGTATGCGGATGACTTCAAGATGACTTGAATAAAGTTCTTCAATGAAGTAGGTTAAACGGGCTACATTTTAACAATGAAAAATGTAGCGTTGCGTCTTATTCCAGATTAAAAAATTTATTATATTTTGGATACAATTTTGGTACAGAAACCTTATAAAGATGTGAAAACCAGAAAGACCTTGGAGTTATTTTTCTCTTCACATTGACCATGTTATTTCAAAAGCTTACTCTTTGTTAGGATTCGTCATTAGAAATTCAAAATATTTTGACGATCTGTATACACTTAAGTCCCTCGGTATGAGTTTGGTAAGACCAGTTTTGGAATATGGGTGCATAATATAGAATCCCCGCACTCTATTAAGTACAATAGAATTGAAAGAGTAGAAAAAAGTTTACAAAATTTGCTTTGCGAAAAATTTACCGAGATTCCCCAGTCCCAATTTATGATAATAGATGTAATCGTATTCGGTGCTTTTTGCTTATGATGTCTTAAATTGTAAAATTAATTGTTCGTCTTTGCTATCAATGTTCTATATCTTTGTGCCTTGTCGAAATTTACGACCCAGAATTGGTGATTTCTTACATATTCCATATCATAGTACAAGTTATGCTAGAAACAATCCGATCACAAATGCATGTATTGACTATAATGATTTTGATTATGTAATGAACTTCAATGTTGACAGAAATGAAACAAAAAAAAATATTATTGTTTTTGCTGTAATCTAGCCTGGCAAAAATCCTCATTCAAACCCTCAAAGTGGGTGCCAGGCGGGCAATGATCACTACAGTGTCCTGTGCGTTTTTGGCAGGATGGTGATTAACCAAGGTTGAGTTGGGTCACTGAATTGTTGTAACTCCTAAATAGTGCAATGTTCGGAAACCTAATTCAATCATAGTTTAGAGGTTCCTAATTTCAGTGGTGGTGTGAGCTTAATTGTACGAAAACCGTGCCGAAGAATGAAAGGCTGGTGGATAAACCATCCACCAACGAGCTCTTTCGTATACTGTAGCAAGGTCCGTCATATTTTTCGCCTTACCCCGGCAACGGCTCTGCCGGGGACCGTCTTTCCGCCTCACTCGTGGGAACAAAAATGAAATCAAACCGAAAAATAAATCGAACCCGGGCTGCCAATGCGGTCACATCTCCTGTAAAGGCTGTCGAGTCTACTCAGGGGTGTGAACGGGTTGTCAATCCTGTGGTTGCCACTAGTGGCGGGAGTCTTTCTCCCTCTACTAGCCGCAACCTCTACTTGAAGGAATTACCCGTCAGTAGAACAGCTGTGACGCTCGGCTGTCCCAAGGGCGGTAATTCCACACCCCACCCCATTCCCGCTCCTGCTAGGACGTCGCAAGCGACCCCAAGAAGGGACACCCCATCCGGAGAGGCAAAATCTACGACATGTGGAAATGACTCGAAGGGTGAGGGCGTACCCCAATTGGTATCGATAGCGATTAGATCTGGAGGTGGATCCACAGCTGTGTCACACGACACAGCTCTGGGTCGCGCGGTTCTGACGCAGTTGGTGTCATACCGGCGCGGAAGAACCCGAAGCAAACGCGCAAACTCGAGTAGGCTAGTGGCTTCCTAAGCAGAAATACCACACCGGCCTGCAGCGACTCAACGTTAAAGCGCAATAGGTTTCTTGAGGGCGACAATCCTGATGCGAAAAGGCAGATAGTGCATTCCAGTAGCACAACAGCCTTCAATAAAAATCTTTCTTTTAGCGACGCGCTCAAAGGCAAGATCATAGCCGCAGTCATTGACAGAAGTCATGTGGATGGTAAAATCTCTCATGACGCAGACGTCAAGGCTCACCTTGGTTTCAGATTTCTATCTGTCATCGAGGAGAATCCGGGGCCTCTCCCCGACAAAGCTGATGCAGAATGGTACCAAAATCGTATCAAACTCATCGCCTGTAGTGATCGGAGATCTTTCGATCAGTACAGGGCTGCTGTCAATGGCTTGCCAGAAGTCTGGCCGGGTGCCAAGCTCGAAGTTGTTACAAGGGAGAATATTCCTTGCCGACCGAGAGCACGTTTAATGGTCCCGGCTCTACACAACTGCCCAGATATGATCATGAAATTAATTAAAACAATCCAAACCTACCTACTCACGACTGGAAAGTCCCAAAGGTTGAGAAGGAGACAGTGGGTCGCTATAGATCAGCTCTCTTGGTGATCAATAGGGAATCACTAGCTCCACTGGCCGCGACCGAAGGCGTGATTAGGTATTGTTTTGATGAAATCATAGTCCGTTTCTACAAAAAAGATGAAGATTCGCTAAACGCGCCCCCACAGAAGCCCCTTCAGCGGAAGGAAAAGCTTCTAAAAATGGAAGTCGATGCAACACCACAAGTGGAACCATCGACCTCCACAGCCCTAAACAAGCCATCCGACGTGGAGGCTAACCCTATAGTCGACAGCAACTCCGACATGGATACTGAAGACTCCACCTTAGGCATCACTCTGAGTGAGGAAGACCTACTTCATTCCTCCTCAGACGATGAAAACGCCGATAAAACAGTGGTGGAGGTTGATCTGACTAAAAGTAGCAATGCTGCGATTAGTTCAGATTAATCTCCATCACGCCATCATGACCGCAAACAACCTGGTACTCCGATTGCATAGAAACAAAGATGAAATGGTCTTTATACAGGAGCCGTGGTTCTCAAATCCACCATCAAAGGGCTCAGGACTCCTGGCTAAAATCTATTATATGCATCGGAGACAGAGTGGAACCAAGGTCATTGCATACTAGTAAGAAAAGAATGTTACCAATGGTTCGGACGCTAACGCCCATCACACGGTATGGGGTAGCTCTGATATAAATGAGAGAGGTGAGTCCTTATTTGATTACCTACTAAGCACTAACCTACTCATAAGTAATATTGGTAATGAACCCACTTTTGTAATCAAGAACAGGAAAGAGGTACTTGATATTAGACTTACCTCTGACTCGATCCATAATCTGATCTGAAACTGGCATGTTTCAAAAGAGAATTCTTTCTCTGACCACAGATATATTCAGTTTGAGCTCAATAATGTGGCAAATATATCTACGGGTTTTCGCAATCACCGTAATACAAACTGGGAACGATATAGGGAGGTACTAGCACAACTGCTTGACCACAACCTTCTCAAAAGCCTCTCCACTAAGATGAACTAGACCTTTCTGTGAATCATCCCACCGAAGCCTTCAACGAATCAATGAGAACTTCATGCCCTGTAACCATTTTAAAGGGTAAAAAGAAACCTCATTGGTGGCACAAAGAACTAGAACCATTCAGGAAGAGCTGTCGCAAACTCTTCAATAGATCTCAGTATACTAGATCTCCTTCTGACTGGGACTTATACAAACAAGCTCTAAAGCAATATAAGAAAAAATTAAGGAAGAGTAAGAGGTCTTCTTGGAGAAAATTCTGTGGAAAATAGAAAATACTTCAGAAGCCTCAAGACTCAGGAAAATTCTCTCAAAAAGTCCAACAATACCCTGTTATTCGACACCCACTTTCTTGGTAGCTCTAACATACTTAACGACTTAACATCAGAGTCACAAGTTTCTACAAGCGATTTAGATCAATGGGCTGTAGATAGCTTTGCTCTATATAAATCTCCAGGACCGGACGGAATATTCCGGCCGAACTACAAAAATGCTCAGACATGATCATTCCACCATTGGAAATCATTCTGACAAGCTGTGTAAGGTTGAGATATATTCCCAAAGCCTGGAGTGGCAAAAGTAGTCTTCATTCCTTAAGCAGGGAAACCCTTCCACGTTAACCCTAAAGATCTACGACCAATTAGCCTATCACCCTTCCTTCTTAAAATCTTGGAAAGATTGATTGAAATTTACATTAGACATAACTTAAAACCATGTCTCATTTCCACAGCTCAACATGCGTACTCTAAGGGAAAATCAGTAGAAACAGCAGCTGAAATTAGAGAAATCACTCAGATCTTATAAGTCTCATGCTCAAAAGCAGCATGAGAAGTTCTACTACCACCAGATCGGTGAATCGAAGTACCCCCCAAGGTGGGGTCCTTTCGCCTCTTTATGGAAAAAGGCCAAAGGATCAAAATGAGGCTTCTCCCCAAAACTAACCCACTGGCTATACACCTCGGTAATCAGACCGATACTCATTTATGGAGTTGTCGTATGGTGGACAGCACTGGTCAAGATGGTAAATCTAAATAAGCTCATCAAAGTCCAGCGGTCAGCAGGCATGTGCATCACAGGAGCACTTCGCTCAACACCAACCGCAGCCCTGGAAGTGCTTTTAAAACTAACACGTCTTGACATCTTCTCCAAAATGGTGGCAGCCAACTCATGTGTGAGGGTTAGAGCCACCTCTCAATGGAACAGTAACAATACTGGCCATTCTACTATTCTAGACAATTTCAGATTTATCCCAGATCGCTTAGACTATACCACCCCAAAAATGGTATTCGATAAAAGCTTCCATGTCTCCAACCCTTCAAGATCTTCTTGGGAAAAGAGAGACCCCTGGAAGACAATGCCGTACACTTCTATACAGACCGATTACGGAGTTAGAAGTAGTATCTATTCGGAACAACTGAATCTCAGTCTATCATACAGACTTCCCAATCAATGAAGTTTGTTCCAGGCAAAGGTAATGGCGATTAAAGAGGCACTTTCCTGGCTCAAAAAAAACGTTATATATTGCAAGGTTATACTACATGTCAAGGGATTTTAATCCTCGATGTGGAGTGCGCGACTCTGGCCCGAAAAAATCCCATAAATATACGCAGTCTGCCGGTACTAAAAATGATATTAAATCGTAAATTCTGTGCAAAAGTGAAATTTTATTTAATTAATTAAAAATAGAAATATTTATTTCCTAAGAAAAAAAAACAGTTTATTTGTGCTTAAACTAAACTATAACTAGTATCTATCGATTGAGACCATTTTTGTGTCCAAATTCTGGAGCTTGTATAAGAAAGTCAAGCCCGGGGTTTTCAGACAAGACCAATATAGAAACTGTTTTAAAGGAATCTGTTCCTCCGCTAACAAAATTTTTTTGTAAACACAAGCATAACCTCACTGATCCCATCTTATAAATGCGCCCCTCCATCTTGGTTGTTTTGTATCAACAATTATTGACTATAAAAATCAATCAATGGTCAACCCAATCTACGAATCAAACAATAACAAAACATAAGCAAAACTAATGACTGTTCTGCTTTTAACAACAACCTGAGACATTGAACCTGGAAAGCGGAAACCATACAGCTGTAAACTTGAACACCTAGTTGCTTAATTGTGCAAGTTCATAGGTATGTTGTTGGTGGTTGATAGGAAATCAAATCCTCAAGAAACGAAGCTTTGGTCCGTATGGTTCAAACAACTGAATTAGGAAAATTATGCCTACAGCACATCCGCTCATTTATTAAACGAGATACTGCAGGCAGCCCTATTCCCACATCAATGAAGGTTTTTTTTTTTTTTTTAATATGAGAAAGCTAATACACAAAAAAGGACCAAAACTTTAAACAAGTTCTTTCAACAAATTTAAAGACATCCTTCAAACACAGTAATACAAAAAATCTCCCGCCTATTGAATTTCGAGACAGACACATGTACACCATCAATTTTCGCATTTGCATTCTCATTCTTACTTGGCTGTGGTATTTTTTTAGGTTATGTTTTTTTTTTTCATTTTCTATTCACTAAACCTTCTATAATTATTTCAAAAGAAATGGAAGAAACTTAATTTTATTATCGTAAAAACAGAAAAAATCAATATTTGAATTCACTACAAACGATGCACACTAAGGCCAAATGGAAAAAATGCACTCCAGCGAGGTCTTTAAATGGATTGTCTCTTATCCCCAATGATTTCACATTTATTTCGAATATTTTTCGTGTACCACCGAATTAATTAATTGAATATATTTTATGTTTCTTGATGGGCAAATGTTTTTAGCATCTATTGACAAAAATCAATGGAAATACAAAACGATAAAAAATGAATTTACCTCTGTCTGTACCCGTTGTAGCCGTATGGCGCCGCATAGCCATTCATATTATTGCCGTACATTTTCTTGTATTTACTTGAAGCTTGAGTTGATTAAACGCGAAACAAATTTAATTATCAGATATTTAACTTTATATTTTTGATAAGTATTCCCGTATCCCCAGCAAATAACTGAGAAAAAATCCGCAAAATAAAGAAAAACAAAAGGGAACACTAGCGGCAGCAAACGACGATGCTTGCTAATGCCAAAAATTGTTCCTACTCGGTACTTTTTGCTGGTGTTTAAGTTCTGTTCGGTTTACAATTTTTCCCTTTCAATTTCAACAAATATGAAGGAAATTCTTGTTTTATATCTTTTTTCTGGATTTAGGAAATTGTAGAGAATTCGGGCAGGAAAAGAAAAAAATCATTCGTTGATAAAAAAAAAGCACAATAATTCAATAACAAATTCAAATTAGCAGATGCGTTGATGGTTGATCACATAAAAGAATATATGTAAATAGCAAATATTTACTACACGAGAAAAAAAAAATACAATCAAACAGAGGGGAATCTACATATATATGTATAGAGGAATAGAGCTGTATAGAAGGGTGAAAAAGGGAGATTTATTTTTCTTCAATATTTTATCCTTCAGGAATTCACAACGCGAATATTAATGTATCGATGTTTCTCAACGATTGGAAGTACTTTTTTTTCAGCAAAATTAGGGCGTTTGAATTTGAGATTGAGACTTCACACAAAAATAAATGGATTTTATTATTATTTATATTTATTTTTAACAGTCACATCCGAAGAAACGAAACTGAAAGGATTCTACTTCTTTTCTGTACCACTTTTGTTCTACATTCTACATTCTACTATTCTCTTTCTCATTCTGTATTTGTGTATTCTCATTTCCGATCTGGATCTGATTCTGACTTCTGAGTTGATTTTCGATTCTCGAATGTTGAAGGACGAAGGAGAGCTAAATAAAAGAACGGGAAATTATGTCAAAAGAAAATGTTAGAGAGGAGTACAGATATATCATACGGAGAGGGAGACATGAAGTGATAAATCTCAACTGTTAAGCTCATATATGTGTTTGTGTGACGTTTGATTGCTCTGTAGCTCTGTCTCTGTTATGTTTTGGGAAATTTCAAGTTTGAGGTGTGTTGGGAAATAACAATTTTATAAGGGTGAGTGCTAAAATGTTTATTTCATCCTGATACTACGTTTCCACTGAACGATAATCTAGATTAACTTTTAAGGACTGTTCACATGAGAACGACCGACGAATAAATGAAGAAATATGGTTTAAATAACTTTACCGACCTCAAATCTTGCTGATATTTAGAAAAATGATTGAAATTTAGTTTATGAAGATTTTAAAATATAAAAATTTGATCTCAAATTACCTAAAATGTATTAATATCAGAAAATAAATATTCGTCGCGAATTCAGATCTATTTGTTGCGATCTGTCTAGTCCAATTCGCGTTCCACATACAATCCACACTCTGAACCAAAGATCAAATATGTATGTAACAAGATGGGTCTTCTTCTTGTTAATAAATATTATAATAAAGTGCTAATAATTATCTTCAGCACTAGAGCGTCCTATTTTGTAAGCAGTCCTTCTTGTTTGGAATTAGATGTATACCATTTTAGATTTCTTTCAGTTTGGCTCTTTTTGTTCAGTCAAATTTGGCCGAGCGCGAAGAGCCGGCTCTGAATGTTCTGAGATCTCTGAATGAAAAAATGAACACGTATAAACTTACATTGCACCTTTACACGGCGAGTATTTGCTCTTGTACTAATGAGGTGCAAAAGAGTATAAGGCAAATAAAGGCTGACGGATGGTCGGCTTGGGTGGGTGTTTTTTTTTTTCAGTACTCAGTACCAGCGCTATAATTATAGTGCGAATGAAAAATCTGCTCCCTCAAATCACTTTATCCGTCCGAAAGTCGGAAATTCAATTTGCTATGGGCAATTGTTACATAAAATGTCGAAAAATAGACCTGAGGGGAGGGTTGCTTCTTCGGATTCAAAAAAATTACAAAAAACTTTAACCTAAGAGAGTCATCATAACTCACGATCATTAAAATTCACGTAGCGAAATAAAAAATACTACCATGTTTTTTACATATTGATACACCAAACAGATGATTTCCAACCATTTTGGTTGGAAAAAACCTTTGTATATGAAATAGATAGTACTACCAAGAATTGAATTTTTGAATTTTGCTGCTCTGCTTGGTTTGACAGCTCAAAAACAAGAACAAGACAAAATTTCCCCAGTGGAGAACAAAATGACAGGAACGAAACACATAAGTAGGAGTGTATAGGCTATATTATATTGAAATAATGCGAGTAAGAGAGTTAGGTTGCTTTTTAAAAAAAACAACAAAATATTGCGCCGAATTGGTTGGTTGGTTAGAGGGGAGGAAAAATAAAAAATATTATGCGAAGTAAGGATACGATCGAAAGAACTTTAAGAAGTTTTTAGGTAAAACTTTAACGTTTTGCTACTAAGTATCAAAACTATTACCAATGTACTTTGGTATTACACATTTCGTTGTGATCATTTATGAAAGGAAATAGGGTTTACAGAGCGAATAACAAAATATATGTTTTAAAACAAAACTAATGATTTTGTTTTTTGATCGCGTTTTAAGAAAGCCATGAATGAAGTAATAATTTACAATATTTTTAATAAAAAAAGCCTAATTTCGGTTACATTGTATTTTTTTGAAATATGGCTTCTTTTAACAGAGAAAAATTAACAGACATTTTATTCTTTTATGCGTTGTGTATTTTTTTAAATTCTTTTATACTACTTATTTAGTTAATTCACCCTTTACATATTCATACCCCAAATCTAACTCTCAGTGAGAAGAGGTTAGGTAATTAATATTTTGACAGAAAATCAGGTAGGCATAGGTATACTTTAAACCCTCTTCATGATTGCACAGTGTTAAACATATCCTAAAAACTATATACATATGTAGGTTTTTGGTGCATTTATGAATTTTGTTTTTAATTATTGTTTTTTTTTTCAACAGGTAAACACAAGAAAATTAGTACGCAGTTTAACAAAAAAATTAACTGAAATTGAAAATTTTGCACCAACAAGAAAAATTGGACATAATTTAAAATTGAAACCCTGGAAACCCTGAAAACATCTCAGTTCAATTCAAAAGCATTTCAAAGGTAGTATTTCTATACAAATCGACAGAGTACCTACGTTAGTACTGACAGAGAAATTGATTTCAAAATGGGTGAGGGTCAGCGTTACCACTCTTGAAGATCTACTTCCATTTTTGTAAAACATTGAAATATAACTTGCGAAGAAATATCATACCTAATTTCTGAAAATATTTGAGTCAAAAACAACTTAACTTCGATTGAACTCGATATTTTCCAAAATCTGCTTCGATTTACATCACCATTGCACAATTGTTTCTAGTTCTATAATTATACACTAACAATAAGCCGACACATTTACAAACACCAGATCATAGAGGAGGGACATATTAATATTATAAAATATAATAATACCTTATTGTGCATTAGATGTTAAAATATAAAAAAACACAAAGTTTGAATTACATGCTGGTACCTATAAACGTTTGTAATATTTTAATTGTATTGTCTTTCTCTGTGAACTTTTGATGATTTCAGTATAAAATACACTGTTCAGATCTACATTCCTTTTTCTCAATCAACTTGGATTCCTTTTTTCTAGTTTGTATTACGTGATTGTATAAAGGTGTTTAATATTTAAATTGTATTGTCTTCCTATGTGGACTTTTGATAATTTCAGTACAAAATACACTGTGGTAACGCAGAACTCAGTTTGCATCAATTTTGCCAAAATCCATCCATCTGCGTTCTTACTTCCTACACATACAAAATACATACTCTCAAAGATCTGTGTATAAAAGCACTCTACATTATATTCAAGGCCAAACAAATATCTCCACAGAAAAGTCTCATAACAAAATTATTATTATGTCCTTGCCGTTCTTATGCAAGCATATTTTCTATAAGGCGTTCTCGTTCTTACCTTACGCCATTTTTCATGAATTCCCCATTGAAAATAATCTCCAAATTCTCCAAAGCAGTAGTTCTCAACTTTTAGGTAGATGACTCTAGGATCGATGCCAGAACCATGGTACTAGATTTCCAATCTTGGTAGTACTAGTCTATTTCATATACAAAGGGAAAAACCACCAATCTGGGAACACTGAGTTGTGAAATCTTTGTTTTCTATCTTTGTTTTTTATTTATTAATGGCGATTTTTTAATGTTCCCCTTCACAGAACATTCACAGTACAAGCTATACTATGCATAATTCTATCACACACGCATGTAAGGATCTTAAGGAATTGAACTTTGCCATAGATTTTAATGTTAATAGAAATGTAGAAAAAAACTGTTAAAATATTGGCTACGTTCAATCATTTAACCAAAAGGTATCGTATAGCTTTTTGTTTTTGTAAACCATAGTAAAAAATAGCAAATACAGGAACCGTTTACTGTCAAAAAAAAAATCCAGAGGTATCTGAAAATTTTTGGTATACCTCGGGTATCCGAGTGTTCAGCTGATCAACATATGATTTTTTTGCCTTGACTTGCCTGGCGCGCAATTTCATCAGCTTCCAAATTAAAAGAAAATTGAAAGAAATATAAGCAGATGACTATCGATCTGATTTTTAACAATACTTGTTATAATTTAGATGACTCGGAAGAAGTTTGCCAACGGATACACGGCCATAAACAATTTCCTGTTCTCAAGCGTTTGATTTGTTGTTTTTTTTTTTCATAGACGTTTTGACAGCAATCTGGATACAGGTATCTGTCTCGTCCAAAAAGATATCCCAGATACGGGTATCTCAGATAGCCTATCCGATATATGATTGAACGTAGCCATTGCTTCAATGTTGAGTTGAGCTTTTTATATAAATATATATACAAAGAAATAGGCCAGCTACATTTGTCGGAATCGTAACCTTCACGGGAGTGTACCACCGATAACGCCCTATATATTGTGAGGTACTTTTATCAAGGGCTGAGGTAAGTTCGCCGGTTTTCCCAGGGTTTATATTAAAGTGTACCAGAACTTTAATTTTGGTCAATAATTCTTTTATTTATTTCTTATTTTGATTAACAATTGCTTATTGTTTAATTATAATAAATTCAGTTTAATCCTATATAATCGTTTTGCTGCAGCGTCGCAGATCCTCTTCAGTGTATGTTGCCTCGCCTCCGGAAAGTTCCCCCGCTGTCGAGTTAGGTTAGGCTGGATGGTTGCGTGTTTATACCGGCTAGGGTCACTGGTGCGGGGATTGCCGTACACTATTGGGAGGAGTGACTCTTCGCTTGATTGCTGTGGACGAAATCAGAAAATCACGGACGAATCCGGTAAATCACGGGCGGACCCGGTAAATCACAGACGAATCTGGTAAATCACGGACGAATCCGGTAAATCACGGGCGGACCCGGTAAATCACAGACGAATCTGGTAAATCACGGACGGATCCGGTAAATCTCGGGCGGACCCGGTAAATCACAGACGAATCTGGTAAATCACGGACGAATCCGGTAAATCACGGGCGAACCCGGTAAATCACGGACGAATCCGGTAAATCACGGGCGAACCCGGTAAATCACAGACGAATCTGGTAAATCACGGATGAATCCGGTAAATCACGGGCGGACCCGGTAAATCACAGACGAATCTGGTAAATCACGGACGAATCCGGTAAATCACGGGAGGCCCCGGTAAATCACAGACGAATCTGGTAAATCACGGACGAATCCGGTGAATCACGGGCGGACCCGGTAAATCACAGACGAATCTGGTAAATCACGGACGGATCCGGTAAATCACGGGCGAACCCGGTAAATCACAGGCGAATCTGGTAAATCACGGACGAATCCGGTAAATCACGGGCGAACCCGGTAAATCACAGACGAATCTGGTAAATCACGGACGAATCCGGTAAATCACGGGCGAACCCGGTAAATCACAGACGAATCTGGTTATGGGTTAGTGACACGACCCCTTACCACTGGTGGGGGGAAGTCTATGTCGGGTTAGTTCGGTTTGTACCTGGAGAGTGTGTTAATGACAAAACTCCTTACCACTGGTGGGGGGAAGTCTATGTCGGGTTAGTACGGTTTCAGGCAAATCAGGGGCAGACCCGGTAAATCACAGACGAATCTGGTAAATCACGGACGAATCCGGTAAATCACGGGCGAACCCGGTAAATCACAGACGAATCTGGTAAATCCCGGACGGATCCGGTAAATCACGGGCGAACCCGGTAAATCACAGACGAATCTGGTAAATCACGGACGGATCCGGTAAATCACGGGCGAACCCGGTAAATCACAGACGAATCTGGTTATGGGTTAGTGACACGACCCCTTACCACTGGTGGGGGGAAGTCTATGTCGGGTTAGTTCGGTTTGTACCTGGAAAGTGTGTTAATGACAAGACCCCTTACCACTGGTGGGGGGAAGTCTATGTCCGGTTAGTCGGTTTGATACTCACCACTGCTGGAGCAAACGTCTGCTCGCTTCTGCTGCCTGGCTGCGACTGACTTTCCTTCTGCTGGCAGCCGGCTATTTATAGTCTGGCTGCTGTGTGATTTACCGTTTTGCTGTTGTTCGTTTGGGTAGCAACAGCATTGTTTCTGTTGCTACGGTTAGCAACAGAACAAGAAATGTTGGTTGCTGGTTAGCAACAGGCGGTGGGATGATGATCGGATGTTCTTGCTAACAGTGAATGCATCAGGTGATTTGCTTCGATGTTGGTTGCTGGTTAGCAACAGGCGGTGGGCTGATGATCGGATGTTCTTGCTAACGGTAAATGCCTGTAATGATTTGTTTCGATGTTGGTGCTGGTTAGCAACAGGCGGTGGGATGATGA
The DNA here is from genome assembly GCA_920937365.1 of Sphaerophoria rueppellii. Lineage (NCBI taxonomy): Eukaryota > Metazoa > Arthropoda > Insecta > Diptera > Syrphidae > Sphaerophoria > Sphaerophoria rueppellii. The sequence goes on along the minus strand of CAKKXW010000004.1, from coordinate 62,681,101 downwards.
TCGGATGTTCTTGCTAACAGTGAATGCATCAGGTGATTTGCTTCGATGTTGGTTGCTGGTTAGCAACAGGCGGTGGGCTGATGATCGGATGTTCTTGCTAACGGTAAATGCCTGTAATGATTTGTTTCGATGTTGGTGGCTGGTTAGCAACCGCTTGTAGTGAATTTGTAATGAGTCATTACAATCCACCCCCACTTCGGAGACGAGAACCTTCTCGTCTTTAAAGTAAAAACTCCATTTTTTTTTTGTTCTTCTTTTTCTTCTTTGTTTTGCTTTATTTAAAAAAAATATACGGAACTTCCTGTTCCACCTCATTTTCTTTGTTTTTAACAAATATCTTTTTGTATAAAAAAAACCAAAAAAAATAATAATAACAAAAAAAAGAATCCTATACATGTATAACATAACATATTTTAAACCAAAAAAAAACCTTTTTTTCTTGTCAAAAAAAAAAATAGCAGGTACTTCAATGTTAAACTTAACCAATGGAAAATTTTCAAAAACTAATAACAGGTACTTCAAACAATGGAAACAATCTTAAAACAATGGAAAATTTCCAAAAAAAAACTAAATTTACTTCGTAAAATTGAAAAGAAACGGTACCTTTGTTGCAGTTTACCAACATCCTTAAGGTTTAAATCGCAAGGTCTTCCTCTTGACGCCGTACTGCAACTCCGCGACTCCTGGTCTCCGGATGACGGCAACAACGGTCCCCCAAGGTCGATGGAAAAATAGGCGTTGTCGACGGTAGTTTTTGTTATACCGCCGGTGCTTAGGTATGTCAATGTTCCGGAATGGATCCTCTTCGTTCGTTGACGTTCCGTCCACAGACCTTCCCTCGCTCACACTCCCATCGTGGGAGCTGTTCATGAACTCCTCTGCGGCTTGCTCAATCATTGCCGTTAGCTCGGCGATAGCCCTGGGAGCCGGATTTGTACCTTCCACTGTTTGGTCTATAGGTTCTTCCGCGCTCCACGTTCCTCGGCTGTTGATTTTTGGTGGTGGGGGAGGCGGTGTTTGACATGGTGTGTTGGTTGGTAATTGAGGCGGCGGCGGCGGTGGTTGGTTGTTATTTTGTGTGGCGATCGGCAACATCCTTACCACTTGCTGGACAGGTGTCTCGGGCGGTGTATGTGGCGTGTTGGTGGACCAATCCTCAGAGTTCGAGGTCGATTCCCTCTGGCGTCGCGGGGCGTTCTGTAGCGGAGGGGTCCAGGACCCCTGCAAGTGCGGTGGCGTGTCGGGGTCGAGAACGATGATATCCGGGTCCACATTGTATTCTACCGACGGCCGGCGTCGGACGGGCTTTTGTTCTACAACGGCTTTTGTTCTTTTCCCCTTTTGCTCGCTCCACTTGGCCTGAACGTTGTGTTCCATTTCCCTTTTCCTGGAATGCGGCTGGTTGGTTGGTGCTTTGCAGGGCGACGATGGTGGCTTGATCACCACTACTGACTGGATGACTGGCTTTTCTCTGCTTTCGCGACGGCTACGCGATGCGATCACTCGACGGGGCTGGGTTGTTTGCCTTTCCCACGGATTTTTGCTTGACTTATGCGACATCGATGTTGACAGTGCGGCGGTCTCTTTAATACTGAAAGCTTCTCTCGAGTTGCTTGCCCCTTTTATATCTTTTAAATGAGCTCGTATTAAAGGCAGGCCTTTCTTCCTTTTGTCTAAATTTCGTAGTAGGATAATAACGGGTGATAAGTACCGTATTACCTCATACGGGCCTTCATAACGGGGTGCTAGTTTCTCAGTAAAGTGTTTTTCGGCTGAGGAAAGCACGTGGTTTTTTTTATAGACAGCTTCTCCTATACTGGGTTTCCATGGTCGGCGCCTAAGATTGTAGTATCGGCCTTGCATTTCAGAGGCCTTTTGCAGGTTGGTGGCGACGAGGTGATACAGTGCTTTCAGTCTCTCTCCTCTTATGTTAAACGCTTGTTCTCCTCCAGGTTCACTAGTTGGGATTTCCGGCTGTCTCGGGGCCCTCAGCTCCCTCCCGTAGTTTAGGTAAGCTGGCGAAAAATGGGTTGATGAGTGTTTGCTTGTGTTAATCGCGAAGGTTAATTCCGGCAGGTGTTCATCCCAAGTACGGTGGTTCTCCTCAACGTATTGGGCCATCATTGTCTTCAGCACCCTATTCACTCTCTCGGTGGGGTTCTCCTGTGGCGTATACGGGGCCGTGAACTGGGATTGTACCCCAATGTCCGCGAGATAATCCTGGAATTGTCGGCTGGTGAACTGTGATCCGTTATCCGATATCAATATACGTGGTGTTCCGAATTGGGCTATCAGTCGTTCTCGGAGTATTTTCACAAGTCCTGCGGACGTGGCGGCTTTCATAGGCACGGCACATACCCATTTTGTAAATTTATCGGTAAATACCACCAGCATGGTGTTCCCCTTTTGAGTTCTAGGGAGCGGCCCCATGAAATCTATGCATACGGTATCCCAGGGCCTCTCAACCATTTTCGTATACATGAGCCCGCAGGGTTTTTGTTGTGAAACCTTATACTTATTGCAGGTCACGCACTGATTGACATATTTAACGATGTCTGGGGTCATTCCGGGCCAGTAATACAGCTTTTTCACTCGAGCAATGGTTTTGGCAATGCCCATATGGCCGGCGGTGACTGCATCGTGGTTTTCCCGGAGCACATTAGCCTGCTCTGTACTAGGCACACACCATCTCCATTCCTGGGGTTGGGCGGCGAAAGCATGAGTTTGAAATTTTCGATACAACCGGCCTTCTTCTATTTTATAGTCGGGGAGACGTTCGGGATTCGCGGTCAGGCGTTCCATTATTTCTTGGGTCCAATCAACGGTTTGCGGTGCGGGGGCGATTTCTAACGCGTGGATGTCCTCTTCTTTGAGGGGTAAAGGATCTCGGGATAGGGTGTCCGCTACGACGTTCATTGCGCCTTTACGGTATTGGATGTCAAAGTCGTACTGTTGTAGCTCTATTGCCCAGCGTGCTAGCCTTCCGGAGGGGTTCTCTAAGGAATGTAGCCATTTTAATGAATGGTGGTCAGTTACGACCGTAAAATGGTATCCTTCTAAATACGGCCTCATTTTCCGTATTCCCCATAGGATCGCCAGACACTCCTTTTCGGTAACAGAATATTTACATTCTAGATCGGTAAGCGTCCTGCTAGCGTAAGCGATTACTCTTTCTTGCCCCTTTGTGTTCTGGGATAGGACTACTCCTAGTCCGTATTGACTGGCGTCGGTTTGAAGGGTAAACGGGAGCCCAAAATCCGGGCATTTTAGAACGGGGGCTTCGGTAAGTTTGTCCTTGAGCGATTTAAAAGCCCGTATCTGGCTGTCGGTCCATTCCCACTCTTGATTCTTCTTTAGCAACTTTGTCAAGGGAGTGGCAATCACGGAAAAATCTTTGATGAAACGGCGGTACCATGATGCTATCCCCAGAATGCGTCGTAGTTCCTTTATATTCCTGGGGGCTTTAAGCTCTTGTACGGCGGCTATTTTTTCAGGATCAGTGCTGATCCCTTGGTCGCTGACCACGTGGCCCAGATATTTCAATTCCCGCTTGCAGAATTCGCATTTTTCACGGTTAATTCTTAAATGCACCGACTGCAGCCTACGGAAAACTTCCTTCAGGTGGGTCAGATGTTTCTCGAAAGTGTCGCTGATGATAATAATGTCATCCAAATATGCAAAAGCATAGGGTTCCATCTCGGGTCCTAATACTGAGTCTAACATTCGTTGAAACGTAGCGGCAGAGGAGTTCAGTCCACACGGTAAGACTTTCCACTGATATAGCCCATGACCCGGGACGGTGAAGGCGGTAGCGGGGCGGGATTCTGGTTCCAGGGGTATTTGCCAGTAACCTTGCTTGAGGTCTATGGTAGATATATAATTAGCCTGTCTTAGCTTGTCGAGAATTGCGAAGATCTGGGGAAGGGGGTATGCGTCCATTATAGAGACCTCATTGAGCTGTCTATAGTCCACACAGACTCGCCATGTCCCATTTTTCTTTTTCACCAGTACAATAGGCGAACTGTACGGGCTATTGGATGGTTCAATTTTTCCTGAGCTCAGGAGCTCGTTCACCTCCTCGTCAATTACCTTTTGCATGGCCGGGTTCCTGGGGTAATACCTTTGGCGGAACGGCTCGTTCGTCTTCAACCGAATCTTGTGGACTGCGGCGGTGGTGGTGCCATTTAAGTTTTCAAATTTCGGTAGCTCCTCGTCTAACAGTATTTCAAGCTGAGCTTGTTGTTCTGTTGAAAGCGGTTCTCCTCCTATTGAACATAACTGGCTGGGTTCGAGGTGTTTGTCGGCAGTATAGACAATGTCGGTGTCTCCAAATTCTAACGAAATTTTTAGCTTCCTTAAAAGGTCCATTCCGAGAACCATATCTACTGTAAGTCGTTCTAAGAAGGTTACCTCTCCCTCAGCGTATTTGTCTTGTATAGCCACGGTAACAGCGTAGTGCTCGTTGATTTCCACCGCTGCACCGTTGGCCAGGTGGATATTGTTTTTCTGCAACCTAACCGGGGTGTTACTTTGCTTGAGGATCTGCCGTACGTCTTCGTTTATGAAAGATGTCGTGGCCCCAGTGTCTATTAAGGCAGAGACGGAGTGCCCACAAAGCGCTACAGGAACGAAACACCTAGGATCAGTCCATTTCCCTCTCCTGGTCAGTTCGGAATTGGGAGATCTTATCGCTCGGCCGGGCGGTCCAACGGGCGGTGCTTTAAATTCGTCCTCTCTGGGTTGGGTGTTCGGTCTGGAGCGGCGGACGCAAGTCTTCCTCTTGACGCCGTACTGCAACTCCGCGACTCCTGGTCTCCGGATGACGGCAACAACGGTCCCCCAAGGTCGATGGAAAAATAGGCGTTGTCGACGGTAGTTTTTGTTATACCGCCGGTGCTTAGTATGTCAATGTCCGGAATGGATCCTCTTCGTTCGTTGACGTTCCGTCCATCAGACCTTCCCTCGCTCACACTCCCATCGTGGGAGCTGTTCATGAACTCCTCTGCGGCTTGCTCAATCATTGCCGTTAGCTCGGCGATAGCCCTGGGAGCCGGATTTGTACCTTCCACTGTTTGGTCTATAGGTTCTTCCGCGCTCCACGTTCCTCGGCTGTTGATTTTTGGTGGTGGGGGAGGCGGTGTTTGACATGGTGTGTTGGTTGGTAATTGAGGCGGCGGCGGCGGTGGTTGGTTGTTATTTTGTGTGGCGATCGCAACATCCTTACCACTTGCTGGACAGGTGTCCTCGGGCGGTGTATGTGGCGTGTTGGTGGACCAATCCTCAGAGTTCGAGGTCGATTCCCTCTGGCGTCGCGGGGCGTTCTGTAGCGGAGGGGTCCAGGACCCCTGCAAGTGCGTGGCGTGTCCGGGGTCGAGAACGATGATATCCGGTCCACATTGTATTCTACCGACGGCCGGCGTCGGACGGGCTTTTGTTCTACAACGGCTTTTGTTCTTTTCCCTTTTGCTCGCTCCACTTGGCCTGAACGTGTGTTCCATTTCCCTTTTCCTGGAATGCGGCTGGTTGGTTGGTGCTTTGCAGGGCGACGATGGTGGCTTGATCACCACTACTGACTGGATGACTGGCTTTTCTCTGCTTTCGCGACGGCTACGCGATGCGATCACTCGACGGGGCTGGGTTGTTTGCCTTTCCCACGGATTTTTGCTTGACTTATGCGACATCGATGTTGACAGTGCGGCGGTCTCTTTATACTGAAAGCTTCTCTCGAGTTGCTTGCCCCTTTATATCTTTTAAATGAGCTCGTATTAAAGGCAGGCCTTTCTTCCTTTTGTCTAAATTTCGTAGTAGGATAATAACGGGTGATAAGTACCGTATTACCTCATACGGGCCTTCATAACGGGGTGCTAGTTTCTCAGTAAAGTGTTTTTCGGCTGAGGAAAGCACGTGGTTTTTTTTTATAGACAGCTTCTCCTATACTGGGTTTCCATGGTCGGCGCCTAAGATTGTAGTATCGGCCTTGCATTTCAGAGGCCTTTTGCAGGTTGGTGGCGACGAGGTGATACAGTGCTTTCAGTCTCTCTCCTCTTATGTTAAACGCTTGTTCTCCTCCAGGTTCACTAGTTGGGATTTCCGGCTGTCTCGGGCCCTCAGCTCCCTCCCGTAGTTTAGGTAAGCTGGCGAAAAATGGGTTGATGAGTGTTTGCTTGTGTTAATCGCGAAGGTTAATTCCGGCAGGTGTTCATCCCAAGTACGGTGGTTCTCCTCAACGTATTGGGCCATCATTGTCTTCAGCACCCTATTCACTCTCTCGGTGGGGTTCTCCTGTGGCGTATACGGGGCCGTGAACTGGGATTGTACCCCAATGTCCGCGAGATAATCCTGGAATTGTCGGCTGGTGAACTGTGATCCGTTATCCGATATCAATATACGTGGTGTTCCGAATTGGGCTATCAGTCGTTCTCGGAGTATTTTCACAAGTCCTGCGGACGTGGCGGCTTTCATAGGCACGGCACATACCCATTTTGTAAATTTATCGGTAAATACCACCAGCATGGTGTTCCCCTTTTGAGTTCTAGGGAGCGGCCCCATGAAATCTATGCATACGGTATCCCAGGGCCTCTCAACCATTTTCGTATACATGAGCCCGCAGGGTTTTTGTTGTGAAACCTTATACTTATTGCAGGTCACGCACTGATTGACATATTTAACGATGTCTGGGGTCATTCCGGGCCAGTAATACAGCTTTTTTCACTCGAGCAATGGTTTTGGCAATGCCCATATGGCCGGCGGTGACTGCATCGTGGTTTTCCCGGAGCACATTAGCCTGCTCTGTACTAGGCACACACCATTCTCCATTCCTGGGGTTGGGCGGCGAAAGCATGAGTTTGAAATTTTCGATACAACCGGCCTTCTTCTATTTTATAGTCGGGGAGACGTTCGGATTCGCGGTCAGGCGTTCCTTATT